>JANIJM010000005.1:600000-807611 GCA_030557885.1 Lachancea quebecensis | reverse complement strand
CCCCCCCCCCCCCCCCCCCCCCCCCCCCCCCCCCCCCCCCCCCCCCCCCCCCCCCCCCCCCCCCCCCCCCACGTCTTATCTCCAAAAATTTGATGTACGTGTCAATTTGGTGACCCGAATTTCTTAAGTAACGGCATCGAGCCTCGCACGCGATGCCAGCTCAAAGGTTTTGTTAAGTCCCAACCTTTAGTACTTCAATAGTAGTGCTTTCTCTGTATATCCATATAACGTCGCATATTGGTCGTTAACTACGCAAATCCTTTTTTTAACATGAGAACTCAAGATTCATTCAAACAGTAATCAAAGACCAGTTAGTCTCTCCAAAAAGGTCCTGACCAAAGATATAGGAATGGTTGCTGTATGTGGCGTTTAATGAAAAGCCTCCTGGAAGAATTCTCGTGGTTCCCCGAGTTATTTTACTAACGTTATTTGCTGGAACGTAGTCCGTCAAACGTACTGTAAGAATCAAAACCCAACAAGCTATTTTACCGGATGTCCCACCACCAGTGGAAAACTTCCCAATGCGCCATTGGAGCATTGAAATCTTTCTCCTAGATGAACAGGGAAATGAAGTTCCCGCAACGATTTTTGACAAAGTAGTATACCACCTACATCCAACATTTGCCAATCCCACCAGGACATTCACAGAACCCCCATTCAAAATTGAAGAGCAAGGATGGGGTGGCTTTGAGCTTCTGATAAGCGGGCATCTACTTGAAAAAGGCGGCGAAAGAAAGCTCACACATGACTTGCATTTTATGAAGGAGGTATATGAGGTGGACCATGTAATTCAGGTGCCCACCAGCAAGCCGCTGCTGAAAGCAGAATTACAAAAAACTGGACCTGTCGAGGAAGCTGTAGCATCAGCGGCGGGAACCCCCACCGCAAGTGGCGTTGGCGAAAAACGCAAGGCTATCTCCAACGGTGAGCCCAAGAGCAAGAAAGCAAAGACGGGAACAGGTAGCGCTGTTAAAGGCAGTGTCGACTTAGAAAAACTGGCTTTTGGGCTCACAAAACTTAACGAAGATGATCTCGTCGGTGTTGTACAAATGGTCACAGATAACAGAACCCCAGATATGAACATCACAAATAACATCGAAGAAGGAGAGTTCATAATTGACCTTTACAGCTTACCAGAAGGCTTACTGAAGAGTTTATGGGAGTATGTTAAAAAAAATACCGATTAAACTTCTCGCGGATCATCGACCCTAGATTCTGTGTATAGATCTGTAATAATTACTGACCAGAAACGGAAAGAATAGACAGCATGTTTTTGTAGGCGAGCGCATCCAGGCGAGGACAAGAACTAACACATCTTAATTAATTAGTTGCGGCTATTTGGCATGCGGTACGATCTGTGCACTTAAAGCTTCAACGCACCTGGGGGAGCGTCCTTTCGAACCGCCACAACATATGAGCATTGTATGATACAGTTTCACCGGCTTGCAACCCATTACATGCTAATGTAATTGTCTACTAACAGAAGCTTCCAAGCTGTACGTAAACCGCACGGTTCGCATAAAGACCACGCAAAACATCATATCTGAAAAAAGTCCAGTTGAAGGGCTCCCACTACGTCAATGGCAAATAGATATAGTGATCCTGGGACCTAGTGGCGATGAATATCCAGCATACATATTTGAAAAGTGCATATATCGACTTCACCCAACGTTTCGAAATCCTATTAGGACCAAGACTGAAGCACCCTTCGCTCTCAAAGAAAAAGGATGGGGAGAATTTACATTCTCTATAAGTTGTTTTCTCCTTCAAGGAGCGGGTGAGGTCGAGTTTTTACATGAACTAACATTCCAGGACGAAGTTTATTACTTGGACTTTGATATTAAGGTGCCTTACCATGTACCAGAGTTACATCGGGTATTAAAGCTCACTGGACCAGTTCCCGAAGTTGTTAAACCGGCGGACCTTACATATAAAACTGATATGGAAAAGTGGATTCAAAAGCTTCTTGCAAGTGATGAGGAGCTGGCGACGAATGTCGTAAACAAAATAGTACACCATCCTGCAGTTGCACGAGAAATCGGAAAGAGACCTTTAGACGAGCGCTTCGTGGTGGATTTACGCCAGCTGCCGGAAACTTTGCTTGGGGATATCGGTGATTATATTTTGAATGAGCCGCCCGTCAAATGAAAAGAGGTACGTTTAAGTCATCGATGCTTCATAAAGTCCTTACTACATATATTCAGGAGACCACAATTTGAGTGTAGCGTCCCATGAACCAGTGCATACGGCCATGCCGTCCGGACTAGTTTTTACTCCCGATATCCTACTTGAATGGCCTTCAAGTTTCCCAACTATTTCGGCCTTAAGGGTATCCCAAACAACACAACCGTAATCCGTATAACACGCGTGTATCAAACGGCCAGACCCGCTGAAGTCAAGTGACACTATCCCCTGATTATCAAGGTATGTAGAATTTGCGCTCCGCGTGGCCCTTGTAAAGGAATTTTTACTAGGCGAGACGCCGTACTCCAAAGAAAACTCGCTGTACTGTTTACTGGGCGAGTTCGTTCGCTGACTGAGCCCTTGGCTTAAAGAATAAGCTGCGATCACACAGTCGCTTCTTAAGTCAAACATTCGAGCAATGCCGTCGTCTGTACCAGTAAGTATAGCATTCCCGCTGTTGAAGAATTTCAGCGTGCTAACATCGGTTTCACTCACAAAAAAGCTCTGGCCAGCAGTTCGCATTCTTGTGTCCCAAATGTAAACGTAACCATCTGACCCTCCACTGGCAAATATAGTTTTTTCTGGTTGTGTTTGTGGGGGCGGTAGTGCGAGCGCTAACACATCTCCCAAATGATCTGAAAATTCTGCCACTCTTTTAGCCTTTGGGATATCCCACAAAGCACACGTCATATCCCCGCTGGCAGTGACAACCTCATTCGCGCCAAAAAACTCAACCTGTGATACATAGCAAGTGTGGCCCTTGAAGATAGAGACGATTTGCTGTTGAATTCTATTCTCCTGGGAAATTCGATAGATTGTGCAATTGTTTGTCAAACCAGCGCTGGCAACAAGATTCCCAGTCTCATTGATCGCACAAGTCAGAACCCATTGTGAATCTAAGGGAATGGCGTTTTTCTTGAACCCCAAAGCCGCATCCCATATTATCATAAAACCGTCTTGACTTGCACTTAGAATGCTTTGCGAATCTGAAGACCAAGCGAAATCAGAGATTTTGTTGTTGTGACCATTTAGAGTCAGATGTGACGCCAAATTAACGCCCCCTCCTCTCAAAGATGGAACGTTTTTCGACATCTGAGCCAAGTTTGCATCCCTTACTTTTGCTTTGACCCTCGTGATTAGATCTTGGAGCTGCTTTGTATCTGAACGGGCCAACGCAATTTGGTCCTTGACTGAGTTCTCTACATCGGTCGCGTGCGATAAAGTTTGACCAGGATGCAAATGTTCATAATCGGTCCCGCTCTTCACAATCATTATCAATTAATGTGACCTCGCAACCTGAACTGGTTCAACGATGTCTCTAAACCAAAAATGCTGTGAAACTGAATACTCGGCGTTCGGAATGTCACCGGTTAGTTGGTCTCGGGAAACAAGTTCGAAGAGAGTGCAGTTGCCGCTGATTATTCGATACAAATTCCAAGAGTTGGGGCATTTAGCTCGATAGACACTTAAATTGTCGACATGCAAATCGCTTTTGGCCCCTTCTTAGTGGAAGATCCGTTGCCCGTGACTGAGCCCCAAAAGTTATGCGCCTGGCGCTGATCGTGAGGTTAGCGTCAACTGCATGTAATAAATATAGTAAACTGAAGTCGTTGGTTTTTTTGTACGAAACAGTCAGTTGACAGGTTAACTCATGCGGAGAGCTGAGGAGTCGATGTAAAATTGTGGAGATATCCGTTCATGTAATAATTCAAGTAGTCTGGAGTTGTGGATCCATTTCAGCAGCGTTTTGCTGTTCGATGGAGAACTCGGATCTTGCTGTTTGCGCAACAATTGTCATGTTGGCTACGTTCCTCAAATCCTGAGTTGATTCTCGAGATTTCTCAACGTTTTCAATGGCCTTCGTGGATGATTGCTTCTTTGTTTTGTTTTTGAAGCGTTGCTTGGATTTTTCGTCTCTCTCCAGGTCGCCTGTAACCTTCGACAGGTATTCCGGGACTGGAAGCCCACCTTTAAGGAAATACATTTTCCAGTTACGAGCCTTATCCTTCAGCTGGACTTGGGTCCTGTTTTTCAGAGATTCAGACAAACTGCCGCCGGCACCATGAAGCTCAAGAATCTTAGACCAGGCAGGCCCGTGTACCTTCAAAGCCTCAATAAGGGCACCTTCCTCTTCCTTATTCCAAAGTCTTTTCTGTTTCAATTTCTTTGCAGAAGCGATATCTCTTACTGGCGCAGGAGAAGGACGAAGGCTGCTAGATGAAGAAAGAGATTTCCCCGTCGAACCTGTAGGAGGCTCTGAGGAAGCTCTGGAGCTTCCAGCCGAACCATTGTTCAGGCTTGGCGCTGCCGGATCAGCATTCATATCGCTCGAGCTTAAATCAGAGCTTGGAGACGCAAAATCGCATCCCTTCTTCCCCCAGACAAGAACGCTGATATTCCGCTGTAAGTAAAAGAAGATTTCTTTGAAAAATTCTAACCAATCGTGTTCCGCAACCAGCAACTCCAGGGAGTTTTGTGATAAAAGCTTTTCTCTGCGATGCACACATCTTTTAACAAAATCTTCTTCAGAAGGGCTAAGTTTGGAACTGCGCATCCGCCGCTTGGCGAGAATAAATTGTTCCATATTTTTGGCAAATATGCGGTCCAAGATCTCTTCCCTGACTTGTGATAGTGCTTCTGTGTTATCTTTATAAGGCTCTATAGCCGAAATGTAGGCATGAGTCTTCAGGTTAAGATAAAGCACTGCTTGAGGTTTTAGGAGTCGTCCGAGAGAAGTTGTAAGCGCGCGTTCCGCTTCGAACGGTAAATCGCTAGCTACAGGACAGAAAATTTCAATGAAGCTCTCATCTAGAAATAAAAATCCGTACTGCAGGCGACCCATTATAGACAGAAGGTAAGTCACAATATTTGCTTTGCGAATCGCGGCCAATACCAGGTTCTCCTGGTTCTTCAGAATGTATGGGCACTTTTCATCCTCAAGCCACAGCCCAGGTGCAATATCTTGCACAACAAGCAAAGGTGCACTGGTGTAGACTTTTTTAACTTGCTTGAACAAGGCAAACAACATTTCAAACACCTCACTCTGGTAGCCATCAGGTTGTGCAGACGTAAATCCGATCAAAGTTTCTATGCTGCTTGTCATTAGAAGCTTCAGCAACTGTGTAGAGACATTGTCTAACAGGCCGATGGAATTGATATTGAGTTGCGTCTTGGGCGGAAGTTCAGCGATGACCTTTCCAGTCTTAATATCATCGCTTTTGAGTGGATCGGTATCTTTGGCGGGCAAGGCTTCGGACATTTTGCACCAGGGCTAGAGCCACGACTAGAGCTAGGGCTGGAACTAGGGCTAGGGCTAGAGCTAGGGCTATAGCTAGGGCTAAAATCTTGAATTGTGAAAAATCACAATAATTTTACTAAATTACGTGAGTAGTGATTGTGTGGCTGGCAACAATGAAATAGTGACATAAGCGTTCCTTCGAACACCAAAAAACAGCTTTGTGATGATCCAAGTCCTAGCAGAAAAAGGCTCTTGAGGCATAAGCCGCATGTTAAGGTAGGAATAGAACCTAAACAATTGCACCAAGGATGAGAGCTAAATATAGTTTTGTTGGCCCATTAGTCCTAACTTAGAATGATTTATTATGCTGTTTTGATAACCTCATTTCTATGCTATATACCCGAAATTATGGGTTGGGAAAGCTCTCTTATTAATTTATATCTACAGCTTATAACCAAAAAAGTTAAGTAAATGGGATTTTGGACCATTCGAATTAGGGCTTTATTTGCAATAAATCTTGCCCAAAACCCTGAATTTACCCCAAGCAATGTCAACAGATCCGGCTTTATCAACTTGCCTCTTCTGATGGGTTAAATTTGAAACCATATTACAGAAAGGAAGTCACCTTATATGTCTCTATCTCAAGGTGAAAGATACAGTTCATATCTCTACGAGCTCCCAAATACTCAGTAGGTCAACATGTTCCAGCCCATGGATAACTAAGGGTAACGATTAAGGTGTAATCTTCATAGATTTGGAGAATATTTTGTGATTGCACTATGGCGCGAGAGGGCTATCCATTGCCGTTTTCCAACGAACAACGAAAGCGCTCGTAATGGGGAAAAGCCAAGACTGAATCGCTTGAAAGAAAAAAAACACTCAATTACTTAGTTGAACAGCTACATCGCAGTGGTTCATTCATCCTGGCTGGACTGCAAAATGAAGGGGTGCGGCACTAAGCCGCACAGGAACTAGGGAACAATTGAAGAATACGAAGTGATAGCAAGTGGCACCGCTCTTCCTGTCAAGCTGCCTTAATTCGACTGGCAGCTGTCTTAACAGGTTTCGCAATAGGCGTCTTTGTTGAAACTGCTTTTTTGGTGCCCTTGCTAGTCTGAGGCTTTGTTTTAGGGGCTGCTGTGGTGGGACCTTTCCTCTTCGCTTTCGAAGGACTTGCGTCAACCACATTGTCTTTCGCCTTGGCAGTACTTTTTCTGCGTTTGGGAGTCTCTTCCCCGACTTCCGTTTTCGGGGTGTTAACGTGCTCTGGTTTGGCAAACCCCTTCTTAACTACTTTCAGGGGGCCCGATGAGCCTTTGGGTTGAGAGAAGTCTCCAGAATCAATGCCTCGTCTAATGGCAAGATTGAACCTATTTTCAAAACCTTCGCCAACAGGATATTTGGCTGAAATGTACTTTTTTAAGGCTTGACGACTTGAGCCGTTGCGCTCGCCAAGGGCAGCAATACCCTCGGCTATCATGTCTAAAGCAGAGTTAGTGTAACGCTCTAAATTTTGAGCTTAAAATGATCTAAGGAAACATACCCTTGTAGGTGGGAAGCGGTGGTTTGGGTTTTGCGGAGGGCTTGGTGACTTTTTTGTTGACGGGCTTCGCATTTTTCACTGTTGACTTGGTTGTCTCTTTTTGCTTTGCCGCGCTTACAGCTGAATTAGATCTGGTTTGCTTAACCTTTGTCTCAACTCTAGATGGCATTTTACTGATGACTGGGGCTTTGAGAAAGGGTGATGAATAAACTGTCATTTTGTTCCCCACGCCCTTATATTTTTTCGCGGCAGTTAAGGGCTATGATAACAATGAAAATCAAATAACTAATTAGATATCATGATAGCCTTAATGATTGCGCAGTGCCACCCTGCATGATTAACTCACTAGCTCACTATACTCTAATTTTTCGTAAAGGCGCATTATAAAATTGAATCCAAACAAGGAATACATCAGAAATGTAATTCGAGTCAGCAAAATAGGAAGGTATCTAAAGAGTGTACGCCTATGCATTTCTTGACTCCCAACTAGAAGGACAGCCCCGATTGACCTCCTATTGATTTATGTCGTGAAGGGCCTAGAGCGGGTATCACTTCGCTATTTGTTTGTATCATTTGCATTGTAATTGCATTCTTTGCATTATGTTTTGTAAACAAGAGTCGAGTATTGATTCCCAACAAACCGCGCGCCCTTGCCTTTCATTTTGTAACTCGAACTGTGCTTGACGGATTGGTTGGTGTATACTGGCCGGATGGTCCTTCAGATTAACGATACTTGCAATTATGCCATGCGTAGATAGTGACTGCTATTATGACAAGCACCTCGTCTCATCGATCAGTTCTTTAAGTACTGAAAACAGCAAACCTAAACCCTTTCCTGGCCAACCACGGCACGGAAGTTTAGACCATTTCTCATGTCACAGATTTCCGGAAGGGTGACGCCGATGTATTTGCAGATTTTAGTACGGCAGACTACATTTAGGCGGGGGTATTACAGTCCACTGAGGAGGGTACATCCAACATCATATTATCACTCGTTTGTGCGACCTTCGCGATTTCTTTATGTGTCCCACGAAGCAATCCACCATCTTTCGCACAAGCGGAATGCGTCGTTTCTCCCAAAAATGATTGCAAGAGCCATCAAAGTGCCTGCGTACATTGGAGGGGGAGCTGCTGCTGTGAGCTCTTACCTGGCGTACAAGCTCGAAGAGGCAACGCATTTTTCTCATGATAAGCTTGCACAGCTCAAGGAGTTTGCTCAGTCTATGAAGGAGAAATTTGGAGACGCCTTCGGAAGCCAGGGTTCAGGCGGCGATAACGGTGGCGAGGGGACTGAGGGCGAAGAGGCCCTCGCTACAGGCGCGCTTCTAGCATCATTAGACAACAACGACACAGAGGCTAAACACGGCAGCGAAGATGAGGACGATGATGACGACGAAGAGGAGGATAACACAGAGAATGAAATCCTGAATCTTACTAAACAAATGATCGAAATAAGGAGTATACTGAATAAAGTGGACTCATCTTCCGCTAACCTTACGCTGCCTTCGATCGTTGTGATAGGATCTCAGTCTTCAGGAAAGTCGTCCGTGTTGGAGTCTATTGTTGGTAAAGAATTTTTACCAAAGGGATCTAACATGGTAACCAGAAGGCCTATTGAGCTGACACTCGTTAACACAGCGGGCAGCAATGAGACTACTGCAGATTTTCCTGCTTTACGTGCCTACAACATCAAAGACTTCAATGAGGTGAAGAGAATCTTAATGGAACTGAACATGGCCGTTCCGAGTACTGAAGCAGTATCTGCGGATCCTATTCAGTTGACCATTAAGTCGTCGCGTGTACCAGACTTGTCTCTTGTCGATTTGCCGGGTTATATCCAAGTGGAAGCCGCAGACCAGCCATACGAGTTGAAGTCCAAAATTCGCCAGGTCTGCGAGACTTATCTGGCAGAGCCAAATATTATACTAGCAATTTCAGCTGCTGACGTTGACCTCGCGAACAGCAGTGCCTTGCGGGCTAGTAAAGTTGCTGATCCGAAAGGAACAAGAACAATTGGAGTTATCACAAAGCTGGATCTAGTAGAGCCTGCGCGGGCAAGAGAAATTCTAAACAGCAAAAAGTACCCTCTTAAAATGGGCTATGTTGGTGTAATCACAAAAAGTCCTGGCTCTCAGTCACGACTTTTTGACTCAGGTTCGAAGTCAGGACTTTTCAAGCGTAACACAAATAAAGAGGTCGAGCTTGAACAAACCCGCAGTTTCGAACGGAACTACTTCAAAGAAAATAAAGGTGTGTTCACAAATTGCCAGGTTTCAACCAAGCGTCTTCGTGAAAAGTTGATTAAGATTTTAGAGGTGTCTATGTCTAATGCATTGGAACCAACTTCAAGAGTAATTCAACAAGAGCTAGATGACACCTCCTATTTGTTCAAGGTCGAGTTCAATGATCGTCAGCTTACACCGAAGTCATATCTTCTCAACAACGTTGACATTCTGAAATTGGCGATCAAAGAGTTTCAGGAAAAGTTCAACAGATACGAACTTAAATCAATATTGAAGGCAGACCTTGATCAAAGAGTACTCGACCTATTAGCTTCTCGATACTGGAAGGACGAAAACCTCCAGGATCTTTCTTCAAAGAAATCGGACAAAGACGAGTCGTCAGCTCTTTACTGGCATAAGAAGTTGGAACTTTCGTCTTCCAGCCTCACTAAGATTGGTGTTGGAAGAGTTTCAACTACCCTAGTCACAAACGCGATCCTAAGGGAGCTCGAAAACATCCTAGACATGACGCAATTGAAGAATCATGATCTCATTAAAGAATTGGTCAATAACACTGCCGTGAACGTTTTGAACATGAAATACTACGCCACTGCAGATCAGGTTGAAAACTGTATTAAGCCTTTCAAATATGAAATCGATCTTGAAGAACGCGACTGGTCTGTAGCACTTGATCACTCCACTAAACTGATGCGAGAAGAGTTAAGGCAATGTAATGAACGACTTCAAGCCATCAAAAATACTGTTGGAAACCGAAAGCTGCAACAGGTAACAGCATATTTGCAACAAGATTCTGCCCGCCAAGAGACCCTAGGATTTTCGGCACTCTTACTTGAGAGGGGTCGCGAAGCGGCTTTCTTGGAGAAGAGGTTACAACTACTCAGTTTCCGCCTCAAAACCCTGAAAAATAAATGCCATTCTACAGCTGACAAGGACGTGTGCCCAGAGGTATTTTTGAACGCCGTTAGCGACAAGCTCACGTCAACCGCAGTGCTTTTCCTGAACGTCGAGTTACTAAGCGACTTCTTTTATAACTTTCCGATCGAACTCGACCGCAAGCTGACTGCACTCAGTGATGAGCAGGTTGAGATGTTTGCCAAGGAAGATCCACGTATTGCTCGCCATATCGAGCTTCAAAAACGTAAGGAGCTGCTGACGCTCGCTCTCGAGCGCATTGACTCGATATTAGTGTTCAAGAAGAGTTACAAAAGCGTGTCTCAGCCTTAGCTGGGCTGCACGGATGCAATGTAAGCGTGTGATATCGCTGTATATGCCAGAGTCTAAAATCGCTGATTTTTCATTATACTATACAAGTTCTTTTGCGGCCTAAAAGCCCGTCTAATCTCTTTTCTCCAAGGGGTTGTATCTCAAAAACTTTTCAATAAGGTCGACATGTGTCAGAATCATTCTTCTGCAACAGTATCTCTTTAATCCTAGTTTCGAGAGAGCGGTTCCTTCATCCAGCTCATCTTCCTGTAGCATATTTAGGTAAGCCTCCCACTTGTCACCCACGACTTTACCGCACGAAAAACATCTCACAGGAACAATCATTTGGCTATTTGGCAATGAAAGACGTCGTAGCGCTTCTTTCTGCTGGGTGGGGGGACCTTAAACCTGTGCTCATCTCGCAGCTGTTCGACTTTAGTTTAAAAATTTTAGAGATTTGCTTACTAACGTATATGATGACATACTCGCGTTTAAGGTACTCTAGTACGAATTCATTACTTTTCCAAAGCTAAAGATCCGGTGAAGATTTTTTTGGAAAAGTTAGAGATGAGCGATGACCTAAACCGGTTCAACGAAAGACGCGAGACCCTAAGGTAGACTGTTGCTTCTGGAAATTGAGATGGGACAATCAGTCATACATCAGAAGTACAAACTATCGGTGGTTTCCGGCGGTAAGCTGGTGCTGCCGCGCGCTTCAAACCGATCATGTTGCAGCAAGTCTGTCACACTGTTGACACACGACCAAACGTGCGTAGTAGTTCCATTCAACAACCAGATAAAGGTATATTCATTGGAAACAAGTCAATGCGTCAAGACTCTCAAGTTTTCAAACAATGCGGTGCTTTCACGTTTGTTTTTGGGGCCGGAAGCGGCGTCGATCTGTGATTTGACGCTGGGCGACTTAACACTAGGTGAGCGCGATGCAGTGAATGGTGCGCACTCGGACGAGACGTTCGATTTCAGTGTGGTTACGTCTGCAGGAGACGTGGTGGTGCTCAACTACAAGGGAAAGCTGGCGGATGAGCCTAAGGTTGTGCGTCTAGGCGCCTTACAACCCAATGAGCAAGTTGTAAAGCTCTTCAGATCTGGGGGCAAAGTGTCCGTTTTAACATCTGAAGCCGAAACCTCCTCCGCTTACACATACCGTATCTACAGCTACGAAACTTCGAATGGAGAGCTAAATGAAATAAAACGTGTGGAGCATGTGCTTTTATCAGCCTGGTCATCGAACGATAAGTTTTTGTGCCTATTAGCGAAAGGCCAAAATTCGAAGAAGGTGCTGTATCTCGAGAATATCCATGATCAAAATGACAGCAAAACGCTGCCTTTGCCAACGATAGCGTCTGCTTCTGCATCTTCCAATGCTCATTTTGTCACAGTAATGGCACTAGACAACGAAGGTACCCAGCTAGCAGTGGGGTACGCTTCTGGTGTAATCAATGTCATAAATCTCACGGACCAATCTACCCGGCTACTTAAGTGGCATATCGACTCTGTGCTGTCCTTATGCTTTACCTCAGATGGTACATATTTGCTTTCAGGAGGCTGGGAAAAGGTTTTGAGTTTCTGGCAGCTTTCAACAAATTTGCAGCAGTTTCTCCCCAGATTGAACGGTGTGGTTGTGGATTGTAACATTCTCCATGATAAATTCTATTCCCTGGGTTTGCAATTCGCGGACAACCAGTCAAGTTCGGACTACCAGCTTCTCCTGCTCAACTCCACGGATCTTAAATCAAGAATTGCAATAAGCGGCCCATTGTGTGTTTTTCAAACGGCGGTTAGAGGCGTTGTCTACCCCGTCTCTGCGGTTTCATCTAAAGCTTCTGCATCATCCGTGGATTTACAGAAAGCAAACAAAAAACAGCAAAGAAAGCTGCTCAAGAGAAGAAGACAAGACTTCAGCTCCGTATTTGAGATACAGCCCAATACCAAGCATCTATACTTTCCCCATACTTCTGCTGTTCAAATTTTTGACTTCTACAAAAATGAGCAAATTCATTACCAATACCTAGCATCCGGCCTCAACAACTCAATGGGTAAAGTTCGGTCAGAACTGAGTTTAAAAGATCCTGTAATAGCTGATGTGAAATTTACAAAAGACGGCAACTGGATGATATCCTACGAGATCGAGTATCCTCCTGAGGGACTTCTATCATCAAATGACTTTTCTCATGTGCTGAAGTTCTGGCGCATGTCAGGAAACGGCGAATGGGAACTACAAACCAAGGTATTAAGCCCACATGGTGTGAAAACCCCGATAACTAGCATACTTGTTGCTCCAAGATCTGTCAACAACTCCTTGGGCTGCCTTACATCCGATAACAACGGTGGCTTGAAATACTGGTCTTTCGATGAAGCTTTGAACAACTGGACCCTTTCTAAAGTTGCGGTGCCAAGTGTCAATCATTTCAGCAACTCCGTTGAGCTAGCGTGGTCTCTCGACGGTAGTTTGATATTTCATGCTTTTGACGATAAAGTCACAATTGTTGAGTTTGCTGCATTCAAGAAGTTTCATGATGATTCTGCGGGGGCTCTAAATGAATTCACAATGGACTCCGCAATTCAGTCGATAATGCTAGTGAACGATTCGAACCTCATCATCGCTACACAGACCAGTCTAAACTCTATCAATCTCTTGCTGGGAGTGGTTGAAAGCAGTTTCGATTTGTATCCTTTTGTCAATGGTGTTTACAAAAATGGTCATGCATCCAGATTGATTAGTTGCGATGAGAAAAATGGTCGTGTGGCGCTTGTGGTAAATCACAAAGTCCTGGACTCTGAAGGTAGACCAACTTTGAATTACTCCTCTCATGTGCTCGTTTTTAATTCAGATCTATCTCAGAAGCTAGGGGCTTTTGAGCACGATGAATACATTTCCTGTATTCGCTGGAACTTCGACACGGACTTTATTTTCTTAGACATGAAGAATAGGCTGGGCGTTGTCAGCACGACCACAAGTCCAGAGATGCTTGATGAAGTTGATAAGGAAGGCGCCTTGGATCAGTTAGCATCCAACGAATTTGAGGCCGAGCTTCAGAAGCTTACTCGTGCACAAAAAGCCCAAGGGCTTGAGACAGAAACTGATGAAAAAGAAGAAGCCCTTCTTGAATTCATAAATGGCGATAAATCTGGAAAGCTGATTAATATGAACAGTTTTACGAGCATCTTTGAAAACATCGAGAACGTTCAAATGGACACACTCTTCGATCGCGTCATGAAGGTCATCACTTAAATAACTTATCATTCCATATATAACCCCTCGACCCCCGCTCACATAGCTTGCAATTTACTCGAAGGCCGGCTTTCTTAATCGTACCTGTGCTCAGGGCTGATATGAGTAAGATAATTAATTTTTGACAGCGGAAGTAAAAAAAAAGCTAGTCTCACTATCAAAAGTACTATCTTGTATTCGATCGCCAACAAAAATCCATAAACAACAATGACAGCGCCTGTCATTAAGTCCTTGCTGGACACTGACATGTACAAATTGACAATGTATGCAGCTGTTCTGCAAAATATGCCTGATGCTGAAGTAGTTTATAAATACACCAACAGATCCTCACAAATGACATTTAATAAGGAGGCAATTGAGTGGTTAAAGCAGGAAATTCGCGTTTTGGGCGATTTGAAGTTTGCCACAGACGAAATTGAGTATTTGAAAACTGCCATTCCCTTCCTACCAGATGAGTTTTTGAAGTACATATCAAATGGGCAACCGAAGATGTGCCCAGAAGATCAAATAAGCCTTTCAACTGAGCCCGCAGATGCTCCAGAGAAATACCATATCAAAATGGAGGTCAAGGGGCTATGGAGGGATACGATTTTGTATGAAATTCCTTTGCTCTCTTTGATATCAGAGGCCTACTTCAAGTTTGTTGACACTGACTGGACCTATGAGAACCAGGAAGAAGGCGCATATCAAAAGGCCAAAAAACTGATTGAAAACAATATCAACTTCAGCGAGTTCGGAAGTAGACGTAGGCGGTCATTGGAAGCCCAGGATTTAGTTTTGAAGGGCATCATCAAGGCAGTTGAGGAAGCAGGTGAAAAGGGTAGAAACTGTTTCGCAGGAACTTCTAATGTTCTTTTTGCTAAGAAGTATGATTTGAAGCCTGTTGGGACTGTTGCCCACGAGTGGATGATGGGAGTGGCTTCTGTTACAAAGGATTACGTGAACGCGAATAAGCTTGCCATGGACTATTGGATAAGAACCTTTGGACCCGAAAACGCGGGTTTGGCTCTTACTGATACGTTTGGCACTGATAACTTCCTCAAGACATTCATCCCGCCCTATTCCGACTACTACGCAGGCGTTAGGCAAGATTCCGGCGATCCAGTGCAGTACGCCAAAAAAATTGCACACCACTATTTTGATGTGTTGAAATATCCGCAGTTCTCAAAGCTTATCTGCTTTTCAGATTCGTTGAACCCAGAAAAGGCTATACAATATTCTCAAGCTGCTCACGAATGCGGTTTGAAAGCAACATTTGGAATTGGCACAAATTTCACCAATGATTTTCATAGTTCGGAAGACAGTTCAAAGGTCAGTGAGCCTTTGAACATTGTTATCAAACTGCTGGAAGTCAATGGAAACCCTGCTATCAAGATCTCGGACAATATGGGTAAGAACATGGGGGATCCTTACACTGTTCGTAGGGTGAAGGAAGAACTCGGGTACATCGAACGTACATGGGCGGGCGATAACGAAGCTCATAGATGGGCCTCTTAGCTCATCTCTGATCTTCGGATTGAAATGGCCGAAACAACTGTACCTATTCACACGTGCTTAATGATTTTCAAATTTTGCCAAAGGGACTTTCATACCTTCAGCGATGCCCTAATCAATCTGAACCCTCATATTCTGTAAGCTGGAGATAGTTTGTACTTATTTCTATTTGTTAATTTGTGCCTGCTATTTGATAGACGGTACTTTGGGGATTTCAAGTTAGAATGGCAGATGGCTCACTAGCTTTAACGGAACTTAATTTAGTTCAGGTTTTGGGACAGGCCAGTGATCCAAGACATGCAGGTTCAGAGGCACAAAGATTCGCGGAGCAGCAACTTAAGCTATGGGAAACTCAAAAAGGTTTTCATTTTTTGCTGCAGTCTGTTTATCTCGATTTATCGTTTCCACTAGATGTAAGATGGCTTGCCGTTATTCAATTTAAAAACGGTGTCGAAAAGTACTGGCGGTGTACTCGTGTCAACGCCATTGGCAAAGATGAGAAAGCTTCCATTAGGGCCAGGCTATTTGATCTCATTGACGAAAACAACAATCAGCTTGGAATTCAAAACTCACAAGCAGCGGCGCGTATTGCCCGTTTGGATTTTCCCGGTGATTGGCCTACTCTTTTCGAAGACCTTGAACGCTTGCTTGGTACAGAAGCCATATGGCAAGACAATGTTAGGATGTTCAATCTTTTGTTAATTATGAACCAAATGATCAAAACATTAGCTACCGCGCGAATCGGCAGGTGTCGGCCTGCAATGCAAAGCAAGTCACCATTGATTTTCCCTCTTCTTGTGAGGACGTATCTGAAAGCCTTCAACGAGTGGACCTCAGCTGCAAGTATCGACGAAGAAAGTCTTTCTCAAATACAAGTTTCTTACCTGGCCCTCAAAGTTTTACGGCGCTTGGTAACCGAGGGATGTGAAGCACCCCATAAAAACGAGTCGATTGCTGAGTTTTTGCAGATATCTGTCAATCACTTTGAACTCTTGATGACGCACTTTGACAACTATAAAGGATTTGACAACTTTGAGAAGTTTGTGAGATGTTATGGAAAGCTTTACTATAGCTTGATATGTGCATCACCATCAAATTTTATTCTTTTACCTTGCTCCCTACAAATACTGATAGCATTTACAAAACTATTGATCGAAAGGGCGCCCGATGTCTACCGGGAAAACGCTGAAGTTGACGGGAACTTTTGGGAGCAGATAGCTATTAGGTCTTTTTTGATCTTGAAGCGTCTCATAAATTTCATACACAAAAAGGGCGCTGTGACGATCAAAGCGAAAAATGATAAGTATGAAGTTGATATCGCAGTAAAAAGAATCACTTCTGATTTTTTGAACGCAAATTTGATCAAGAAATGGGTTGACCTCTTGATGAACTGGTACTTGAAACTCAGAAAATCAGATCTCGAAGACTGGTCACTTGATCCCGAGGAGTGGATAAATGAGCAGCTTGCCACTAGTTATGAGTACCAAATCAGGCCCTGTGCTGAGAACTTCTTTCAGGATCTCATCAATTCATTTCCTGACCTTTTAGTTCCTTATTTGCTCAACAAGATTCAGACGGAAGCAAATGCTTTGAATAATAGCGTTGAAGATTTACTAAAAAAAGACGCCATTTTTGCTAGTTTTCAGTTGAGTGCTACATCTATTAGCGAAGCTGTTGACTTCGATACACTCCTTGGAAATGTGTTTTTGCCGGAAGCTTTAAATCCTCAGCAACTCCCAGAGTATTCAAAGATTGTTAAAAGAAGAGTAGCGCTAGTTATAAACGAGTGGTCTACTATTAAATGCTCCGAAGAAAGCAAACAGGCCTGTTACAAATTCTTTTATAAACTTTTGACAGAAGAAGAAGACAAAGTTGTTCGGTTGACAGCAATTCAAAGTTTAAGGACGCTTGTTGATGATTGGAATTTTGATAAAAACTCTTTCCAACCCTACCTTGACCAATTTGTCGTAGTACTACTCAAGAGAACACTACCATCCGTATCACTTACTGAAACGCGGCTCTATGTTCTTAACACTCTCAGTGACATTATTGTACAGACAAAGCCCCTTGTCAGCAGGAACTTACTCGTGGAAATTCTCCAAGTTGTGCCTGAGCTCTGGGAGCTTTCCATGAATGATCCAAGTGAATCTATATTAGCCAACGCTTTGCTGAGATTACTAAGGCGTTCAATCGATTCTCTGGGCAAAAATTCCCCAGCTACCTGGCAGATATCCTTACCTATTACACTTGCTGCATGCGATCCCTCATCTCCCCAGTACTCCCTTCTTTATGAAGATGGCTTCGAACTGTGGCAGAGCCTTTTACAAAACTACTCCTCCAGTGAGCAGACGCTTGATGAAACATTCTTCAAATTACTTCCATTTTTGAAAAATGCTATTCAAAACCAGACCGAGATTCTTCCCACTTTGTTAGAGATTGTTAGAAGCTACGCGCTTGTCTTGCCAGAAAGTCAATTCTTGACTAACGAATGCTTCTTTTTTGCGTTCTCTCATCTTTCAGGATATCTTCTAAAGCTTCGGGATGATTCCTTTGATATTGTGCTCTCGATTCTAGACATTCTTACCCTGGCTAGAGACCCAGGTAATGACAGACTTCTGCTTGAGTTTTTACTTGAGACAGGAATGCTATTCTCGATCTTCAACGCACTCTTCCGTGAGGATCAAATTTCGCTCTTTCAAGCAGGCCAACTATTGCAAACAATTGCTAGAATAGCCTACTTTGACCCAGGTTCAATCATTCAATTGTTGGAACAGTTCAGATTAGCCCTGCCAACATCTGAACAGAACTCTTTGCTTCCTTTAGATGAAAGAAAGGTGCTATTCATAGAATCACCGTTGGAAAATGTGATAAACAAGCTGGTGACTATCTGGATTCTTTGTTTCAAAGATTTTTTTGATCCACGAGTCAGAAAAATTCACATTTTAGGGCTATCTAGCATGCTGAGAACGCAGTCCCCTGCCGTCCTCTCGGAAATTGCTAGCATTGTTTCTCTATGGGTTGAATTTCTTGAAGAGACGAACGAGACTACCAACGGAGACTGCGAAAAATATTACATCAACGACCCAGCATATAGTGAATCTCAAAGTGATTCAGAAGAGCACATGTCGACATGCGAACACCAAAGACTACAGAAGCTCGTTCGTGAAAGAGATCCTGCTCATAACGTGAGTTTGAAGGAACACATAACTTACACTTTGCAATATCTTGAGACAGAAATGGGGTCTCAATTTCAAACACTACTGTCTTCTATCGATGGCGCATTGATCCAGGACCTGCGTCTCTTCTTATCAATACCCGCTCAAAAATAGATAAGTGGTGTAGCGGAGCCCAACCAAAGTTGAACTTTTTCAATAAATACAGCCTTGGGATTCTTATGTACCCTTTAGCCCTAGATTATCTAATTATTGAAATCAACTCAAAAAACCTTAGAAGATATATTTCTTAGTAGACAGTTGCATCGCGCCCAGCGCTTTTGCGTAATCCAAAATATTCTAAGATCCCCTCATAGCAAGTGATATACTGTGTGAGGTTTTGGACCATTGAAATTCTTTGCTTTCTTAGCTCATTAACGATAATGTAAATCAAATCTTGGGACATATTCCAGACATCAATGCGGTTTGAACGATCTGTTGGGTGCTCCAGCACATTCAAGAGGTAGTCCAATGTTATAAATACCCCAGTTCGACCGCACCCCGCAGAGCAGTGCACTAGCACAGGTGCGCTGACCGTGCTCTTCTTTTGGTCGAAAGCGCTGGTACTTTTTGGTACTTCGTTTTTAGATTGCATTATGTCTTCATAAACCTTCCCATCTTGAACGCTCTTGATAAATCCTTCCGCATCATTGGATAAATGAGTTTTGATACGGTGAAGCTTCAAAACATCGCTCATTACAATTCCACAAGAATCAAGCCACTTTGTATATTGCAATTGACAAACCGTGTAACTAGGACTGAATTTGCTGTCACGGCCATTTTTGCTACTTGCGTTTTCTTCCAATCTTTGTGCAAAACTTCCGTTGTCTTCGCTCTTGTCAGCGCGTATGCTATCAGAATCCTTTTTCCCCTCCTCTGGAGTCGCTTCATATGATATATGGCGCCTGACGTCGAAAACCCTCAGTATGCAACCTTCTACGCCCGCGACGTTTTCGTAGGTTTTATTGACGCGAACGTCGAACTTCTTCAGTGTGCTAGAGTTCCAGTACACGTCCCATTTTCGCAAGCTGAGCTCATCGTCCGAGTTTAGTGATATAATAACCTTAACGTTGTTCGCTATGACCACCTTCCAAAAATCATCCAAGGTAGAGGGAAGCGGGGCTTGAGTGGCAATATAGTTGAAATCGGGGTTAACTTGGGGGATTTTTAGGTAGTTCGCATTAAAATAATCATTGAATGACTCGTTCTCAGATGCGGGTTTATGAGGGGGTGCCGCAGTACTACGTGGCTCTAAAGCCACAGATGGGGGCATTAAGGAGTTTCTGCTACTTTCGGACTTTTGAAGACATGTCTGTTCCACGTCTCTATCATTTGAACAGTCTTGAGAAAAATACGAGTTGCGTCTCCTCCGCAAAGTGCTGCCAGCCGGCGAACTAGGTCCTGGAGTACCCGCGTTAAAAAATTGGTCATTCTTGTTTTCTGCCCATATTGGTGAAGGTTCCAGCTTCACTCGGGAATGCTCATAAGGTAAAATATTGGAATAGCGGTTTTTGGTGAAGGATTGAATGCCTCGTGTCAGAAGATAGTCATCCATGGGGGTTTCTGCAATTTCTTCATCATCTTCATTCCCTTCGTGTGCAGGCGCCAGGTCTGCACACCCTCCGCTACTTTTGGGATCAGAAGAAAAAGGATCATAGTCTTCCTTTGCTTTTTTCAGCTTCAGCAGCATCTTCTTGTTTTCTCCATCATTCAGTTCCTCACTGATGTCCATCTTCAGCTTAGCTTCTTCGCTCTGGTGGTAGCTATCGTTGTCAGAATCATAATCATGCCTGTTTGGTTGAAACTGCTTTTGCATTTCACGGAATGAGTACAGTTTCTCAACTCTAGGACGCTGCGGACGACTAGAACTGTCATCCGCCATAGGGTGTTTAGCGTCACCGCCTGTTTTAGAGCCTTGGTCGTCTTTGAACGATTGCAAGCACCGCTCTAGCCTCTGAACCTCAAGCTTCTCCAGGTGCTCGAAAGACGTTAAAATGCGTAAGAGGTTTTTGTTGCCGTCCTTTGAAAAGGTCCTTAGCCATACAGGCAGTATTTGGTCGTCTGGCTCAATTTTCGAAGGCATGTGAAAAGTAAAGTACTTCTGAAGGCTGTCTGGCGAGTAGTGCACGGAGTCTTTTTTGAATGATTGAATGAACATATAATTAGAGTTGTCAGTGCGAAGGTTGCGAGATGGTATTGTGATCTTTAAATTCATATTATGCTTACTGGGGGCCGCTTTGCGGATTCCCGAAGATCGCGTGCTTGCGGGATGAGGCGGACGCGCAAATGGTGTATGCTGGTGCACAGTCCGCTCTTGTGGTTGAGCTGCACCCCCTTGCAAGAAAAAGAGGCGGATGTCGCGCGGCTGCTGGTATAAATAGGGGACAATCTTCGCAAGAATGTGGCTGGTATTGAAGGAGCAGTTCTGGAGCGTACTCCCCTCGTCGTAAAAAACATAGGTCGATCTGCGCGATACCTCTGCTTCGAGCGCCTGTTGCGTTTCGTGATCCAGCGTCTGAATCAGTTGGGAGAACTGGAACTTCGGACGCCGCAGCAGCGTCGACGGGAACTTCAAATGCACGCGCGTATAATTCGGAAGCTGAAGCTGTGTTCCGCACTGCGAAAGGTCGATGAAGAGCGCATTCTCGAGCTGCCTGGCTTCGCTTAGCGACTCGCAGGGCTGGATGTGCGCGATGTAGTACTGGCTCTTGGTGAGGTCGACCGATGTCGAGGCAGCGTTCATAAACGCCTGGCTCTTCGGGGAGCCCAGATGTACGGCCGTGCCGCTGTGTCGCATTCCGAGGTGGGCCTGGCTCATGGCTTAGGTGAGGTGTGATGGGGCGCGATATCTGGCCCGCGAAATCCTCCTCCTGTGGGCGCCAAAAACGAAAACTCTGGAGTCTCTGAGCCTCGCTCGTTCTATTCTTTTTTTTTTCCTTTGTGAGCGCCGGAGCTTCCGCTACGTTTGCTGTCCTGCGATTTCCACACTGCACGCTCTGTGCCGTTGTGTTCTTGGTATCCGGTCCTCTACTTCCGACTGAAGCTCTAGAAGAACTTTCAATGCCCCACTTGTCAATCTTGCCACTTGGGTCTTCTCTGTATTAGCCTAAAGATACCCTTTTTTGCGTCTTTGGGCTTCGCGTCCTACTCCGCCTGCGATTTGCGACTTCACTGAGGTTTTAAACGTTTTCAACGTTCCAGTGCCGCAGCTTGCCTTAAACCCAGTGACTTGTAGACTGCCTACTACAATTTCTCCTTGGAATTGCTGTCTGGGTTCCGCCAGATTCATTCCATAGCCGAACGCCTCTTTGCGCATCTTGTAACAGTTGTTGTGGTGAATTATGCAAGTTTGGTGCCTTGGTACGAATCCTTTCTATTATAGGTGATCTTTGCATGCGATCTAGAACATTGCAAACAAAAATGGTATATTGAAGACGGCACGGAACGCAGCTGCCGCTGCGTGCAAAGTGCCGCGGAGGAGCGACCGGTGCAGAGGCGACAGAATATGATGCTGGTACGCAGCTGCAGGAATCTCGGAGGAGCCGTATATCGCTTGTTACGATCATACTCGAGAGTCTTCCGTTTCTTCACGGCGCAGCTTCAGTGACGCTGTTGTAGTGATGCTGAGGATGCTCAACTCGACGTTATACGGCTCGGCTGGTGTGGAAGGCCCAATGGCGCGATCTCTTGATGTGGCGCACATGACCAAGTCGACGATTTTGAGATTTCGCAGCGGCGCTGGCGGAGCGAGAATGGAGGAGCGCACAGGACGAGGTACGACGGCGCACGGCGCCTGGTTTTGGGTGCGTTCGCGCACCGCGGTGGCGAGATACAATGGAGGGCCGTTGCCTCAGGCCGATGCATTGTGTATCATTTTGTACGCATATCCAAGCGTGCACGCTGGCATGGAAGGGGGCTGAAGTAGCAGTGGCGCACTGACACGCGTACCTCGTGCGTGGCTGACGCGCGCTGGGTGTGTGCCTGATGCTTGGCTTCTCGTAAAGGCTTTGTTTCTCATGAGGGCTCCGCTGTCACAGCGAACGTAAAACGCACCGGGGAAGGCTTGCGACAGTGCGCGCGCTGTGGGATGATCGTAGCCGAGATTCCTGGCTTCTTGTGATGAGCTGCGATTCACGTTCTCGGACATACGTTGGTTTTCTCACTCGATTGCCTAGCCTGTTCGCTTGAATTTTAGTCTCCACGCATTAACTCCGTAGCCGCCGTAGCTAGATGTCTAAAAGGTACGAAATTCGGACTAATACTGGGCCTATGGAGTAGATGTGCAACGTAAAGTACACGTACAAATGCTTGTGGTGCGTTCCAGCTCCTCTCTTATCATAATAATTATCTGACGTTGTTTGTAGCGGCTTGTAGCGACTTCGAAGTAGCACGAGCTCACTTATTATTTCACGAAAAACACAATTGGCATATATCCAAGCGTAAACACAAAATCTCATCGAAAGCGCACTCTCGAAAAACCAGGCATCGCACCCCTGCATTCGATGAGCCAGCCTGGTTTAAGTGCATTCCTCAACAACCCAGAAACAGATGACACCCTGCAGAATATAAGACGCGAGTATCTCGCCTCTAAGAAGAATCTCCAAAACTTGCTCGTTACGAGCCCTACCACAGCTCGGACAAGACCACATCTACAGATCCCGACTCCCCCGATCCATGGGTCAAAGGAGAGAGCAGATGATGACAAGCTGCGACAGCAACTTCGAGAGGGACTGCAGCCCGACAGGTTCATAAACAGGCCACCACAGATGCCGATACCGACGGCTGCACGCAGTGACATTGAAGACCTACGGTCTATGCTCTACAGCCAGCAGCGGATTATAGACGATCTGACGCGTGGACTGGACGTCCAGGCAGTCCGAAACTCGGCACTCGAAAACCGCGTTAACATGATGGAGCGCTATATTGCCCAGTTGGAGTCTCGAGAAGTCTCCAGGTCCTCTGAATCTCAACTTGTAGATGAGGGTGTTTCCAGACGGTTACGGCAACAGCACGCCCCGATATACAGGAGCGATGAAAATACGCACGCACTGCTAAATTTGGGCGCCAGTGATCGCCCGGATAGACAAATTTCCAATTTCGACGACTCTACGACCAAGTTATTACAAATAGCCCGCGACTCAAGCCGTTGGTAACTTAACGAAACCTTTTAACGTTTACTTCTTTTCAGTTAAATATTTAATGCAACTTTACAAATTTCAATTTTAATGGGTACTTTGAGTCTTCAGAGGTACCAGCGTAAACTAGAGCCTGCCGACGGCCCCTTGGGTATTCACTGGCATGCCAAGCAAAACTTCCTGAAAGCCCCAAAAGCCCCTTTTTCTCGTCGTATTCGAACTGGGAGGCGCTCGAAATGCCTTTGTTGCACACAAGAGCGCCCTCATGATTTTTATCAGATCCGCAATATCCAGTCCTTGACTTTAGATAATAGTTTCCGAAAGGCGCCTTGATGAGATCGAAGTTAGCGGGCGTACCGGTAGTCATCCAGTGCCCATTTCGGATTATGAAACCGTTGTATCCGCTAACACGTATAATTCCTCTTTGTCCGCGGTTTCCACCGCCTGGACGCCCCCCGTTTTGGGGCCTGTGGCCTTTAGGATAAAACTTTATGCCTTCTTCAGGGCAGTTAGAGCGTGGCCTCAAAGAGTCGATCGGCTCGAACTGCTCTCCCAACAAGCTGCCCTGCAGCAGATGATAATACCAGATTTCATTCAATGCCTTGTTGCGGTCACACTTGAAAAAAACGTCTTTCCCTTTGAAACCTGAGTTCAAAGCTTCACTTATCTGTTTGCGTGAATATGATTTCTCAACAGACGGAACGATTCCGTGCTTTTCCAGCGTTTGGAACGTATCGAGTTCCCCATACAACTTCATCGTGATTCTATAGTAGTCGAAAACGGCCTGTTTTTTGTGGTCTTCTCTGACTGCCTCCTCGTCTCCATTCCAGCGAGCATAGCAATTAGGCCGCAACGTCTTGATGCAAGTGGCATGTTTGTTGAACTCGTGGATCCAAAGCGCCTCGTCGTCCCCTGTGTTACTCTTCCAAAGCTTCCCCATCTGTTCCAAGAGTTCTTTCCCCTGAATTTGCATGCCAGCTTTGTTAAACTCTTCAGAGGTCAGAAGATTGTAAACATCATCAATCTGGCGCGATGGGTCGCAAAACTGCTCATACCTACCGTCACAATTGTCGGGCCAGAGGCCATGGTTTGTAAACGAAGTATTGGGACCCAAATGTTTCTCCAAATCGCTGTTCCAGTGTTCAGAATCCATGTTCCTTGGAGGCATGTAATCCCAGAATTGAGTTTGCAGCATGATCCCACCAGGATACTCAAAACAACAGCTGTCATTGATCACTGTATGATTGGAGCACGATAACGGCAGATTAGAGGGGCACGAAGGGAAATGATCAAGTTGGCTAAAAAAACCCAGGCCTCCTAAGGATAAACTCTCTAAGGGAATCCTCATCTCTGTGGGTATTATAGTATGATTTGCCTCTGAAGCTTTCTTCAATCACAGCTATTACTTTCGGTAATATCTCTTCTTCTAAGAGATTCAATTGATTAGTTTAGTCCACAATTGCTGCCCCTTTTGCGAATAGAGGGCATGTTAAGAACTCTAACTTTATGCCAACATACAATTCCGTTATATGCAAGTTTTTAGGGGGTTGAATTTAGTAGTGTAAACATGATAGATACTATACACGTGAAGTTTCTTAGGGCAACAATCAGTTATACATTCTAGGAGAAAACAAGAATTCTTACTTGAATCGCAAAGGTATGATTGTACTCCCGCCCGAGTGCTTACATTATTGTACCGGTTCTTCTCGTAGTAATAGTGTCCAATTCCTCTGCATCACCATAATGCAAACACTTTGCTTTTATAAAATACGATATATCATAAAAAACAAGTTTCAAGAGTTAATCAAGGTCTATGTACAAGTTTTAGCCCGAACAACTGTCACAGTTCATTTCCGTTCTGTCATTGGAACAGGCAAGCTGTTGGGAGTTGTGAATTCCAAAACGATCTTCATCACTTTTGAACTTCTCAGAGGCATCGTTATGGCTCGAAATTTCACGACCCCTCTCCTTTGTCACATTCATATGCAAGTGAGGTTTACACAGGTTTGGATATTTTCCAAAAACCGGAAGCTCCTTAACTTCCAAACTCTTGCAAGAAGTAACCGGGCCATGGAGGGTATTTTCTTGGTTTATTGTGAATTTGATAGCACCAGCGGCTGCTTGTGTTCTCAAATAGTACATTCCTGTTTTGAGTCCTTTTTTCCAGCCATAGAAATGCATGCTGGTAAGCTTTCCCATGGTTGGTTCTCTCAAAAAAAGATTGAGACTTTGAGATTGGTCTATGAACGGACTGCGGTCCGCTGACAGGTCAATCATCACACGTTGTGGTATTTCCCAAACAGTTCTGTAGAGCTCTTTTATGTTGCTAGGTATTCCCTCAATTTCTTGGATCGACCCATTTTCCGCAATTATACGGTTTTTTAGCTTTTCATTCCAAATTCCCAGTCTACAGAAGTCGTTCACCATGTATTTGTTGATGACAGTGAATTCTCCACTAAGAACTCTTCTTGTGTATATGTTTGAAGTCATTGGCTCAAATGACTCGGTGAACCCCAGAATTTGGGAAGTTGAGGCTGTGGGCATTGGCCCAACCAACAATGAGTTTCTGATTCCATGCTGCCTCACTCTCTCTTTCATTTCCTTCCAATCGCTGAACAGAAAATCATAATTGTCATCGTTTAGACCCCAGAGATCAAACTGAAACTCACCTCTCGATATAGGTGAATTATCAAAGCTTGGGTAAGGCCCATAAAGACGCGACCGTTCGATGGAGGTTTCTACTGCAGCGTGGTAAATTGTCTCAAATATCTGTTTATTGAGGACACGAGCGCTTTCGGAATGAAAAGGGATGCGCAGCATCATTAACGCGTCCGCTAATCCTTGGACGCCTATGGCAATAGGTCTATTTTTCTTGTTGCTGAATTTTGCATCTTCAACCGGATAGTCGCATATATCTATCACCAAGTCCAAATTTTTGGCAACCACTTTCACAACTTTATGAAGAGATTCAAAATCGAAAATTGTTTGTTCTTCTTGGAGGTTCACAAAGGACGGAAGCGCCACAGAAGCTAGATTACAAACAGCAGTTTCATTAGGTGAGCTGTACTGGACGACTTCACAGCAGAGATTGGATGACTTGATAGTGCCCAAGTTTTTTTGGTTAGACTTGCGGTTGCAGGAGTCCTTGTATAGCATAAACGGACCACCTGTTTCGACTTGACTTTGCAGAATTTCGCTCCATAATTTTTGTGCAGGCATTTTTCTCGTGGGCGTTAAAGTTTTTTCGTACGTTTCGTAAAGCTCTTTGAATTCCTCGCCATAACAGTCCTGTAAACCCGGCGCTTCATCAGGAGAAAATAAGCACCATGTGTCATTTTGTTCCACGCGCTCCATAAATAGGTCTGGAATCCATAAAGCCAGGAACAGATCACGGGCTCTCAGTTCCTCTTTCCCCTGATTTTTGCGAAGTTGCAGAAACTCGAGGATGTCTGAGTGCCAAGGCTCCAAATATATACAGAAAGCGCCAGGTCTCTTGTTACCACCTTGATCCACGTACCTGGCAGTGTTATTGAAGACACGAAGCATCGGCACCAATCCATTAGATGTACCGTTTGATCCTGATATATAGGCGCCTGCTCCTCTAACATTCGAGACATGAATTCCTATTCCTCCGGAAGCCTTGGAAATCATCGCTGTTTTGTGTAGTGTACGGTATATACCGTCAATTGAGTCCTCTGCCATGGCCACTAAAAAGCAGGAAGACAAGTATTGATTGACAGTTCCAGCGTTAAAAAGGGTTGGTGAAGCGTGAATGAAAAACTTCCGAGACATCAAGTCGTAGGTCTCTAAAACTGCATCGATGTCACCATGTGGGCCGTGAATGGCAAGAGCAACTCTCATAAATAGAAACTGTGGAGTTTCATGAATTTCCTCGTTGTTCCGTTTGATTAAATAGGACTTGGAAAGCGTTTTCCAGCCAAAATACGAAAAATCAAAGTCTCTTTCAGGCTGGATCGCAGCGTCAATTGCGCTTTGGTAACGAAGAGCCATTTCATAAAAGTCGGCAGATATAAGGCTCTTCTCATTTTGAAAGTTATTGGTCTTTTGCTTTTTGACTGTGGAGACCTTACTCGAGGGCCTGAGCTTTCGAAGAAGTGCGAGATTCTTAGTAAAGGATAGTCCCTCTAACTTTTTATGCAGGTCTGAAATTTCCCATCTTGCAGCGAGATTCGCAAAGTCGGGATGTGTCGTCGACATTGCAGCCAACACTTCACCGCCAAATTGGACCACGCTCGACTGCGTTGTGCTAGGAGGAACGGAGTCCAATATCTTTCTCGACACCGCACCAAAATCAGCATCCTCAATCTGAAGGCCACTCGCCAACTGTCTTAGGGACCGAGCCAAATCCGACGACGTTAGGTTGTTGACTTTTACATTTTTCTCAGACGCGACAGTTTTGACCGTCATGAAAACCGAACCTTTAGATTGCACTTGTCTTATGACTTTTAACCTGAAAGTCTGCCACGGAAGTGTTTGATACCACTGTAGTACATCAAAATCTATGTTGGGAAAAGCCTACTATTTTTCGGCCTACTTGTTGTTCAGCTGTTAAAACCAATTCTTACTGAACGTCATCTATCATACTAGACGAGAATGCCAGTAGCCACTTACAATTGGTTAGAATAAACTTGCATGCCGTCGTCCATTCAAGTGCTGGTTTATTGCCACACAGTTTGACAACCATTCCATTAATTTTATCGCCGTGCATGTTGTAAGGAAGTTCTATCTCTTCAGAGTCGGAGGACCTTTCCACGGATAATCTAGATGTTATCTGACTTATTACTTCCAAAATAGAGACCATTGCACGATCAAAGCTGGTTTCTTTATGAAAAAATCTTCCCAACTTAAAACTTCCGTCACTGAACGCGTCGAAGCTTTGCCATTCTTGGGTCTTGAGATCAAATTTTTCAATTTTCGAAAAAGACCCCATAGGTCTCAAAATATAACCATTGAGCTTAAGTTTTAGACGCGCACATATTGTTGCAAGCAACAATATCACCTGCCCTAGTGCCCCATTTATTTCTTGCCAGGGGACTGGCTTATCATCCAGCCCGCCTAAACGCATTCCATTTATTGTCCCAAATGGCCCATCATGAGATATCCGAAAAGTTTCGTTATAAACATTGGTCTTGCGTAACTTATCAAGGTTATTCAACGTGGACTCGTACTGATTTTTAAGTGATTGTAGTTCTCTCATGAATTCCAATTTCTCAAAATCACGTGAATTCATCGCCTCCAGTTCGGCCATGTCTTGATCCTTTTTTGCTTGTAGCTCTCTTTCTAAGTCTTCTATTGTCGAGTCCAGCTCTGCTTCCTTTTTTTCCAGTTCTATGAGCTCTTGTAGGAGTTCTTCCTGCTCTTTTTTAGTATCCACTCCGCCGGATTCCAAGTCTATGCTGGTTTCAGAAGTATCATGCCTTTCAAGCTCTTGCTGTTTCTTAAGCCTGTGCAAAAAGTCTGAGTAAGTGTCACGCTCCTTTAGTGCTTCTTCATATTCGCCTTTGAGTTTCTGAATGAGTAGATCACAACAGTCCTGGCAGACCGGATAATCAATGTTACTTTTCGAAGAAAGAACATTGAAAATGTTAGTAAGGGTGCTTACACGAGATGATAAAGTCTTTGATGTAACATTGTCGTCGGCCTCATCCCCTGACTCCCCATCCCACCGCAATTGCTGTAGAGTACTTGATTCGCCACCTAAAAAGACGTAAGAGTCGAGATTGTTCAAAACAGAAGGCTGCAAGTTTAGGCTGCTGCCTTTCTTCACAGAATCTAGTCTTCTTAATCTATCTGGAGGAATGATTTCTGTCGGAACGCTTGGCTCGGTAGCAGTATTCATCAGGAGACTGCGCTGTGCCAGACTCAAGTCTATCAACGAGCTATCAATTTCGAGCGGAACCTGGCAATTCTGGCATTTGAGCACGTCATCATCCCCCATTTCACAGTGTTTGTCAAAATTAGGCAGATGTCTCTTCAAAATTTCCCTAAACTTTTTCATTGATGATTTTATTACTTACGAAATAGTCAATTTCACCTTAGTTACCACTTATAATACCAATACAAGTTGGGCGGTTCCTTTTGAAGGGTTCCAATTACCTCTAGAGGATTTGAAGAAATGGATCTGCGTGCCAAAACATCGTTTTTTGTGCGCTCTAGAAACATCTCCTTCATTTTTTGAAGCGTATCAGTCTCTTCAAAGGACATTGGATATGTAGCGCTGAAAACCTCGCGCTTTTCGGGCACGGCTTTTTCCTTACCTTCAGAGTTCAGATATCTCTCATATCCCTCATTTATGAGTTTGGCCATTGGTTCCCGAACGCATACATCAATGCCCTTTGGAACCCAAACCTCATGCAGCCCAGAAAATTTATACTTGCCAGTAGTTTTGAGCTGGAAATAGCCAATCTCTTTGAGCACGACTTCCACCGATCCTTGAAAAGGTGGAAGGACATGTCTCACGTAGTTGTCTTTGGACCCCATGGCTTTCTGGACGCCGACATACTGTCTAAGAGGTCCTCCGTGTAGGCATGCGTGTTCGCTATTTACAACAGATAGTGCCTTGTCGATATTTCTGTACTGTCTCTCATTTCCGGGGATATAATTTACAACTTGATTTATAGTCCCAGGTGGAGGAACAAGATAAAAGATACCGCTCACCGTATAACACCGACCGGTCTCGGTACCCTTCAGTGAGGCATAGCTCTGCTTGACTAACTTTGTTTTTTTGAACAAATGTGTCTTCTGTATTCTTTCTAAAACTTTGGCATCCAAGGCATCTTCAGGGCCTGGGCTTCCTTCATTGATGGAATAACCAGGTAGATCGTTCAAAGACTTATCGCCGATTCTGTAGTTCTGCAAACCTCTTGTCATATTCGGAATATTAGAGACGCCAGCGCCCCGGGAAATTCCTGCATCTGAAGCACCGCTACCCTCTGAGGACTTTGGCGAAGGAAACTTCTTCAGAAGAGCATTTACGAGAGTCGATTTTCCCGAATTGGGGCTCCCAATCAAGAATGAGTTACTGCGCAGAACTGAGTACACAGATTGGACATTCCAACCTTTGGTCGCTGAAAACGCTACGCTCTTATTGCTGTTAAAATTCATTTTGAGTTTCAGCAGGTCTTTGAAAAACTGTGGAGCCTTGCGTTGCAACAAGGATTTGTCAGGAGTAACCTGATCGCCTTTTGAGAGAAGCAGAGCTGAGCTATAACGAGAATCTTTTAGAACCGCTGAATTAAGTTGAAGAGGAAAGTCTGTGAGGGGTACGACATGAAAAATGTCTGAGCCGACTGGGACATGATGGTACACTTCATGGATCGAGTATTGGCGAAAGTCCGTTTTGGAGAACGTGTTATGGTGAAGCGCATCGTTACAACGCTTGCATGTTAGTGACGTATTCTTCTCAGGTCTTTCTTCCGCGCCTAGTTCAGACTTCAAGCCTTGCAAGCTCTGGCTGAAGAGTAAATATTTTAGCTCCTCCATTTCCGGCCTCTTGTGCTTGACCTGCGTCTTGGGCGGAGTGTAAAATCCAGTCCCCCGCACATCATTGGTTTGTAGTGTAACCCCGCATGAAGTGCAAGATACATATCTTGAGAAAGCGAGTTTCCGCAAGGAACTTCGAACAAACCAACGCGACGTCTTCAGCATACAGTCAGAAGGAACGTTTCTGCTAGCTTACTTTTCGAATTCATAGTTTTCTTCCAGCCTTTGTTTAACCTTCGTGATGGTGATGAGCATTGAAGAATTCATGGTCACGTGGGTAACGAAAAGAAAATTTTAGCGCTAACTAAAAAAATTTTCTTTGGAACGCGATGAGATGAGCATCCAAAGACTAGCTCTCAACCAACAACCGTGGACTTGGTAGATATAAAGCTTCAGCAGGGACTTAAAGATGGGAAAAGTCTCTAAGTCGACCAAGAAGTTTCAAACGAAGCATTTGAAGCACACGCTTGACCACAGAAGAAAACAAAAACACCACAACAAAAAGATACAGGGAAGGCGCGGCAACAAGAGCGAAGAGGAAAAGAGAAATGCTGCATTAACCAAAGAGGATCAGAAGCTTCGCCAATCTTCTAAGGAAGAAGTCTTCAAGGATATGAGCGTTGAAGCTTTCTTCGCAGGCGGCTTCGAGGTTCCTAAGAATAAGGGCCCAAAGGCGGCGAAGCCTAAAGCGTCAAAAGCCGAAAACGACAGTGAGGAGTCTTCGAGTGAGGATGAAGATGAAATGAGTAAGAATATGGCTAACCTAGCAGAGAAAGACCCTGAATTTTACAAGTACTTACAGGAAAACGACAAGGATCTACTTGATTTCAAGCCCAGTAATCCGCTAGATAATATCAGCGACGACGAAGAAGAAGCCGAGGAAGGTGAGGAACAATCCGCCGGGGCAGTCCCCGTAAATCAGGATAAGAGCAACGATACTGTGGAGGTTGACCTCAAACTGGTTCGGAAGTGGAAAAAGGATTTGAACTCCGCATTTAGCGCTAAGCTGATTAGGAACATTGTGTCTTCATTCAAGGCCGCTGTGAATGCGAATAAGGAAGAGCTTGTCGATGACTACAAGTATGCGGTGGTCGATGAGAGAGCGTTTCAAGAGCTCATGTTCTTGGCTCTTAAGGACATGCCTGCAGCAATCCAAAAGGCGCACCCTTATCATGTCTCCAAGGGAGCCAGAACTCTTTCAAATAATTCTAACGTGAATAAAATTGCAAGCGTGCTGAAGTCTCATGCGGGTTCTATGATAACGCTGTTGCACGACATCACCAACACCGAGACAGCAGCACTTGTTTTGCATTCCTTAGATCAGGTTTTCCCTTACTTTCTGTCGCACAGAAGAATCTTGAAGGAAATCATCAAAAGTGTGGTTGAAATCGGGGCTACCACTCGGGATTTGGACACCCAGATCACAGCCTTTGCTTTTTTGAATAACTCGTCGAGAGAGTTTAGGAAATCGATTCTAGATACTGTTCTGAGAACCACGTACTCCTCATTTGTGAAAAGTTGCCGCAAAACCAACATACGCACAATGCCTCTTATCAACTTCCAGAAGAACTCGTCTGCAGAGCTATTTGGTATCGACGAGGTCCTTGGATACCAAGTTGGATTTGAATACATAAGACAGCTGGCCATCCACTTGAGAAATAGCATAAACGCCTCCACCAAACAGACAGCGAACTCAAACCCAGCAGACGCCTACAAGATTGTTTACAACTGGCAATTCTGCCACTCCCTAGACTTCTGGTCCAGAGTACTATCTTCTCAATGCCACCCTGATAAGGAGGGCGGTAAAGATTCTCAGCTAAGACAGTTGATATATCCATTGGTTCAAGTTACAATCGGTGTGATAAGGTTAATTCCCACGGCCCAGTTCTTCCCACTCAGATTCTACTTAATCAAGTCTTTAATCAGACTTTCTCAAAACACGGGTGTCTTTATCCCTGTGTACCCTCTGCTTTCTGAGATTCTAACATCCACCGCTTTTACGAAGGTGCCAAAAAAGAAGTCTACTTTGCCTACCTTCGATTTCGAACACAACATCAAATGCAACCAGGGCTACTTGGGCACAAAAGTATTCCAAGACGGTTTGGGAGAACAATTTGTTGAGCTTCTTTGTGAGTTTTATGTTCTTTATTGTAAGAGCGTTTCGTTCCCTGAATTGGTGACACCTGCAGTTATCGCACTGCGTCGCTATGTCAAGACCTCAAAGAACTTCAAATTCAACAAGCAGGTGTCTAATGTTCTCGAAAAGCTGAAGCAAAACTCAGAATTCATCTTGAACAAAAGATCAGAAATCGACTTTGGGCCAACCAACAGATCCGAAGTTACGCGCTTTTTGGCTGATCTGCCATGGGATAAGACGCCATTGGGCTCATATGTACAGGTTCACCGCGAAGTCAAAGAGGAGAAAGCAAGAATTTTGAGAGAGAGTTTAGATGAGGAAGAAGAGAACCATGCAAAGCCTGCGTCTGATGATGAGGCCCCAAGTGCTCTCGAGGAAGACGAAGACGATGATGTGGAGATGTCAGATGCTTCTAGAGAGTAACTGGGTTAAACGGCCTGACCGCCTTTCTACACCATCTTGCATTTTATTTTATAGCAATGAAGATTGGTTTGTCTATACTGTAAATTAATCAAAGCAATAGCACCACGCATTGAAGCACTTCTGATAAAATATGACTGTCATCATGGCATTCGTGTTCAGTCCACTATCGTATTTGTATCTTAGTTTCGAAGTGTATTTTGAAATTTAAGCCTCAGCGGCAAAGGTCAATTCAACGTACCAACACCTGAGCAAATATGCCAATAACCAAAATGTCACTCGAAATTCAACGTAAGCCCTTCAAAACACCTTTCCTCTCCTCAGCTAAACGAGAGGGAGGCTCGGGAAGCAAAGCATATCGTTGTAAAGAGATCTCATATTCAAATCGGCAGGTTTCTAAAGAGGAACGCATTTTGAATGAACAAATCAAAAAGATTCGAAGAGATAACACAACACTACAGAACAGTTTAAAGATACTCCGAAAATATGAACGAGAGTTGGAGGTCCTAGAACTAATTGTCAAGTGGAGGTCTATATGTCAAGCAGGAATGGCATATCTAATGAACTCAACACTGCTCAAGGTCAATAAGATGGGCGGCTACGAAGAGCTAATCCGCAAAGAAGTCGAGGCAGAAAAACGCAGACTGGAATACCAGTTTGCCGGGAGACTTCAAGATGAGGTCGATGGGGTCTTAGATTCTGAAGAGTTTAAAGCTCTTCCTGAGTCAGAACAGCAATGGTTGAGGAAGGATTTGCAACAGAAGGTTGATAGCAATGAAAAACTACAGCAAAATGAGATCAAAAAACTTGACTCTAAACTTAACGACAGCACCAACAAACAGATGACGATGCAAGAACTTGCTAACCGTCTGAAAGTGGATTATGTGTTGATTTTTGAGGTTTAAAATATGTTGTGCTCGATGATTTTATGCAGGTTATTTGCTTTGATTATTTATACAATAACTAAAGCTATATAGAGATGTAAGCCTACCTCTCTATGGGCGCCTATTGCTCGAAGACATCCTCCAGCTTTAGCCGGGGAGCAATGTTCATGGATAGAAGTTCCTGGAACAGCAACTTAGCAGCATAGGGGATTGTCATCTTAATAACGTTTTCGGCGCTCTTACACGATGTGCACCATCCACTGTAGCCCATCAGACCACACTTGTTACATACGTCGACCTCAAAAGCATCGGAACTTATCATCAATCTTTCCAAAAGAAGTTGAGAGGCACCGTACGCAATAACGCAGTCTCTTTCCATCTCACCCAATCTCAAACCACCATCACGGGATCTACCTTCAGTAGGCTGGCGGGTTAGAACAGCTCTAGGCCCTCTAGCTCTGGCATGCATTTTGTCAAGGACCATATGCTTAAGTTTCTGATAGTAAATAGGTCCAAAAAAGATGTACGCCTGCAGGCATTCACCTGTGATACCGGAATAAAGCATGTCTTTACCAGAATAGTTGAAGCCATGGTCGACTAATATTTGCGACATGTTCTCTAATTTGGAGCCTCCGAAACAAGTACCATATTCCAATGATCCATTCAAAACACCAGCCTTTCCGGAAATAAGTTCAATCATTTTTCCCACAGTCATACGAGAGGGAAAACCATGGGGATTCATGATGATGTCTGGCACAACGCCTTGGTCATTGAATGGCAAATCTTCGTGATTAACAATGATACCGCACACACCTTTTTGTCCGTGTCTGGAAGAAAACTTATCTCCAAGTTCTGGCCTTCTGTTTTGCCTCAAAAGAACTTTGATGAGAGCCTGGTCGTTTTCAGAAACTGACATCATAACTTGGTCGATGTGGGAAGGCTCTGGAGCTCTATACACAACAGGGGTTTCTCTGTATTGAGCTTGCGATTGAGTCAGGACACTGTCTGAAGCGTTTGTGGGGACCGACTTGTTGACGTAGATTTGGCCACTTTCAACTTTCATGCCGACTTCTCCCAAGCCATCTGGACCCAATGGCTTGTGCTGCCATATAGGTTCACCGCTTTCGTCGACTCTCATGCCACCCACCATATCCTGTGTATGGTTAGGATACCTCTTGAGAACCGTTGTGAGCTTACGCCTCGTTTCACAGCGACCAAATCCTCTATCGATTGAAGACTTGTTAAGAACCAGGGCATCTTCAATATCATAACCCGAATATGACATGACTGCGACTGTGGCATTTTGTCCTGCAGGAAGTTTATCATAATCAATCAGTTCAATTGTTTTTGTTTTCACCATAGGCTGTTGAGGATAAATCATGAGGTACAGTAGAGTGTCGATTCTTTTAAACTGATTATAAGCAATTGCACCAATTGCTTGCTTACCCATTGCACATTGATATGTGTTACGAGGGGATTGATTGTGGTGAGGATAGGGGATCAAACCCGCCACTGCACCAAGCACGGTAAATGGTTCAATTTCGAGATGAGTAATTCTTGGCTCGAGGTCCCTCTCATACAATGCAATGAAAGAATCGTTTTCTTCGTTGACATCCAGATATTCAACCAAACCAAGTTTTAAGAAGTCGTCAAATTGCAAGTGCCCATCGAGCAGCTGTCTCAAGTGCTGGGCCGTGACGAGAGATTTTCCTTCGTTCACGATAATTAGTGGTCGACAAATTCTACCACCATCTGTCGCTATGTGAACTGCTTTCTGATGAGAGTTTGTATAGATGGAAATAAACTCGGAAACTTTGCCTGACCTTCTTAAATTTCTAAAATGAGAGACGAACTTTGTGGGAAACCTGATAACACCCACAATAGTACCATTTAGGTAGACACAGTAGTTGAGGTGAAGAGAGTCGCTATCAACAACATTGATGCATTCGACACCCAACAAGAAGCAAAGCCTTTTTATAGGTTCTTCTTCATCATCAGTGGTGATATGTGTCATGAGAGCCAAGTTTTTCACTAAACCACAGGCCTCACCTTCTGGAGTATCAGATGTACACAGCATTCCGAATTGGGATGGTTGCAAAGCTCTTGGGCCTGAGACCTTTCTAGATTTTTCGAACTGAGATGATATTCTTGTCATCATGCCTAATGCCGAGATGTATGAGAGTCTACTCAATACATGTGTTACACCTGCTCTTTCCATCTTAAATCTCTTCAAAGACCAGTTTCCGGTTGAAATTGCCCTATTCAGACCACTCGAAATATTGTTAGAGTGCACATTGATTGAAAGTAAAGCATCATATTCCATGGCTCTATTGGGCTTTTTCAAAACTTTATCGATGTTGGCTTTAAAGTCATTGTTGAATTTCTTAAACAAGTCCTCGAAAAGCAGAGACATTAACTGACCTGCCAGTTCCAGTCTTTTGTTACCAACATAGTCTCTGTCATCAACCATCTTTGGGTTGTGCATCGCCATGACAACCCTTCTTGTCATCACGGCTATGTATAACGCCTTCTCCCTGAAGTCAAGAGCTTCCACAGTCAGGTGCGCAATTACAGTTGTGGCGATGGCCTCGATACCCTCTTGTAGAGTTGAAAGTTTTTGGCGTCGAACAGTTTTTACCTTGGAACCGATGTATTCTAAGGCCTGTTGTTGTGTGTAAATCTTCATCTTCGCAACTTCTTCGAAGTTTACTGCGAATATGTCCTGATAGCTGCTATCGTTTCCACATACCAACTGCATGATTTCGAGGTCGGACACAACACCAGATGCTTTGAGCACAAGAACGATGGGTACTTCTTCGGCGATGGAGTTATGTTTAAGGTATATTTTATCATTTTTAGTAATGACGTAAGTTTTAGATTTTCTTTCGTGTGTGGAAGATGTGACTGAGGCCTGAACTATAGCCTTTTTTTCATCAGCTTCAACAATGATACGATTTTTGGACAATTGTTCCTGCACCAGAATGACTTTCTCAGTTCCGTTGACGATAAAGTACCCACCAGGATCAAGCGGGCACTCATTAATTTTTGCCATGTCCTTTTCCGAAGCACCATTGAGAATACATTTGTTTGATCTTAGCATAATTGGCATTCGTCCGATTTCCACGTCTCTATGCATGATAATATTTCTTCCTCTCGTGTATTCAATGTCGACATACACCGGAGCGGAGTACGTCATATCTCTCAATCTACATTCATGCGGGGGGACAAGATAGTCTTTTGAAGAAGAACTCGACCTGTGACCAACCCTAATATCCACATACTTCAAATAGAACTCTGGATCCACGTCACTAAGGATTAACTGATTAGCTTTGATGATCTTTTTCAGGTCCACATCAACAAAGTAGTTGAAAGAATCCAAATGTTGCTTTACCAATCCCTTCACTTTCAGGAATGCTGGTAAAAGGTTCCATTTATCTTCTGCCGTGTTGATCTCATCAGTCAGCTTTTTGCCCTTGTAAACTGGCTTCAAGAGTTGCTCAAATGCTGAGTCTTTCTCAAAATGATCATTTGGCGTTGCAACAGCAGCCGTCGACATCACAGGCAGCCAAAATGGTAGCGATATAGGCCTTTATCTTCCAATTCTACTTGAATTTAGGTACAAGTCATCGAGCTCATCGAAAATTTTTTATAATCAAGCGGCGTTTACTAAAGCTCTGATCTGGTCACGTGCCCGATACGCAGGTCGACTAACAGAGTATGCTTTCAGCAGACTAACGCTAAGCTGGTATTTTCTGAATCTTTTGGCATTTTCGATGGAATATGGGTGCCGAATGACTGAATCCGATGCTTGCTTCAAGCTTTCTTTAGTTTTTATGATTGGTATGCATTGTATGTTACGAAAAATATTAGCATCAGTTAATGCTCTCAAGACATGTTATTGAAAAGGATATAAGCAGCTGGCATGTCAAGCACGCTTTTCAAGGCTACTGTCACTGAATACCTGCAAGAACTTCCTGCGCAGGTTCATTCGAGACTTTACACATCTCCTGCCACATGTTTAGCAATTTATAGGCTGCTTCCGAAGTTGGCCAAATTCTTCATTATGTCACTGGTGTTCAACGAAAGCGATGCGTCGCTTCGGGACCTAGACAGATGGGTAAAGAGTAGTGGGAAGTATCAGTTTAATGAAGCGGTTAAGTCGATGAAGTCCCTTCATTTACTGATAGAGGGAAACTCTGGTCAACCCTTCATGATCAACTTGAACCCAATATTTAGGTCCAGCTTCAGAAACGCTTTAACCGGTGGGGAAGTTAACAATTCATTCGGTAATGTCGTCGAAGATGAAAATGAGACTGTACATACCAGCATGCTCGATCAATATGCCGCAAATAAATGGGAAACCATATTGCACTTTATGGTGGGTACGCCACTAACGCAAACGCCCTCCAGAAACGTCCTTTCATTGTTGCAACACAGTAAGCTTATGGAGGAAAGTAGCTCGGGAGAACTTCAGATAACCAACGAGGGCTTTCAATTTCTGTTACAGGATGCCAACGCTCAAATTTGGGCGTTGCTGCTTCAATATCTAAGGCTTGCAGAAACTTTACAAATGGACCCCGTCGATGTACTAAATTTCATTTTCATGCTTGGCGCCCTTGAGTTGGGAAAGGCCTACAGTGATACAAACTTGAGCGATACTCAAAAAATAATGCTTCAAGACATGCGTGACTATGGCCTTGTTTTCCAAAAAGCCTCCAATACACATAAATTTTATCCTACAAGACTAACAGCTATGCTAACATCCGATACCTCAAGTATTCGCAGTGCTTCGGGTGCAATGAACAGCGTCCTAAGTCAGGGTACCAGCAGCTCTAAGGAAGAGACCACCGCTGCTGTTGCAGAAGCTGACGAGGAAACTGCTCAAGTTGGGGGAACCACTCAGAACATTCCTGACGGGGCTGTTGTTCTGGAGACAAACTTCAAGATCTATTCGTATTCAAATTCACCGCTGCAAATCGCTGTTCTTAGTCTCTTTGTACATCTGAAGTCCAGATTCAGCAACATGGTCACTGGCCAAATCACCAGAGAGTCTATCAGGCGAGCGCTACACAACGGTATAACAGCTGACCAGATCATTGCTTATATGGAAACCCACGCCCATCCACAAATGAGGAGACTGGCGGAGCAGACACTTGACAAGAAAATGGAGCTCGATCCAAATTGCAATGAAGGATTGCAGGTATTACCGCCAACCGTAGTGGATCAAATAAAACTGTGGCAGCTGGAGCTCGACAGAATTATCAGTTATGACGGTTACCTTTTCACAGATTTTGAGAATTTCCAAGAGTATAACATGCTGAGCAGTTATGCGAAAGATATTGGTGTCCTTCTGTGGAGCGATGACAAAAAGAGGAGATTTTTCGTATCCCAAGAAGGAAACTCTCAAGTCATTGACTATGCAAAGCGTAAATTAAAGAAGAAATAGCCATGTAAATAAATGCATTCGTCCAATTATTGCTAGATTTGGGGCGTGTGTCACTCCAGAAGATAATGATGGGGATCCAAAAAATAAAGCTCGCACTCAGGTTCGAACTAAGGACCAACAGATTTGCAATCTGCTGCGCTACCACTGCGCCATACGAGCATTATATGAAATGGTACTGTATGAAAACAAAGCTATAAGCTTTAGGAATTATAGCCAATGTCGCAAAAACAGATGTGACATATAAGTACGGTTAAGCTAGATTAAAAGCTAGCTTGCAAGAGGAGAAGGGGAACAATGCTAATTTATCGATATATAAGTCAAGTTTTCCATATCTAAAACTACAATACGACAAATGGATAAACCATCTTGTTTGATTAAAATCCATATATTTCTTTGACTTTCGTGTCGTAAGTTATTATGAGCATTAGAATATGATGAAGTTGGCGGTTAGTAGCCTCTGTACTGTCGCGACTATTCTTCTATTCGGAAACACCTTGTTCTCTTCTTCTACTTAATATCATACTGAGCCTTGGGTGTATTAGTACTTATAGTTAAGGATCTGGAGACCTAGAGCAAGCCTTGTTATCTCTGGTGCACCTTACAATCTCTAGCGTTGTTCCTTCGTCATCTCAGAACTTCCTTGTTCCATTATTGTTTTATGACATTTTGTCGGTTCGTGCTATGGAGCTCTTGATAGTAATGAAATGAACAGCAATAGGTTCTATATGAATATGGTCACTTCCTATAGACCTCTTCCTCTTCCTTTTCTCCTACTCAATTGCATGCGAGGCTTGAAGCCCATTTTTACTTGAAGCTTTGAACCTATATGATTGTCGCGAGCCTCATTATCTTTCGTACTTCTCGACATCTCCGATTTTGTTTCTTCATGTGCCTCAGACCTTCTTTTTTATTATTGTCTCGTGAAAGCCATAGTTCATGATCGGGAAAATGTTCAGGGGATAGATGCAGATGAGCATGAAGGAAGCTACTGGAAGTGGCGAAAGAACATACGGGCATGGTTCGGAAGCTATCCGAGGGGGATAATCAAAGGTGTCGGTTTTCTATGATTTTTGAGCCAGCGCCACTCCACAGACCACTCCTGAATGTCAAGACTATTAGCAGCAGAAGCATTTAGAAGTAAAGTATCGCCTTGATCTATTTAATGTTATATCTATCAACTATCATACAACCATACCATCTAGCAACACGCAAAAATTTGTGTCGTTATCTCTCTTCTTTCATAAAAAAAGACTCAAACAGATTAAGCTCGGCTAGCTCAATACATGGCCGGATGCAGCTTACTTGGTTTGTGCCAGATCAAACTTGGATTTCGATGCAGAAAATATGAGCGAGAATTGCAGATAGTAGTAAAAAGAAGTGAATAGCATCGAAACGCAGGTTTGAAAACAGGAAAATAATAATATGAAAGAGTTGATCGCGTATCGATTTCAACATTTCTATCATCTTGAGCTGTCCACATCAATGCTCAACATTGTGTGACAGGATGAAAAATGCAGAATAAATACAAGATTGATCACACTTGTTTGAGAAGCTACTGTGGGTTCGGGAAAGAAGATTCCCTACCCCGAAGCCAAAGAAGATCCAAGCCAATGAGTCCTCAAATAAAGTAGCAGTAGCTCATAGTTTGTTCGTTCTATCGAACAAACATTCAAAAAAAATGCACAATTGTATGCCCCCCCGTTAAACGGATAATGCAATTAAAAACACTTAATGGAAACGAAAAGACCTGAATAAAAATTAATCAGATAGAACACCAAATAGTAAGGATTCATCGTCAAAACATAATGGAAAATTTAGCGGTGATAAAAAAAAATCAGTAAGACTCGGGATAAAAAAAATTCAGCGGACCAAAGGCCCAGCTGTTGGAAAGCGACCGAGTCGCTTACCACCAAGAATTGCTGGCAGAAGAGTTGCCGGTACTCCCAGTGTTTCCCCAAGAGCTCCCGGAGTTACCCCAAGAGCTTCCCCAAGAAGAGCCGCCTCTTCCACCACCCATGGAGCTGCCACCTCTGCTGCTGCTGCCACCACCGTACGATGGGGCACCACCACCAACGCGACGGTAATCTCTGGTGCTGTTGCCACGGCTGCTGAAGCCACCACCTCTGGCACCGCCTCTTGAGCCGGAGCTCTCTCTGGCGAGTTGTTTCAGAAACTCTGGGACCTCCTGCTTGGCTTCGGTCAAAAGATCGACCATTTCCTTGACCACGTTCTTGTTACCTCTGTTGAGGAACGCAGTGGCAACACCAGTGTTACCAGCACGACCAGTTCTACCAATTCTATGCACATAGTCATCAATATCGTTTGGCAAGTCATAGTTGATAACGTGGGTAACGTTAGGAATATCCAAACCTCTAGCGGCGACCGCGGTAGCGACCAACAAACTGGCCTTACCGGATCTGAAAGCGGCCAAAGCACGCTCACGTTCGCTCTGAGAACGGTCACCATGAATAGCGGTGGCTCTCAAGTTTTGCATAATCAAAAAGTCCGTCAGGGCATCAGCCATTCTCTTTGTTTCAACGAAGATCAGAGTTAGACCATCGTCAGATGCGGCCAAAAGATCCAGCAAAGCTGACTTCTTGTCCATGTCCTCAACGTACAAAACGTGCTGAGTAATGTTTTCGGATGTAGAACCGACTCTACCAACCGACAAAAACACGTAGTCCTTCAAGAAGTCACGGGCCAAGTGCTGAATGTCCATAGGGAAAGTGGCGGAAAACATAAGAGTCTGTCTCTCGTCAACAGAAGGCATGTCACAGCCCTCCACGATGTGTCTGATTTGAGGCTCAAAACCCATATCCAACATTCTGTCAGCCTCATCCAGGACTAAGTACTTGATGTTGCACAAAGAAATTCTGCCACGTTCCAAAAGGTCGGAAAGACGACCTGGAGTTGCAACCAGCAAGTCACAGCCACGGTTCAGCTCTTTGATCTGACTTCCGATGTCAGCACCACCGTACACGACACATGGTCTAACCCAAGATCTGTAAGTGAATTTCTTGGCCTCATCGAAAATCTGAGTGGCCAGTTCTCTAGTAGGAGCTAGAACAACAGCGGTTGGGAAAGCTTTCTTGATATAGAAGTTAGAGGCCTGTTCGGGGACAGGAGCAGGGCCGTTGGCGAAAGATTCGGAAAGAACGGGGAACAGAAATCCACCGGTCTTACCGGAACCAGTTTGAGCACAAGCCATCAAATCTCTGCGCGCAGCAATGATAGGAACAGAGTACTTTTGCACTGGTGTAGGCTTAGTGAAACGGGCCTTGATAATGTTGTCCAGCAAGAGCTGGTCCAGAGGTGGCGAGGTGAACTCGGTGATAGGTTCTGGAACATCGTTACCGGAGGCCTCGACTGGGATGTCGTCGTAGTGGTCGAAGTTGATACCAGAGGACTGGAAGCCAGGGTCCTCGGGGGTGCCGAAGAGCTGCAGTTCCAGCTGCTCGTCTTTGTCACTGGGGACGTGCTTGCCGTTAACCCATCTGCCGACACCACGCGAAGAGCCTCTGCCATCGCCACGGCCGCCGAATCCACGGCTGCCGCCTCTGCTGCTGCCACTGAAGAAAGACGATCCACGGTTGCCTCTGCCACCGCCTCTTCCACCGAAGTACGACGCGCCGTCTCCGTCGCCGTCGCCCTCGCCACCACTTTGGAAAGAGGATGGCGCGCGGTTTCCGCCTCTCTTGCCACGCATGTGTGGGGGAACGTATGAGCTTGCACCCTTAGAGCCATCGCCCAGGTTCATGTTTTCCATCTTGTTAGCTAGGTCAGACATTGTTGATTCCTTCTGCTTGTTCACTTGTGAATAACAAATGTTTAATTTGAATCGATGTTGTTCTTATAAACCTGTTGTCGTTATTTCTTTAAACTCGATGAGTTTCTTAGCTTAATGAAAATTTTTACTGCAAAAGCAAATCTTGGTAGGGTAACCTCTGGTCCGGAGAAATCGGTAACGTGACCGGACATACATCTGGGGAAACCTTCGCGACACTGCAAGCTGGGGCCGATAGCCACCATGAGTAGCAGCGCTAACATCGCTGTATCAGGACTGCAGCGTGTTGTGACTCCATCACAGTGTTACTTTCAATAGACCCCTCTTGACTTGTCCTTTGGCTTTTTAAAGGCGCGCTGAACCCTCGTGATCCCGCTCCTTGGCATTCTTACAACCGCAGAAAGATTAAAAGGCCCACTGAGAGCTTTGTTTAGAGACAAGTCGAGGGATCAGCTCGCATATTTTTCGTGAATTGCAAAAGTTACGTACACAGGAGATTCTGGTCGCTGTTACCAGTCGTTAGGCCCCTGGTGTCCATGAATGAAGCTGTAGGCTAACAGACTGTTTACCACCAAAACAAGGCACCGGCTAAGCATTCCGCCAGCACGTTTTGAATTCAGGTCTGAACGTCGTGTGTTTTTATCACGTGAATTAGCGTTTATGATTCTTGTCACTCTTCACTCATTCTGTCGTCGGTGCCAAAGCCGTCGAAGCGTCGACTCGTTGTGTTATGTTGAAACACGCAGGTGCCATTAAGTGTCTATCTGAACCCAAATCTGCGGTTTTGACCATGCCTGCACTTAATTCGAGTGCTGACGGCCAGCAAAGAGCGAGTGGTGCGACCTCGGTGCAATAAATTAAGTGCCCTTTAGGTTCTGTCGCGATAATCTCGCATAGCTACGTTCCCCGAACGGTGTCCGAAGGAGGGTTTAGTTGGTGTTTCTGCAGCTAATGTTTCTGCTCAAAAACAAGCAGTGTCATGCACATTAGCCTTATATGAATGCTCAAAGCGTGACATGCCATGTACAGTCCCAACTCTGAAGTTTTTTAGTCTTGCCTAGTCATCTGAATGCTAATAATGTATAAAGCGAAGCATAGTTAGTGGCAATGGGTTCTAGAAGTAGCGGAACGTCTACGCTAGGTCTACTCTTGTCAATTAGCGGCTCCCAATAGGATTCTTCGTAGCTCCTAACCTTTGAGCCAATCGTAGAAGAGTTCGTCCCAAAAAAAAATGCAAGCTAACCCAATGGAAAAAAATATAAACTAGGTCATTACATAGTTGTTGTGCGCTCTACTGCAGGAACCCAATTGCCTGCTGCTCTCGCATATCTCTACTGCTCTTCGAGCACCGCATCTTGTCCTTGGTTTGGTCTTTGTTTTTATGAACCTTCGTACGGTTATACAAAAAATTTTCTATTGCTGAAGTCAAGTGAGAAACAAGGCCAGCCCCGACTGACACGTTCTTTCTGCGGCTCCCAACATGTCTTCCAATCTATCTCACCTGTTGCGGAACTCGCGTATCGCACAGGTGCCCAAATCAAAGAAGCCACTCACTTCTGCGGCCCCTAAGTTCGCTCCTACACACCAAATCATAGAAACTAGACCTTCTACCCTTCATCGTCAAGAATGGGGTCTCAAAGCGGCAGTGCCTTCAAAGATCAAGACTAAATACATTGTTTTCAACGACCTCGACACTCTGGAACGCCTGACAACGTTCGAGCCAAATGGTGGTGCTCAATGGAATCGGATTCGTTTTCAGGAACTTGGCATTGCCCCAAAATACAACCCAGGGAAGGCCAACCCGCTATTCGAGGCAAGCGACTCCTCCAAGACGCAACTCGTACCTCTCAGCGCTCTTTTGAACGTCAACTCCTCCACGCCAAAGCCAGAAGTCGAGCGCCGTCTTGCGGAAATCAGAGACTTGCGCAGCGCTTTCAAAAAGTGGCTCTTGGAGCATGATCCTGAGGCCCTCCTGAACAAGTCATTCTCTGCGAAGGATATGACTGACTCTGCTGTCGAGTTCCTGGCTGAGAAAACCGATCTCAACGTTAACTTAGGATCTGCGTCTTTGCGTAAGGTTGTTGGTACAGGCGGTTTGACTTACAACTTGCATGGAAGGCTGAGGAACTCGCCTAACGGAGTCGTATCCAAGACTGTGGTACCGGGCAGATTCTTGAATGTCGAGGGCAATGACCGTTTGGCCGCTATTGGTGGTTTCGTTGCCAATGCAGGTTCTTCTTCCGTGACCACATCACAGATGGATTATAGGATGGGCGATTTCGTGAGACAACTGCAGTTTCCATTCGCCGTTAACCACGCCACCGTTCAAGACAATGGCAAAGTTGTACTAAGAGCCAACGTTATCAGCGGCATGAGCTCGAAGGCTAGAATACAAATGAACAGCAGAAACTACCAACAGCGCCCTCCCAGGAAAGCCATGCGTACAACATCGGCAGAAGAATCAACAAAGCACGCTGAAGAGCTTTTGAATATTTTGACAAATTTTGACAGAGGAAAGAGTAAGAAGTTGAGGTAGGCTTGCCTCTCGTTGTACAAAATCTATTCATAAATACAAACCCTGTAAATAGAGGTTCGGAATGATGGCACTGTATCTTTACAAAATAATGTCACTCCCAATGTAATCGCTTTCACATCAAAACTCCCTTTGTTGAAGGAACGTCGTTAGTTCCGTTGCTAGATAGGGATTCCCTCAGCGCAATAGCGAGGGCTTTGAACGCACTCTCACTCCTGTGATGATCGTTGAATCCCCTGATACAGTCCACATGAAGTGTGATTCTAGCCGCTTCGGCAAAACTCTCCAAGAAATGTGGGATCATCTCTGTCGACAGATCTCCGATTTTCTCTCTTTTCAACCCCAGATCTACTACGGCGTAGGGCCTATTTGATAGATCGACAACCGCCCGTGAGAGAGCCTCGTCAAGGGGCGCGTAACCATGCCCGAATCTTTTTACGCCACGGACAGCACCCACTGCTTCTTTGAAAGCCTCACCTAACGCAATAGCGCAATCCTCCGTAGTGTGATGGTCATCAATGTGTAGATCACCAATGCACTCAACAATCAGAGACCAGCCCGAGTGCTTAGCCAAAGCATGAATCATATGATCCAGGAACCCAACACCGGTGTGGATGTCAATGACTTGAGAGGATGTGGCCTGAGAAGCAACGTCTGCAGCTTTCTTGGGTAGAATAGACTCTTTGATCTCAACATATCCGCCATTTAAAGATAAGGCGATTTGGATTTTGGTTTCGTTAGTGTTTCTGGAGACAAAACTACGGCGCTCTGTCTTTCCTTGACCACTAGTGCCGTTCATGATGGATTTAGCGTTCTCTGTTCGGTTTGCTGGTCAGTCTTATTGGAAATGACTAAGTTCGATAATAAATCTTATATTGAAATTTTTCAAGTCTATTCTTCGAACTCATCACCGACCTCAGTTGTAAGAAAGTTGACCATAGTTTAGCCAATCTGCCATGTTTAAACCAAGATGTAATACCATCCTACGGCGGTCCCTGGCACACGCTATCAGGCCAGCTGTGAAGGTACCGAATAGATCTCACCAGGGCTCAGGACCATCAAATGTTGACAAGAATCTACCATTTGAACGCCGCACAAAAGCTTGGGAAAAGGCCGGTGAAGACAAAGACTCGTGGTTCAGAAGAAAATACGCACACGTACACGCTAGGACAGGTAACACGAATAGACAGAAGGAAAAAACAACGCAAAACGCCGAAGGCACGTCGGTTCAACACGACCAGCATAAATCTAAGTTCCGTAATCGGAACATGACAGGTTCATTGAGAGCAAACCCTCTAATGGAGTATGTTCATGGAACCAATAGTGTTCTTTCCGCATTGCAAGCGGATAAGAGGGACTATTACTCAAGGGTACTCTACCACGCGTTCGTTACAGATGAAATTCGTTCTCTGGCCAAAAAAAGAGGCGCCCAGCTTGAGATGACAGACAAGCATCGATTAAATCTATTGACAAACTATGCTGTGCATAATAATGTAGTTTTAGAGACAAAGCCGCTACAGCTACCAGAAATTTCGCAAGTTGGGGCTTGTGATCCTGAGGGATGCACCTTCGCATATGATGAGTTGTTTTTTGACGACACCTCGGAGCGTCGAATGTCGTTCATACAAAAGGAGAATAAAAAGTTCCCGCTAGGACTCTATCTTGATGAAGTTTCTGACCCCCACAACATGGGGGCTATAATTCGGAGTGCATATTTTCTCGGAGTAGATTTCATGGTTATGTCAAGAAGAAACTGCGCTCCTTTGTCGCCAACAGTTTCCAAGACGAGCAGTGGTGCTACCGAGCTACTTCCCATCTTCACAGTGGACAAGCCATTGGACTTTTTCTCGAAATCACAGAAGGAAGGCTGGACATTCGTCTCGGCTGGTGTTTCCAAGCAAAATAAGTTTGCCAAGAATAAAAAAATAGAGGCTCAGGACTTACATGGCATGCTGAAGGAGCTTCCAGTGATACTAGTCGTAGGTAACGAAGGCGAGGGGGTCCGTACCAACTTGCAGATGAGAAGCGATTTTCTGGTAGAGATTCCTCAGGGCAGAGAAGCGGCTGGAACGTGGTCCGTGGATTCTCTTAATGTCAGTGTTGCCACCGCTATCTTACTGAACTCTATATTGAATTAAGCTCATCTTTGTAGGATTGAACGTTAAAGGTTTATACACCAACTTTCGGGTTGAATACAGATTTTAACAAAGTTACAACATGCGGTGGATTTGGGAATCGTTCTCCACATGGGATAGGTCCGCGAGTTGGTCCCACCATTGGAACAAGTAACTTTCGCAGATAAGCTTGAACCATGGAGTAAATTTGGATTTTGGATCTTGGAACATGCTCTTGAGTTGCTCAGCAGTCACCCACTTGTAGTCACGGACCTCGTTAGGGTTAGGCTCAACAGTCAAGTTCTGGCCAGAACGAAGCTGGCAGAAAAAGATGTAATCAATCTCATGCTCACCCCAGGGGCCGTTGCTAGGTGCCTTGTAGTGGATACGGTTGAGAAAGTGGAAATCAGTTTTGGCCACAGTTTCGGTCATGGGAATCCCTAGCTCCTGTTCTAGCTTCCGCACCGCGGCGGTCTGCGCACCTGTCACCTTATCATCCAGCGTACCAGTCAGTCCCAGCTCATCGTCCACACAGAGAGGGTGAGAGCAGCAGGTGTTTGTCCACAGGTCTGGGAAGGTAATCTTCTCTGTAGCCCGCTGCTGCAACAACAGCTGGCCCTGATCATTAAACAGAAACACCGAAAACGCACGGTGCAGAAGACCTAGTTCGATGTTGGTCATCAAATGACATAGCTTCTTGGTGCCAGCTCCCACCGCACGGTCGGACCAGTCAACAACAATACAGTTTTCACACATGAGCCGGATTTGCTCCTCGTCGTGCCCTTCAAAAACAACGTCGCCATTGTCCTCAGCGCTCGAGCTGCTCGAGTGTGTGTTGGGTCTTTTTTGAAGAGGGATCACATCCTGAAATTTTGACAGGATGTGACTTGCATCGAGGCCTTTAACCAAATCTGAGTAGGAGCTCATTGAGCAGTTTATCGGAAGAGCTTTGTTTGACTCGAGGGAAGTTCGTTTGGCTCATCGGCTCGCTTTTAGCTAGACGGACTGAATTTCATTTTTTTGGTAAAGCACTACCAACGGATGTGTTACATCACGTGGATTCATTATTCGCCGATAAGAATAACATCGTTGGCCTTACGTATGAACTTGACAGCCGTTAATGCCGTCCTGAGGTCAATTATTAGCCAGAGCGCATCGGGACAATCGGAAGCCCCGTTATTATTCAATGTTCACAATCAGCGGCAGAGAGAATTTACATATCTCCGATGCGCGGTCAACAACTAGAGCGCGGGACCACGCGGGGTCTAATGGTACTCTCTAGGAGTTTCCTTTTTGACTGTTTTAGACTGGGCCGATTCTGTTTCTCCTGCGGCTAAGCAACGGAATATCGAATGTTCAGCTCAACCCAGCTGCAAAACATTCTCCTGCAAGCAGTTTTTTAGATATATGAAAGTCGAGTGTATAGTATCACCGCACCTGCACATCGCTAATTAAAACAGCGAGTAGGTGGCAACCCAATGTTGCGCATTTGTCTATGAACTGTCACCACTAAATTATTATATCGCTACAGGTCCTCACGTTGAAGGTGAGGGGTACAGATCCAGAGCAAACCATGTCAGCAGCGGAACTGTGACGCTCACCCTCGGAAGTACAAAGCTGCTGAAATAGTCAATCCATTAGCCGAAGGAAACTATAACGGTCTTGGCTTATCTGCTAAACAGTATTAAATAAGCGAAAACTTGACATCTAAGTGAAGACGCCGCCAATTTGCAAGGAGCTAGTTTTTAGTAACAGGTTCGACGACGCATCTATCGGAAGCATTTATGGGAATATAGCTGGGAAAGTTGAGGCATTGTTCTTTTTAATGCAAGTTAATGTTTATGACAACCTGACGTCTTTTAAAAATATTATCAGTGGGGAAATCAATTAAGTATTAGAGAGTCAAACAAACGAAACAAAGAAAGCGCTGTTCGAGCTCAAGCAAATTGATGTTAAACAAAACAAATAGGAACATCAGGAAACCATCTTAACAGCTTCAATCAATTTATATGCCCACCAACCTGCCGCGCTGAGGTAACAGCTTTAACCTAAGCAATATGCTACCAAAAATAATATCAATGAGCACATCCTCACCTCTAATATCATGGAAAGGAGTTCCACAAGGCGAGGGCTCTTGCACCCTGAGGCGGTCTTAAGTGTTAGCCTCGCCCCACGTTTGTAACGATTAACGAAACTGTCACGAGCTCGCATCGTTTTGGACGCGGGTAAATTTTTTACCACTATTAACACGTCGACTGAAAAAAGGACTACAGTCTGTGATGCAAGGTGATACATTTCAACAGTAGTTTCTCACCAATTCTCCTGGTATCTGGGATCTGAGAAGGCTTACAACACTATATAAGGGTCAATGTCTAGCACAACAACTGTCAAGAAGCAGGGCTTCGTCAAGAGGCCAGATGTCGGCGCGCGCGACAAAAAGCTGGACGTTTTAAAAGGGCAGCTGAAGAAGATCGACACCGAGATCGCGTCTCTCAGAAAGCAGATTGACCAGCAACAGGTGCCTTCTGGTGCTCAAGACCAGCGCTCACAGCTGCAGAATGAGCTGCGCGGGATCATCAAGACACAGAGTGATCTTAAGTCCCGCAGACAAGCCATCCATGATCAGATCAAGGCTTTGGACGCCGAGCTCAAGCGCAAGAAGACGCAGATCGGGGCTAAGGTCGGAGGCAAGTCCCAATACCAGTCTGTTGCTGACATTGAAGCACGCAAGCGTACTATCGATGCCGACATCTCGTCTGGCGAGCTGTCCTTAGTTGAGGAAAAGCTTCTGGTCAAGGAGCTACAGTCTCTCAACAAGCTCGCCCGCGATCTGCAAGCAATTGAGCCTATCAGACAGTCCATGGAGGACGACAAGTCCCGTATCGCGGCTCTGAAGCAGGAGTTAAACGAGCTCAACCCTAAGGAGGTTTCTGGCAAGTTCGAGACTACCCAAAAGAAGCTGAATGACTTGCAGTCCAAGAACCAGAACCTCTACGACAAACGCCAAACTCTGTTCAACAAGCGCTCTGCCTTGTACAAGAAGCGCGACGAGGTGTACGCGCAGATCTCTCAGATCAGGTCAGATTTCGACAATGAGTTCAAGTCTTTCAAACACAAGCTGGAGAAGGAGCGTTTGAAGAGGGAGGAAGAGCAAAAGCTCTCTAAGCTGCTGGAGGAGAAAGACACTGTCGTTGGCAAGTTGCAGGAGAAATTGACTCACGCGCGTCAGCCCGCTTTCACCTACGAAATCGGTGCTATCGAGAACGTTTTGTGCGTTTTGGACCCATCTTACGTCAAGCCTGCTAAGCATACCTTGGAAGTACCAGCTGACTCTAGTGCCACTAAGGTCCCAGTGAGAAAGGTGGAGGCTGATGACTTGGTGCCAATTGTCAAAGAGAAGGAGGAGTTCTTCACTACTGGTTCAAAGTCGAAGAAGAACAAGAAGAAGCAGGGCTCTTCATCCAACTCACCAGCTTCTGGTAAGTTTTCTCTTGAACCTACCATGATCGCCACTCTGGCTGAGCTGGATGTAACCGTTCCTCTAAACAAGGAAGAGGTTCCAAAAACTATTGAGCAATTGAAGTCCAAGCATGAGGACTTCACTTCCAGACAGGACGAACAGACAGAGAAGAACATCGCTGAGGTGGAGGCCAAGTTGAAGGAGTTGGACTTGGAATACGCCAAGAAGGAAGAGAACGTCAGAAAAGAGCTAGAAGAGAAGAGGGCTAAAGAGCAAGAGCAAGAGAAGGAACAGGAGCAAGATGAGCAAGAGGAGAAATAAATTACCATTTCTACCATTGCCATGTAAGTAGTCACGTAAGCATATCTTTTCATATGTAAGGATATATCCATCATAGAAAAAACAGTCTTATAGCAAGAATTGCAAATTGACATTGATGGGATGTGAACTGGAAAGCTGAGGCTTTTGTGAATATTTTCCACTCAACTCAGATCTCATGTTCTGTAACAAACTCAGGTATGTTTGCTGGGGCTGTGTCGTCATGACCTTAACAAAAGCATGAGACATGGCGCCAGATGCCTGTCCATTCTCGACCGCATCTGCTGAAGTTTGATTGTCTTTGGAACCGCTGATCATAATGATATCGGCTGGAGAAAACTTGGTTTGCTTTATCTGTTGGGAAGCTGAACTTCCAGTAGCTTTTCGGGTGGCGCTCTTGAACATGGAGTTTAGCGAGGTGAGCATGCGGCTGGTATTACCAGTTGCATATGCCATTGCTGCCTGTAATCCGTCCTGGCCGACATCCTTCCACAAATTAGGTTCTTTAATGACGCCCTTCGTGGAGTAAGTGTAAGGTAGGTCCAAGACTGTACCGGAGTGACAGGAATCAAATAGAGCAGTCAGTCTGACACCTGGTTGCAGAGGCTTCACCATGATATCATGAATCTCATCATCAATGATGTGACCCTGGCTTTCGTGATCCACGGGATAGATCACGTCGTCCATACCATCCTCCTCATCTCCGTCAAGGTCCTTGGTCTGGCCGCCGTGGCCTGAGTAGTGGAAGAAGAGAGAATCGTTAGGCTGCGTGTTGCTCACGAGCCACTGCATGGCACGCAAGATGTTCTGTCTCAGAGGCACGCCTGCCATCTGCGTTTGGTCATCAGTGAGCACCACAATATCCTCGGACTTGTAGCCGTATCTCGAGGTCAGGAAGTCATGGATGTTGCGGACATCGTTGATGCAGCCACGCAACTCGCTTTGTGTACCAAAATAGTTTATACCAATGAGCAAAGCCTTCCGCTTGCCGGTACATTGAGAGTACTGGTAGGAGAACTCGTTGTTGGAGCCACTCCCCGCAACCTGTGCTTGCTGTGGTGGAGCATGTAGATTCTGGGGCTGTTGGTACATGTCTGGTCCGCTCACGAAGCCAGGCTGAGCATGATTAGCCTGGATGTCGCTGCGGTACTGTCCTTGTGGAGGTGGCTGTGGGGGTCTTTGAAAACCCTGTTGGTCCTGGTAGCCCTGCTGGTCCTGGTAGCCCTGTTGGCCCTGGAAATTTGGTGGTGGCGCACCAGGCCGCGAGAACTGCTGCGAGGGTGGCTGGAATTGTTGTCCCTGGCCCGGTGGAGGGCCCTGAGGCCTTGAGTATACACCTTGCTGCATATTTTGCTGCTGCTGGTTAGCGTACGACTGACGCCCAGCTCCAGGAAACATGGTATTGTTCAATGAAAGGGTATTTGCCTAAACGAGGTGTGCTTTGAAGGCCGCTGAGCGGTCTAAAAGTAGTTACGGAATGTGCTGTATATAGCCACTCCGGAATTTATCAACAGTTGTTGAAAATTTACACATTCTAACCTCCAGATATATAAAATAGTAGAGATAAGCCGTGGGAACAGCATGAGAATGCTCTGAAGTACCTGTCACATATCATGTTCCAGACAAGCAAACTATTCCTTCAACAAGCCCGTTTGCGAGGTGCCCAGAAGACGTTTCTGCAGGAATATGGCCTTTGAAATGGAAAATGCAGGTAGACGCGGCACGCTGCCAGCGCGGCCAGGCTTCGAAATAACGGTTTTGGCGTGCCGGTAGACGCCAATTACATCTATGCATATAATGTGCCCGCTGCACCATTCGAGCCTAGGAACTGCCCTCCTAATGAATGGCCAAGAAAGGCCTGGTGCGCCGAGTTTCATAGACAAGGGAAAGGTACAGCAGTCCCACACCCTCAGAGGATCCTCCAACGACAGGCTGGGGGCTTTCTCGACCGTCGGCTTCGTTTTGGCACTCATGCACGTGATCTACGACGAGATCAGCGTGTCATCAGAGACGATATGATAAACAGATCTTTGTTTTGGTTTTTGACCCTTTAAGATGAAAAATTGAGTCCGAGTTGATATTTCCAAGGCTAATTGCTGTCATTATTGAGAAAGTAGGAGGGTTTGAACCTTGGGGTGCGGCTTCATTTGATTATCTGGCAAATATTTCAACTGCTTTCTATTGGGAAAAATCACTCTTATTTGGATCCTTTGCTCCTGCAGCCTACCATTTCAATGTCAAAAGAGGTCGACCCGCTGCTCAAGTTCGAGCACCAGTTCCAGTCGTTCGTGAGGAACAACCCTAATGTGGCGTCTGCAGCACACAGCGCATCCCAGATCCCAGAGTCCGCTAAGGCGGTTGTGGTGCTGTCGCCCCTGTCGCTTCAACACCAGTTTCCGCGTTATTGGGTGTCCAAGTCCTATAAGAAAACGATTGTTGAGCGGCCCGAAAGGCTGTTGGCGTGCTCAATGGGTATAGGCGCAGCCATCACTATGTACCCAGCGCTGTTCACGCTAAAGTCCTCGCACAAGCGAAAGACTTCTCTGCTCTCGGATCATGTGCTGAAGGTGCACGGCGCAGACTGGCCGCAAGAGCTTTTGAAACTGTGCAAGAACTCGCAGAAAGCGCTGGACCAGTGTCAGGTCGAGGTTCCAGAGTCTTGGAACGTGGGCGACATTTACCTGTCGAGGCAGACAATTAGCGCCCTGGAGGGCTCCATCGGTGCGCTCGAGACCGGCGTGGACTCCATATTCCATGGTCCTTCAATCGAGCAGACCAGCAACCGTGCATTCGTGGCATTGAGGCCCCCAGGTCACCACTCTCACGCGTCCACGCCTTCGGGGTTCTGTTTGCTGAACAACGCACACATCGCCATCGAATACGCCGCAGACACATATGGCGTGACGCACGCAGTTGTGCTGGATTTCGATTTGCATCACGGCGACGGGACCCAGGACATTTGTTGGAAACGAGCAGGCTTCAAACCCGATGGATGCGCCGACGGCGGTTCCGAGTACAACGAGTTCGGCAAGAAGTTTGCGGAGTTTCCTAAGGTTGGATATTTCTCGCTGCACGACATCAACTCATTTCCGACCGAGCTGGGCTATGCCACTAAGGAGAACGTCAGAAACGCGGCCACCTGCATTATGGACGCGCACGATGTGAACATCTGGAATGTTCACCTGCAGTCGTATGACTCTGATGAAGCTTTCACTAAACTATACCAAACCAAATACCGGACTCTGTTTGCGAAAGCAGACGAGTACTTTAGGACTGCCAAACAGAACATGAGGGCACTGGGCAAGCCTTACAAGGGCCTGGTCGTGGTCAGCGCCGGGTTTGATGCTTCGGAGTACGAGCAGCCATCGATGCAGAGACACGCCGTGAATGTGCCCACGTTCTTCTATAACCTATTCACAAAGGACGCTCTGAAGCTCGCCCAAATGCATTCGCATGGCAAGTTGCTGTCAGTGCTCGAAGGCGGCTACTCCGACGGGGCGATCTCATCCGGTGTGTTCGCACACTTGATCGGCCTGCAGAACCAGAACTGGATCAACGAATGGGGCTCTGCACAGGTGGTAAAAGAGATTGTGCGCGGGTGCAAGCCGCAATGGAAGCCTTACAAGACCAAGCGCGCAAGAGACGTGATCAGAATCTGGGCCGAAGAGGTAATCAAGCTAGGGAGGGCTATGATCCCCGAGTTCGAGCAGGTTCTGTTCGAGCCCGAGGTCGTGGAGCCCAAGGCCGAGTCCTCCAAGCGCGTCACAAGATCTAGAAGGGCACCCGCTGCCGCGTCCATAGCCGTGGTAAAAACCCCGCCCGCACTTCCTCGTAGCGAGACACCGACGCCCAACGACAAGCGCTACATACAGAAACTGGAGACCGCGGACGTGGACACCGTACCGTTTGTGGAGCAAGATTTGCCCAGCGACAACGAAGAAGAGGACGATGAGGATTACGTCTACGACGAAGAGCTCAACAAGACGTTCAACCGCACTGTGGAGGACATTACTATTGACGATATTTCAAGGCACTTGGAGACCCTAGAGATAGAACCCGAGGCCCTAGAAGACATGCCTCCGCGCACTGCGTCCGGGTCAGGCACCAGGGCTAGCTCCCGCGACGCCGAGGCCGCGGCGGCGGCCAGCGCACCGCAAGAGCGCCGCCCGCTCTCATCGTCCAGCGGAGGCTACAAGATTCCTTCGGGGTCCACCACACGCCATCTGCGTAACACGCGGACCTCGCGTCTGATGAACTTCGACGACAGCGACATCTCCATGATTTCGCACGTGTCGCCGACCAAGGGCCGCTCTACGCGCAGCGGCCAGACCAAGTGGTAACGCTCGCTCGGCAAAACCCCGCAGCCCAACCTGCAAGGTGTCTATTTCGGAGCGCGCAGAAAGTAGATAATCTTATATAAAGGGAAGAACAGCGTAACATCAGAAAGACCGGCAAAGCCCGCTACTGCTGCTTCAGGAATATCGCTGTGTACCTAGCATCCGGTCCCAATCGTCCTAGACATGCTCCAAAAGCCCGATCAACCAACTACCCATCTCATAGCGAAGAGCCACTCTACTTCGGGAGCCCGGCTTAGCTAGTACACTCGTACAAACTAACAAAATAACGTCCGTGGAAGGTGACTAAACGAGTTCTGGAAGCTTCTCTCGCATCGCGTCTTCCTTCACCATAGGGCGCTGCACGGAACCCGCAAATCTCGCGTGCACAGAACCCCTGTTTCAAGCGTACGTTACGACGGTGCTAAAACTTTTCTTTCTGGCCTCGTTAATGCGGAGTGTCAGCGTTAACAACGCATCGTGATCAGCAAAAAAAACTCAAAGGGCATCGCGCAGTTGAAAAAAAGCTATATAAGGATCCCTGAACAGCCGATCTTAACAGCTACAAGCCCTACCTATTACAACAAGCTTTCAAGCACACACAACAACAACCACAACCACACACAAGAAATGTTGAACGAACTAGTGAACTACGCATGCCAATCAGACTGCCACTGCTCCAAGGACCAGTGCCAGTGCGACAGCAAGCCAGCTGAGTCCTCGTGCCCCGTCAAGAGCGGCGAGAAATCCGGCTCGTGCTCCAAGGACAAGGAGTGCGCCTGCGGCAAGGCCTGTAAGTGCGGCTCCAAGGCTGAGTGCCACTGCTCCAAGTAAGCACACATACATACATAGCTACATCGCTGTATACGAACGAATAATTATGGTATGCTGAACTACTAGCACATGATACGGGTACCAGGCTCCCCGTGTAATATGAGAAACTCTCACGGTGACGACAAGGACCACCTACTGAGAACTGAATGATGGTGTATGGGTGTACAATTATGAGAGAGCTTCTTGCACGCGTCGGAGATGCGCTAGCCGGTAGTCAAGATGGCACACAACGCGCTTGTGTTTTTATGCCCTGCGAAAGTATTGCGCGTATTCCGTTAGAACCACGTGGCGCATAGCGCCGCACACATCCCGTACCACGTGATAACAATCATGAAATAACCGGAACTCGTACATGACGACACGCTCCATCTCATCGCCGTGTAGCCCGGTGCCGGCGTTCTGAACAGCTGGGAAAGGAAGACTCAGGCGCTGGGGCTTTGACTAGGATGTGCCGGAGATACAAGTTTAAGTCCAAGTGCGTGCACGAACCCTGGTCTTCGAATCAGATTTGACCCACTTGTCGCGCTTCTTGCTCTATTTCGTAACCGGCATCCTGCCGCGTCCTTGCACGACGCAAAACCCTCACGCCCGACCGCAGTGTGCCCTTGCTTCTTTGCGTGCTGCGCAGCGTTCTGCCAGTGTTTGGTCTTGATGATGTAAAAGTTGTTTCTTTGCTCAAGGAATACGACACACGCACAAACACTAACGCAGCCCACAGCAACCCTGATGTTTGCAAAAACCGCGACGGCGTTCCCTGGCCACGCTTCGAGGCATTGGAAAATTGTATATAAGAGCGCCGCTTCAGCTGTTCAACACTACCAATCTTGTTTCTGCAATCATCAGCAAAGAAGATCTAACCAGCTTAGCCCTTCTTAATAGCACAAGACAACTGATACACAACACACACACACACATACACACAATGGGTAAAGCCGCTAGCAACACTTCTCACGCCATTCAAGCCGGTAACAAGGCTATCATCATCTCGCCATGGCAGCACAAGGTCATCGAGATTCTGCCTCTGAACAAGTTTGGCGGTCAGTGCAGCTTTAACGGCGTCATGAACGGCGAGGTCTCACTCAACGACAGATACCTCCACCAGGTGGCTGTTGTCGAAAACGGCGAGTTCGTATGCCTCAGAGACGAATAAACGCGTCGAACTGCGGCCCTGGTCGCGTATATATGAGCTTATGCATGTTTACGATTCTAACAGAAGTTGATTAAGTCAAGAACACTACCGCAGCTTTCTAACAATGCTGCTGAACACTGCTACTTGCTATGTTTCGAATTTAAAGCCCAGCGAGACAGTTTTGCGGAGGGCCCGCGTTACGTATCGCCGTTGTTAAGTGCGGCTGGCACAGCCCTTAGACTGGCGCCAGCGGCGTGAAAAACGACCCCGTCGTTTGCTTATCGCACATACGTCATACGCACGTGATGAAAAGAGAAATCGTAATTGGTGACTAAACACGTGACAGGATTGCGAATAGATCACGTGCCCAGGCGGCACTGGTGGCCCGAGTCAGACGCGGCCTCGGAGCCGCATTTGACTCCGTATGGCGATTCGTACAAGCGCAGCACATCTCATCCTGGTACATCAAGAGCGTGGAAAACTACTCATCTTGTATCGATATCAAAAGATCAACGTTGGTCTTCGCTCCACATCTTTCCTGACCCACCTGGCGTGTTTCTGAAGCGCAGAGAACCGCGTTCAGCCCTGCAGTGTTTCCTCCCCTCGGTAATGCTCTCCCGCTTCAAGTGCTCGCGTCTGCAGCTGCAGAAACGAGCCATCTCGGTAACAAAAGCCGCGACGACCACAGCCTCACAACCCAAAAGGCGGCGCACCACAACGTTCTCAGACGCGCTGAACAAGGGCCCCTCGTTCGAGGACTTTGTTAGTGGCAAGGCCGCGAAGTTCACGCTCGATCCCCTGCAGCAGGCCCGATCCAACATCGAAGAAACGAAGAGACTGCCCCGGTGGCTGAAAGTGCCCATTCCCAAGGGTACCAACTACCACAAGCTCAAGAAGGACGTCCGGGAGCTCAAACTCAGCACGGTGTGCGAGGAAGCAAAATGCCCTAACATCAGCGAGTGCTGGGGCGGCGGCGATAGCTCCAAGGCCACCGCTACCATCATGCTTCTGGGAGATACCTGTACCCGGGGCTGCCGGTTCTGCTCCGTCAAGACCAACAGGACTCCCTCGAAGCCGGATCCCGCCGAGCCTGAGAATACCGCGGAGGCCATCAGCAGATGGGGCCTCGGGTATGTGGTTTTGACCACCGTTGATAGAGACGATCTGGCCGATGGCGGAGCCCACCACCTGGCAGAGACCGTGCGCAGGATAAAACAAAAGGCGCCCAAAACTCTCGTCGAGACTCTCTCGGGAGATTTTAGGGGTGATCTGGAGATGGTCAAAGTCATGGCTCAAAGTGGGCTCGACGTTTACGCTCATAACCTTGAAACGGTCAAAGAACTGACGCCCCACGTGAGAGACAGAAGAGCCACCTACGCTCAGTCCCTCAGCGTCCTAAACCAAGCAAAACAGACAGTACCTACATTGATCACAAAGACGTCGCTCATGCTTGGTCTGGGCGAGACGGACGAGCAGGTCCTGCAGACGCTCCAGGACCTTCGTGCCATCGGCTGTGACGTTGTTACATTTGGCCAGTACATGAGGCCTACCAAGCGCCACATGAAGGTTGTTGAGTACGTCAAACCGGAAAAATTTGACTATTGGAGGGACAAGGCATTAGAGCTGGGCTTTTTGTACTGTGCATCTGGTCCCCTGGTCAGATCGTCTTACAAAGCTGGTGAAGCCTTCATTGAAAATGTTCTAAGGAAACGGGCTATCTAACAGCACTCTCGCATCACGTACCGTCGTCCTTGGAACAGTTTTGGCTCTTCCCCATCAAAACAATAAACTCTCTTAATCGTAAAATCATATTACGCGCTAAGCAAAATAACTATTTATCTCTTTTAACACTGCCGAGGGTGCTTCAATATCGACTTGCTCCCTTTGCGAATCGCTAATCGGCTCTTCATTTTTAAAAATACAATCGAAGTCAACGATGAAAGGTTGCAGCACGCTCACCGGGATATTCAGCGTCGGCGAAAACACAATGCACAGATTTCGCAGGTTCATTTTGTTTATTTGGTTCTTCTGGTTTATTTTGACCAACAGTTCAAATAGAGCGAACATGAGGGAATAACTCTCCTTCGAAATTTTATCAGAATTTACAAGCCGGCGGTATTCAAGCGCAACTTGATATCCACTACCCCACTTCGCATCTAGAGCGCTTTTGAACTCTGGTAGCATGCTATCTCCAAAAATTACGTGCGGCATCTTCCTTAAAAACAGCTTCAGCAACCCAGTAACCGTGTTCACATCGACTAGACCCGTTCCGAAGTTGCTTTTATTAGGATCATCTGATGCGACAGACTTATTGTAGTTGCAAAGGTCAATGTCATGCTCCTTGTCGAATTGTTCTTGTAGCGACTTTATTAACAAGCTCGAACCACTGATTCTAAATATGCCCTCTTCCTCTACTCCATGATTACGATACAAGTACTCCAGGCACCTGTAAACGACGCTAGGAATGACGTATTTGCCTTGATAGAGCTGCGAGCTGATAGAAACACAGTTTCGCAGTTCAGACCCAAAAACTACATTGCTGGCGATCTCAGGGCCCAAATCCATTGCTTGAAGGGATTTGGATACTGAAAATTCATTAGATTGTGAAAGAGACAGTTGGCTACTCTCTCCGTTTGATGGAAGCTCAGGCTCGTTCGGTGCTTGAGCTGCAGTGGCTCTTTTGAAAGGAAAAAAGCTTCGCATTCGTATCCTCTTGGATTCTCTTTCGTCCTCTTGCGTCGTTGTGTCAGGGCCTGGAGCAGGTGGCTGAGAAGCTGGGGCCTGGAGATTGGCAATAGGCCCAATGTAACTGACACCCGCATCGGAGCTTGCCTCGTTCCCCATGGAAGAATGGTCTATCATGCTGGAACTTTCTGATTTGCTGTTTGTGGAACCGCTATAGACAACCGAGCTTTCGACAAATTCTGTAAGACTCGAGACCCAAGATTCTCTCTCTCTTGGACTTTCACAACAAAAAAAGTACCTGGTCCCACTGGAAAGACCACCCTTTTTATGCACGTTAAGAATGAATCCATTTTTGGTTCCGTATCTATCATCCGGTAAGTTGGCCTGTAGTTCTATCGCAGCCTGTGAAAGTTTTATAATTTCTGAAACCTGGCTCCTGTCTAACAATGATAGGTTGACTCCATCGACGACAGCATACCGTAAGCGCCAGCTATTTGTGCTTCCTATCGCCTTACTCTTCCGCATCATCAATGTACCCTCCTTGATATAGTCACCTATGATTGGAGCCATAACTGTATCTGTGCTTATGAATTTCGCCAGCTTCAATGCGATGTCTGGAAGAAGATTTTGTTGAACGAATAGGCATGAAAAGTAATCATTTAGCTTCTCCCTTCTATAATCTACCCTGATTGGTGTAATTGTCTCGAACATAGCCTTTTCTGGGAGAGGGGGCAACATGATGGTATCCATGTGGCACTTCAGGTAGACATCCAGTTCATAAACCCTGTCGATTGTTTTAGCGAATTTAAAAATCTCCTTTCCTGAAGTCCTGTCAACGACGCTGAAAAGAATGTGATGGTCACCCGCGAACAGCTCATTATCGCGATGGAGTGTACTAACAACATCAATTCGAATAGTACCAAGTTCTCCCGGTTGCACAAATAGAGGAATATCTGAGACAACACTGTGAGAATCAGCAACAGTAGGTGTCGTTTTCTTACGTGGGGATTGCGCTGTTGATTGACTGCCCGTCTTTCCCAAATATGGAATGCCTTTAGTAATAACTGATTTAGGAGATTGTGGATCCTGTGCAGATACAATTTGAGTACTGGCTGACGAACCGATGGTACTCGAGGAAGGTCTCTTTTCTGGGGCAGGACTTGAAATTACTTCGGCGGAGCGTATCACGGGCGAGGCCTCATTTGTTTGATGGGGCTTCTTTAGTGCCACAGGCGAGCCCAGTAGTCGTGAAACGCTCTCTTGTTCTTGGTTAGTAGAGTTGACCTCAATATCCTCAGAACCTTCTTGTGTTGCATGCTCCTCATCCTCTCCAAAACTGGAATCGAGCATTTCGGCAAAATTGTTAAGGCTTTTCTTGGATGCAGGCGAGATATCGGCCTTGCTCTCTTGGCTTGCTAAAAGATTAGGTATTGGACTCTTGGGATATGACTTTTTTGATGAGTTTCCAAGAGTGTCTTCTTGGTTGCCTCCAGAGACCTGCCTCAGAGGAGAATGATAGTGATCGCTCACCGATAAAACAGCCTTGCTGGAATGTAACAGCGAGGTGCTTCTTTCTGGTACTGAAGATACCGATTCTTCATCCTTGAGTGATTGCTTATTGCTTCGAGACGGTGATATTCTGGATGTTGTATATGCAACAGACGTCGCCGGACTAGCTGCGATCACATTAGAATAGGATGAACTCGACCTGCGGATTTTGTCGAGTTCATTGAGGGAGAAGGACTGGTCACGGTCATGGTTGAACGTATTGTCAGCCAGAGTAGGAGTTCCGTTGAAGCTCTTGGAAGTAATTATGCCAGCTGGGGATAGCAAGCCAGGAGACCTCTCAGCTTGACTCTTTGCTTCTTTCGTCACTGGTAGCGATAGGTTTTTTGCGTTGCGCCTTCTTTCAGCTGACCGGGGTGGAAGAATGGGCTCTTTTGGCTTATCTTCAACCTCGAGTTGTTGGCGTGATTCCTTAAAAGTGTTTCTGTTGTTCTTCAAAACATCGATAAATCTTTTCAAACTCGCTATCTCACTTTCGTATTCTTCCAATTGCAGCCTTAATGTGGTATTCTCTTTGTAGAGCGCATCATAGCTTGGCTTACGCAAAGGCTCGTTGCTCTTCTCTATGTTCTCCAAACTCCTGTCCCGTTCCGATGTATGATAATTGTATTTGGAAAGCAGCTGCAAGGTAATCGAGCCTGTGCTGTCATCATCAGATCCCATGGTTTATTACAGCACTCACGTTAGGTGTCTACCAGTTTTTTGTTTTGCGGGCTTCCGATGCGTCGAGTCGCGTAAAATGCTGATAATTATCAACGCTTATGTCTGGCTAGCCCACAGAAAACAATCGCACCAGACCGATCTTTAAGTCCAGCTCAGACACCTCTTTTGACTTCAAAAACCTTTCGGGGAGCCAGTTAACGGTTTACGACCACCTTCCTTTGTGTGTTAGTTACTTTCGCGACGAAATTGGACGATTAACCGTGGATGTAAAACGTTCGATTGTACAACGGAATAATCTACCACGTGACAAAGGGCAACTCAGCCGAAATTATATTTATACCTACTTGTTTAAGAGCTTTACTAGGTTATGCTTTTCTTCTCTTTCAGCCTTGAGCGTATCGTTAAGCTGCGCCAACTCGTCTTTCAGGCCCGAGTTTGCGAGCTCCAACCTTTCGAGTTTGTCTTGATATTTCGATTCATAGCCTTTTTTGAGCATTTTGACCTTCTGTTCGTGCTTGGAGGAGTACTGTATGTAAAGATCTTCCGCTAGCAATTGGAGCCGTTTGCCGGCTTCCGTCTCTTTTTCCCGGAGCTGTTGCTCTAGTTTCTGGATTTTAGCATGCAGTTCCTCAATTTGCTCGGGGTCAACAAGAGGTCCCTGTTGTATTTGCGGAGGCTCCCGAACCTCTAGCTGGTCTTTGAGAGAAGCGTTCTCTTCATCGAGCCCCTTGATACGCTCAGAGTTTAATTTTAAGGTGTCTTGAAGGGAAGTCATTTGTTGGTGGAGCTGCTCTAGCTCAACGAGATGCTCCGTCTCTAGATTACCGTTTTTGAACTGAAAACTTTCAATTTCGATGGATAGCTTATTGTTCTCAACACACTTCTCGTCGTATTTGGCTTTCCATTCTGAAATTGAAGCGTCGCGAAGCTTAAGGGATTCTTCGAGGTGTAATTTTCCTTGTCGCAGCTCTTCAATGTCGTGGCCAAGCTCCACGACCTCAGCTGTTTTTATAGCCAATTGGTCGTTCGCTGTTTCCAGTTTTTGATGCGAAGTTTTGAGCTTGGTTTCCAAGGACTGAGCATGTTCGTCGAGATCTGCATGTTCCTTTTGAAGATCTTGGAGGGCGACTTGTGTTTGATTTAACTCATTTTTCACAGACTGGAGCTCGATTTCACCTTCTTCAACCTTAGATTTCAAAACTCCCATGTCTTGCAATTCATTCGCCAGTTCGTTTTTTTCAAGTGTTAGGTCGTTTATGCGACGTTCAAGCTCTATCGTCGACTTCTGCTTAGTGTCATGAAAGGCTCTCAGGTTCGCCTGAAGCTCTTCAGTGAATTTGGTTCTTTCGGCCAACAAAGCCTGAAATTTCGTTACTGAAAGCTTGAGATCTTCATTTTCAGACTGCGTCTTGAATTTATCTTCTGTCAGTGAAGCCAATTCAGCCCTGGTTTTTTCAATCTCCTCTTCAGCTCGCCTTTTAGAATTAGCGGCAGTTTCAGCATGCACCCGAAGCTTGTTTGCACTTTCTTCAAGCTCTGAAACTTGGTTTTGTAGTCTTTCGTTTTGCTGAATCTGTGCTTGGAACTTTTCCTGAAGTATCTGTGAATTCTGGTTTATCATCTTCATTTCGTTTCGTACCTCAGACAGGCGGAGTTTTAACCTAGAAACGCGTTCCTCAAGGCTTGTTTTCTCGGCAGAGAGCTTTTCGATTTCATGCTTCTGGGTTTCCCATTGATCGTCGCGGACACTTTGAGAGGCCCTGAGCATTTCATGCTCACCAAAGAGCGAAGAGTACATTATCTTTTGCTGATCAAGTGCCTCTTCAAGCTGTTTGATCTTTTCGAAACAGTCCATCGTACGGCGGCGGTACTCATCTGCTTGTTCGTTTTTGGCCTTAAGATAATGCTCAAACTTGTTGAGCTCATCCCGAAAGCAGTTTTGTAAATTCTGTATTATGCTGCTCTCGGTGTTGTGCATGTAATCTCTGGGAGGTGTCAGCTTGCCTAGGTTTGCGAGATCAGCGTCTGGCATGTGGTCAGGCGTGCCTTCGCGCTTTGTGGACAACAGGTCATTAATCAGTGAGGTGCGGTGCTGGTTATCGTGATTTGACGAGTCACTGCCAGACTCCTCTCTAACGGCGCTGCTGATGGCCTCTGATATCTCATCCTGTATTTCCAATGCTTCACTATCTCGTAGCGATCCTTGCGGTCCGGAAACATTTCGATCCAACATCTCAATCACGGCAGGTGAGGAAATAGGATGCGAGCGTGAAGAGAACTTATCCAGCTTTGCTCTCTTCCAGGGAGAAGAGCGCAGCTGCGAGCCGTTCTCATTGTCTCTTTGTATCCTCAAGGCGCGATCATCACTGGCGAGTTTATCAGGCGTACCAAGGTCTCTGGGATACAGCCTTTCTGAATTAGGTGCTCGCACTTCAGTAGGTCTGTTTGCTCCGTTCTTGAGTGGCGTGCTGAAGCTCCCTACGTTAGAATCGCCCATTGTGGCTGCTCTGCTCTTGCCGACAAGTTACAACAATAGGTTTTTGACGCGATCGCCATACTCTTGAGGTAACATTTTGAGAGACGAAGAGGAATACAGTACCGCGTGTTATCAAGAGGAAAAGAGCCCAGCAGCCTTTGGTTGTACCTCACTACACTTTCAACACTAACGCCTAACAGTAGGTCATACTACGTTCTACGTTCAAAAACATCCTTCTGAAGCCTCCGGAGACGTCAAAAAGCGCACGTCCTGCCCCATAATAACTGGTAATCTACACTGCTAGTAGTAGATTACAAACTATAAAATCTCTGACTACTCCTTCCCATCTGTCTCGTCTCTGGGAGCGAGTTGCGGTTGCGAGCGTCAAGAGAACCGAATGCTCACACCAAAATGGCATGAAAGGATGCTCAGTAACAGTTGGCTGCTGATTCCCCTGGTCCGCCGATGCGTGGTACGAACAAGGTTCTACAAGAGTCCGAAGTTTACACTACTACGTCTTTTATTCAACTTCGCTGTCCTTCTTCTTTCAACAGTGATATGGAGAATGAAAAAAATTCTAATGTATAGGAGAATTCGTCTAATTTATATGGACAGAGAAATAGAGGTTGATTTTAAAGGCGTCTGAAAGCATTCTGTGATGTCCAATCAAGAAGGAGCCAGGGCTTATGAGACTATTGTGGAGAGTGTGGTAAACGAAGTCAGAGAAGACTTCGAAAGTGCCGGTATCGATGAACAAACGCTACAGGACCTGAAACTGGTATGGCAAACCAAACTTTCAGAGAGTCGTGTTGCGAAGTTTATGTGGGACCCTGAGGACGAGGGCTCGTTAAGCGCGCCGCTGAATAATTCTAATATAGCACCAAGTCTCCTCGACTCGCAAGGTCTGACAATACCTGCGCTTTCCTCGGGCGAGGACAAATCGCAGCAGTCGCAGCATCAACCACAACAGCAGCAGCCGTTGATGACACAGAGCAAGCATGAAGAACAACCGAAGCAAGAGATTGAGCTAAGCATGGAAGATCCAGACGGCGAAATTGCAGAGCAATTAAAACTGCAGGCAAAACAAGCAAAAAAGAGTGCACTGCTTGACACAGACGAGATCAACTCAGATCTCGACGACTCAGAAGACGACTATCTGAATTCCTCAGGAGAGGAGGAAGGCCAGGACGAAAACATAGTGCTGTGCCTATACGAAAAGGTACTAAGGGTGAAAAACAAGTGGAAGTGCAATCTGAAAGATGGTTTGGCTACAATCAACCACAAGGACTACGCATTTCAACGGGCCCAAGGTGAAACGGAATGGTGAAAAGAATGTATAATTATTTAGAGTTTAATACCTTTTCTGCTGAACAGCCATTGGCTTAATTCTTATGCTAGTTGCAGGGGTACAGTCCACGCCCATTCTTCACCAAGACATCTTCGATATTTTGAAGCGTGACAAGTGTTTGTCGCCCTATCATGTCCGAAACGGTACTACCAATATGTGGCAGAAGCGTCACATCCCACCGATCAAAGAAGCGTTCGTCAACCTTGGTACCTTCATTTTTGAAAACGTCCAACCCTACGCTAGCAACTTTGCCAGACTCCAATGCTTGCAAAAGGGCATCTTCGTCGACACAAGAGCCACGCCCAACATTGACTATGCGAACTTGATCCTTGCACATGCTCAGTGTTTTGGCGTTAATTATGTTTTGCGTTGACTCATGCCCCGGAAGCGCCAACACAATGAGATCCGGAGTGGCCCAAGTTTTAGGGTCTTCTAAAGTGCTACAGTACGTCGCAGGGTACCCCAAGATCTCGCTCGAAACAGGTCCTGACCTCTTGAAGTACTGAATTTTCATATCGAGCCCATAGCACAGTTTTTTACCTATAGATTGCCCAATGTAGCCAAACCCTAAAATCAGGGCAGTTTTACCGTTAGGAGATGCTATGGTTTTCCCAGCTATTGTATAGTTTTTAGACAAGTCCACAACCTGATCCTGTTCACAAGTGAACTTTTCGGGAAATGGATAATTGTTCTCGCCGTTTGTAATATTTGACACAGTCAGCGCATGCTTCTTGCCTCCTACGTATTCTGCACATAACCCAGGCTGGCCTCTGTGGACAAATCTAAAGCAATGCTCAAAGAAGGACGTCATCCTGAAACAGCTAAGTGTCAGGAAGAGGGCCAATTCTCCGACATTACTCGCAGCGTTAGGGCCGATGTTGCATACTACTATGCCTTTCTCTCTTTTCAACCTAGGTCCATCCAAGAAGTCGGTTCCAACCCATGGGACAGCAACTAGTTTCAAACTGGGGGAAAAATCATCATAGAATTCAGCAGGACTCCCAAGGTGATTGAATAGGTCTTCTGTAATCCACAAGCATTCAACATTAGATTGGGCCAAGGCTACCTTAAAATTCTCTTTTGTAGTGATTTCATATTTAATGAGGTCGACCTGGTCTTCCAGCCTCTTCCACTCCGGCAGACAATCGTCCACTTCTAGCCGGTTCTTGAATGGAATCAAAACCCCTGGTTTTCTAGTCATTGGCTCTGAAATCTTATGGACTAGCTAAGTGTCCTAGAGTTTGTGAAATGGACCAAAACGCCTTCTAAATAGGGCGTTGATGACAGGAAAAAAATATCACCGAAAAATAAAGTGTGGAGAACCCTGGTCATTTAGTGTATGGCTTCGGCGCACGGTCATGAACTGCCCAAAGATCTCCGAGATTCTTTGAGTGGAGAACTAGACTTTTTTTGAATAGCTCAGATCTTCATTACTTATACTATAGACTCTGATAGTTCTCTCTTAGCATTCCCCCAGAGTTTCACAAAACCAGTAATGCCTGAGGCCAAAGACAGCACAGCATAGGTCCCTGGAGGCGTTTTTAAGTTGAAAACGTCAGTTGTATCGGCGAGGAAGTCAAAAGAGAGCCTAACCAGGTCTAGAATTATCACTTTCCGTTGGCGCTCAATGTCGCGGAGCCGTTCCGAGAATTGATCCTTGTGCTCTTGCCCAGTTTGCAGGTCTTGGAGAAGTTGCTGTTTGATGGGAGAGGCAGTCTTCCCTTGCAGCCTCGAAGACAGCTCCAAGGCGCGCTTTTTTACTTGTTCTTGAATGCTGAGCTCAAGCTGCGTATGATTCAGCTGCTGCAGAGCACACCAGTTTTTCTTCAAACCTAGCATAATATCGTAGTACCAGGAGAGAGACTCGTGTTTTGCTACCCATGTGTACATGCCAGGATGGTGCCACACCTTGAACTTGTGGAGAAGCATGAGCTCGTCCATGACTCCGTAGTAGAGGTCTATGAAGTCCGCTAAGGAGGCTTCATTTAGCCAAAGTTTGTTGATTACTGCTAGGATATGACTGTCCGGCGTTGATATAGGCTTGGCATGGGCTGCCGCGATCTGACGAGTCGTGAGGTTAATCTTGCTCCACAAAGCAGCCACGCGGAATGGCGTGCCGCCAAACCTAAGGATTTGTCTGAAAAGACTTAGGTTGGAGCTCACCAAAGAGGCTTTAGCTTCGAAGTTCCGCAGGCCCGCGACTACCATGATTTTGGCGATAGTAGCTGGGTGTCTCAACAGGAGGCGCAGGTTGAGCTGCGTGAGCACCTTGGAATAATGCTCGAGCACCTGTGGGTCCCAGCGTGTGATGCCGATCCGGCTGCGCGAAACGAAGAGCTTGACGAGGTCCAGCACATACTTGAGTATCTTCGCCAGGCGGTCCTTTCCACTCAGGGTTCCGAATATGTGGTTGAGAACGTCGATGTTTCGCACTACTACTGTACTGCGGTGTACGGCGGGCAGTTGCTTGCTCTCCTTGAGCTCCTGCGATTCCTCTGCTGTAGATTCCTCGTCGCTGCTGTCCCTCTCCGTGAAGGAGATGGGCTGATTATCTTGTAACATGTTGAATTCGTCTACTAGTCTTTGTGAGCTATGAAAGCCTTCGTACAACTGAGATTCCATTTCAAGCGGGCCGAGCCTCCAGCTTTAAATCACCGGTTGTCTTCTGGCCGCTGTAGCTGGTTATTGTAAAGCCTGCGGAATTGGGGGAATGGCTCATCGAGGAATGACTTTCAAAACTTCAAGATGTCACATCACTAGAAAATAAACAAAAAAATAATAGCGCCGCTAGGTTTCGATCCTAGGACATCAGGGTTATGAGCCCTGCGCGCTTCCACTGCGCCACGGCGCTAATTGAATGATAAGTTGGGCGACACGCCAGATACAGTGTAACAAATTAAATTGGTTACTGCGGCTTTCAGTAAAACAACGTTGAAACTAGCACAGAACTAGCTAAGAGGAGTCTCGCAGGAAGTCGATTGTTCTTTTAGGGCGGCTCGAAGTAGTCCGATATCTAACTGGCAGTCTGTGCAACCTTTGTATGCCTTTTGATGTCCGTAGCGGGTACTAGTACTTGATGTATATTTTCTGACACTTTGCCAGGTGACTACGCACAGAACAAACGCGCGGAGCCTTCGCGGACACACTTACCACATTTACCTCGCGCAACAACGTGGCATGGAAGGCTTCGTAACCCAAGACTACTTCCGCAAACTCGTGCATAGAACAGATTGATACAAAGCACGCGTCTATTTTTTTGGTGAGTTTAGCCATGCTCCAAAGCCAATATCACGACTAATCTGAAGCCGGGCGCTACAATAAAGTCGCTGGATCCTAGTCAAGGCGTGCCACAACCAATGGAGGAGTGACTGGACGCTAGCTCTGAGTGGCCCTACTTTATCAGTTTTCACGAATACATAGTTTCGCACGACTGTATACATGTACAATATAGCACAAATTGTTTACATCACACCACACGACAATGACGATGGTAGATCGCCGTCACTTTCTTTTAGGAGCTAGTTCATCGTGTAGAGTAATCTCCGTTAAGCTATCCTCAAACTTCAAGTCTTGGTGTTTGAACAGACCTCAACGGGACAGTGGCAGTAGTTATTTTGTTGCTATATAATACACCAAGACCCTCTTCTATTGGCCGGTTCGCAATGTGTTAGATCTCGAAACACGCCGTCGCAGCAGTTCTTCCTCTTGCTTCAGCCTTATTTTACATAGCAGGCGCACAATCACACACACACACACACACGCATGCGTGCCGCCGCTACCTGCGTGGGAGTAGGCGGCAACGAGGGTCATCTACGCCCTTCGTAATCCCCTCTCAAGCCGCGCAAAATCATTAAAACCAAAATCTACGCCACAATCTTGCCCTGCGCGGCGTTTGTAACTTCGCTTGTTTTTTCACTTAGTGCTACAAAACAGACCAAAGGCAATATAGAAGTTTCTGATAGCACAGACATTGACGCCAAGTGCAGGTGATGGAGACGCGTAAAATGTATATAAGCCGGGAGAAGTACAGAAATATTCTCGAGGGTTTTTAATGGCAGCATAGAGATCTCAATCAATCACGCAGACCTTAAACAACCTACACACTTCTAACAATGTTGACTGAACCTAGTTTCGATTTGTACCCAAGCAAAAAAGCCGGCCTAGTGTTGGCGAACTTCTCGGGAGGCCAGGGAAAATCCGGCGTTGAAGATGGCCCCAAATACATGCTAAGACAGGGCCTGCGGCAAGATCTGCAGAGCCTCGGCTGGAACACTTCTATCGAGGAACCACTCGCTAACGACGACTACGAGAAGCGCAAGGAAACGGACACATCGGACACGTGGGGCATCGTGAAGAGACCACAACTGGTTGGCGAAGCCACCAAGCAGGTCTACGGCTCCGTGAAAAAGGTGCTAGAACGCGGCGAGCTGCCTGTAACTCTTGGCGGTGACCACTCTATCGCTATTGGGTCTGTCTCTGCCGTTTTCGAGAAGCACCCCGACGCTTGCTTGCTCTGGATCGACGCGCACGCAGACATCAACACCCCATCTACAACAGACTCCGGCAACCTGCACGGATGCCCCGTGTCGTTCTTGATGGGTCTCGACTCTGAGAACACCCCTCCTTCGCTGCAGTGGGTGCCCAAGTGCTTGAAGTCTAACAAAATTGCTTACATCGGTCTACGTGATGTAGACGAAGGTGAGAAGCGTATACTTAGAGAGAACCACATCCCAGCTTTCTCCATGTACCACGTGGACCGCTTCGGCCTCAACCAAGTGATCGAGATGGCCCTCCAGGCCATTAACCCAGATGGCAACTGCCCAATTCATCTGTCCTACGACGTTGACGCCATGGACCCTCTATTTGTTCCCGCTACCGGAACTCCAGTAAGAGGCGGTTTGACGCTAAGAGAAGGCCTCTTCATTGCCGAGAGAGTCGCTGAAACCGGTAAATTGGTAGCTTTGGACGTTGTTGAGGTCAACCCAACTCTCGCCGTTCACGACATGCATGTTCTAGACACCGTGTCAGCAGGGTGCGCTGTCGCCCGCTGTGCCATGGGTGAGACTTTGCTATAAGACTAGAACTCCCATCATCTCATGTGTAATAATCTAATAACTACAGATAATTGTCGAATCGGACCCTGTAAATAACCACAACTACGTATTTAACTTACCGCCAGGTGGCCTCAAACCAATTCACAACACCACAATGCTCCAGCCGAGGAGTGCCCAGACCTGCATCTGATACCACATCACTTCTTGCCTTTCCCTCCAGGCATCCCCATCCCTCCGTACGTCTTGTTCTTGCTAGTTGAAAAAATTTCAATCAAGTTCGTATTCTCGTCAAGAAGGGCAGCAGAACAGGCGTGCGAAGCGAAGAGAATTAACTGCAATATGGCCAACAGCGACGTCAAGGAGCCTGATGCTCATGTAAAGACTGATGAGACCGTTCACGCTGAAGAATCGGTTCAAACCGGCGCAGATGATGTCGATATGGTGGCCGATGAGCAAGAAGAAGCAGAAGAGGATACCGACAAAGAGAAAATTAGACTGCTCTCGAGCGCCACGTCAGAGGACGGCACTTGTGCGTCTTTCCAGATTTCCGAGGAAGACCACACGCTTGGAAACGCGCTCCGCTACATCATTATGAAGAACCCAGATGTTGAGTTCTGCGGTTACTCTATACCTCACCCCAGTGAAACGCTTCTGAACCTCAGGATACAAACCTACGGAAAGTACACTGCTGTGGAAGTTCTACAGAAAGGTCTCCAAGACCTCATGGACCTGTGCGACGCCGTCGAAGACAAGTTCACCCAACGCATCCGCGAGATGTAAACAACCTTCTTTCTCGCATAATATGTACAATACTACATTCACAATATAGCTTTAAAAGCCTTACGAAAACAACTTGGCTGTCCATCGGATACCTAAGCTCGCCTCAGGCGCGGCGCCCCGACTTTCACGTACGTCAGCTTTCGAACATCAAGCTCATCGCTAAATTTCTTTTGGCTGAAAAAAAAAACTGGCTGTTTTTTAATATATAAAGAGCTCATCGCATCAAAAAAACCTTGCATCTCTCCTTCCTCAGAACCCAGAACGTGACTCTCCATTAACATCGTCCCAGCAATGACTTACGGATCCAGAGACAACCAGTTTAACAGAGACAACTACGACTCTCGCGGCGGAGATTTCCGTGGCGGAAGACCCTCTGACAGAAACTCTTATGGAAGAGACTCGTACGGTGGCGGCCGCGGCGGCTTCTCACGCCCCCCTCCTTCTCAGCCCATGGAGCTGATTGCACCTGACTGGGACCAAGAGCTGCCCAACTTACCAAAGTTTGAGAAGAACTTTTACGTTGAGCACGAATCTGTCCGCAATCGTTCCGATGCTGAGGTTGACGAGTTCAGAAAGACCAACGAGATGACCATTTTGGGTAAGAACATTCCAAAGCCTATCACTACTTTTGACGAGGCTGGATTCCCAGAATACGTCCTTTCCGAAGTTAAGGCTGAAGGATTTGATAAGCCTACCGGTATCCAGTGCCAGGGTTGGCCCATGGCCCTTTCTGGTAGAGACATGATCGGTGTCGCTGCCACGGGTTCTGGTAAGACTCTGTCCTACTGTCTACCTGGTATCGTCCACATTAACGCCCAGCCTTTGCTTTCCCCTGGCGACGGTCCTATCGTGCTGGTGCTGGCACCAACGAGAGAGTTGGCTGTCCAAATCCAAAAGGAGTGCTCCAAGTTCGGAAAATCATCCAGAATCAGAAACACTTGTGTTTACGGTGGTGTACCACGTGGTCACCAGATCAGAGAGCTGACTAGAGGTGCTGAGATTGTCATCGCTACTCCAGGTAGATTGATTGACATGTTGGAGATTGGTAAAACCAACTTGAAGAGAGTTACTTACTTGGTCCTCGACGAAGCAGACCGTATGTTGGATATGGGATTCGAGCCTCAAATCAGAAAGATTGTGGACCAAATCAGACCCGACAGACAAACTTTGATGTGGTCGGCCACATGGCCTAAGGAAGTCCAGCAGCTAGCAAGAGACTACTTGCAAGAGCCTATTCAGGTGAATGTTGGTTCTTTGGAGCTTGCTGCTTCCCACAACATCACTCAGATTGTTGAGGTTGTGTCTGACATGGAGAAGCGTGACCGTCTGTTGAAGCATCTCGAAACTGCCTCTGAAGACAAGGATTCTAAGATTCTGATTTTTGCTTCCACTAAAAGAACTTGTGATGAAATCACTCGTCTCTTGAGACAAGACGGGTGGCCAGCGTTGGCCATCCACGGTGACAAAGCCCAAAACGAGCGTGACTGGGTTTTGCAAGAGTTCAGAACCGGTAACTCTCCTATCATGGTAGCAACTGATGTTGCTGCTAGAGGTATTGGTATGTTTTTTTTTTCTTTTTTTCGCTAACTTGCATCTAATTGCAAATGCATCCTTGCTAGCTCGCACTCAACAGCTGGACTGATTTTGGGCGTTATGCTAAGCAAGGCACTACATCTAACAAATGGCTTACAGGAACATGGAAGAAACTATAAACTCTCTTGAGGAGAGTAGAGGGTTCAAGTTATGATAACTTTGGCTACACAAGTGTTAAAAGATGAGCGTAATATTGCTCCTCCAACAATTTTGAAGTGCTAAATAAGAAGACTGCGGGTTTTTTCGGTTGAAGCACTTTAAGTTTGAGCGGAGGTAACGGCATGAACGAATGAGCAGCGAATAGTTCTATATTTTGAGCTTTTTATTGTGGGAATGATGTGCAACATGGAGATGCCACGAGTTTTTCGGTGGTCTCGTTGAAGTTGAAGATTATGACATTAATTTCAGTCGTATCGCGCGCAGAGTTCTTTCATTGGCTGCTGATGCTGCTTCACTAGAAGCGTATCCATTGTCTTTGGCGTTTATGTGTAGTTTTTATCATCTGTACTGGATCCCTCCTTGCCCAGCCGCCAAGACCACAAGCTGGTGAAGGCGTCCTGGGTGATTTTGGGAAGAGTGTTTACTCGTAATCAACAACTTCTGAAATCATTTTCTTCCTGTAGCCGTTTTGCGCTTTGGATGCTGTAGTTCAAAACTTGAGAATAACTTACTAACAACGTTAACAGATGTCAAGGGTATCAACTTTGTTATCAACTATGATATGCCAGGCAACATTGAGGATTACGTCCACAGAATCGGTAGAACCGGTAGAGCCGGTGCAACTGGTACCGCTATTTCTTTCTTCACCGAGGCAAACAAGGGTATGGGTGCCCAATTGATCGGCATTATGAGAGAAGCCAACCAGCAGATTCCTCCAGAACTGATGAAGTACGACAGAAGACAGTACGGCGGTCACCCAAGATACGGACGTGGTGGCTACGGTGGTGGCCGTGGTGGCTACGGCCGTGGTCGCGGTGGCGGCCGTGGCTTTGGTGGCGGTCGCGGTGGCGGCTTCCAGAAGCCAAGAGACTCCGGCTGGGGTAACAGAAATGGTGGCAACAGGAACATCAACTACTAAATAAACTAATGGCTACTTGTAGCCTCAACTTTTGCTGTATATTAGCTTTATAAATAAATAACCAATGAGGTTTGCGCATTAGCGCGCTTATTTACCAATCGTCACCCCATCCATCGTCGCCCTCGTCCTCGAACCCTTCGAAAACTTCGGCCTCTTCAGCCATTGGATTTGATTGTTGAACCTTCTTTTGCCTTGAAGTCTTGATAGTTGTCCTTTTAGTGGTAACCCTGGTACTCCGTGGTTTAGCAGTTTGTGTTACAACTTTTGTGCTCAAATCAGCGGGCTGGTCCCATGAGTCCCAGTTATCATTTTCAATATTACTGTTCCATGATTTTTGAATTTTTACTTGTCCAGTGTGACTGGCAGCCTGTTGGCTACCTGTTGTTTCCTCGGCCGGTTGACTCAAACCGGCATCGACATCATCAATTAAGCCACCATCCCAACCCCCAGCATCATCCCATTCATCGTTATTTGAAGCCCACTCGTCATCTTCAATATTTCCAGCAGGAGCAGGAGCAGGAGCATAAGTTTCCGGCTGCGACATTATTGGTGGAGTTGATAATTTCAAATTACTCATAAATTGCTGTATTAATTGCCCTTCCTCTTGCCTTAAGCTTGCGTCAAAATCGACTTTAACTTCCTCACTATCATCAGTTGGAATTTGATCTGCCTCCTTTTCCAATTTAGATAAATAGAGCCGGAACAAATTCTTCGCTTTCCTCCTGACTTGCCCATTATTGTCGAGCAAACCGGGCGCGATCACTGTTAGAATTTTGTTTGCTATAGTCGACACATCAAACAATTCAAGCGAAGTTTCAAGGCCGTAAAGAGCAGCCAATTTAGGCTTAACATGTGGGTCTTTCAGGGACTTTGTAAATGCAGTAGCGAGAATACCTGAACGATTATTAGAAGGCGAAAGCTTCTTCGACAGCCCTGAGATCGTAAGAATGGTCCATGTCCTAATTTCGACATCGGCATCAACTTGAGTTTTGGCTAGATGTCTCAGCAGGTCATTGTTCAGTTGACGTTCAGTAATCAGGGGTGTGACATCGGGTATCTTCTTTAAAGTTTCAATTCTCATTGTTGCGTCTGAATCCGCGAGCCCTTGAACAAAATGCGGGAATATGCGATCTGAAACCTCAGAATTAGTTAGCTTAGTGAGGTAGTTTGCGAAGTAGACTAGCAATAAGAACCGCAGCTGTCTGTCAGGCGACTTAAAACTCTCAAAGATAAGCGGTTTGACGTATTGACTAAAAACTGAAGCCGAGTCTGCAACGGGATCCTCAGAGCATGTCAATTCCAGGATTGATGCAACAAAAGTTATGACATTTGCGCTGCTAGCGGTTAAAGGCTGTGTTTTCTGAGCTTCTAATATCGACGCAATACACTGCGATATTTCAGGAATTAGGTGACCCTCGACGAAACCAGGTGTACTACCTCTCAAAACGGAGGGATCATCCATAATAGCGCGTTGGAGGTCAGACATAGCCACTATTTTGCCTTGCGGATCTTTTATATGGAACTCCCTAAGGTCTTGGTACATGACAATCAACGGCGACTGAAAAGGATGAGTGTTCTTAGAACGCATGAGAAACTGCGAAAGAGTCATTCGACCTTGCTCTAACCCAACTAGAAGAGGTTTCCATTCGGGAGGCGGATGGGAATAGATGGATTGAATAAATTTGGAAAGAAGAACAGCGTCTGCGGCAGACGAAAGTGGGGCGTGGACTTCAAGCTCGGAGCCCGCGACCAACGACAGGTATGAACTTACGGATTGCTTCATGTGAGAGAGGTCCGATATTTTCGAGCATAACTCGAGGCCGAAAAGGCGCCATTCACCGCGTTCGTTGACAAATACGGTACCTCTGGAAAGCGTTCCCAACACGACTTTGGCCTGGGTATGAAGAAGTTCCAGCGTCTCAGTCACTTGGTGAGTACCCAGACTCAATGCGTCCTGACTGAGACCTTTGGTGTCCAGCAAACGTGCTCTCTCAGTGACTATGTAGGCTGTATTTTGATTGGTATCCAAAACATCAACGACCCTCAGAATGCCTGGCAGCTTCAAAACCTTTGCGTAGTGAACGGCATTGGCGACCATTGCATCTAAAGCCCCATTTCTCTGCTTCTGGAAGCTAAACACAGTCACAGGAAGAGAGTCCGACTTTCTGTGGCCGTTGGTGGCCTCCCATATGGGCGTAGTGACGCTCGGAGTAGATTCCAGCGAATAAGGGAACTGGAATCCGGAGATCGACTTGAACAGAAAGTTCATTGGGAGCGCTCGCAGGTCGCTTGTGGTTAGTTTGCACGTTCGGTGGAGTTAATGGTGATTTTCGTGTGTTCAGCGAAAAAAGATACAGGGCGCTACACGACAAAAACAAAACTCGCCAAGGCAGCAGCTCGGGGCCTAGCTTCATTCATAAGCGGACCTTGCAGGTGCTCTATTATCGATATATTTATATAAATACTTCCTCTCTATACTACAATTAACTTTCTCTCCTCGCTAGCACTTCATTTCTTATTCAGATAGAAGTAGATAACGGCTAGCGCAACTGCCGCGATCGCGAGGATCATTACACCGTTGCCCTCGCCACCTGTCGTTGTGGATGTGGGGTCGTCCCTGGGCACCACCGTTGGCTCGCTGTCCTTGTCAACGTCTCCCACGTATAGGTCTTCCAACATCTTGACGGCGTCATCAGAGTGGCCGATGTCGGCGAAAGGCCCAGTAGCATCTTGCCCGCCAAGGTCCAAGAGAACTTCTTCACCGCCCGGGTGCTCGTCCATGAACTTAGTGCAGTCATACACCTTCCCGTCGATGATCATCCACAGGTCATTTTCGGTGTTGTGTTCAGCGATTTCTTTGTAGGAGTAAAGCTTAGCCATATTGGTGGATTGATGTTCTGTTTAGTACGTGGGGCAGCAGGGGAGCGCTGAGATCTTACAATGCGGTTCTATTTATGCCCGTACTTAACCTCATCGTAAAAGTTCTAAAATTTTTTGTTGGTGGACTCCACGACGGACAAGAACGACGATCCGATATGACCGAACACGATCCATGCTCATGTGACTGGTCCTCCGCCTAGCGGATCGCTTAACGCTCCGCGCGTGCGTAAGACCCGCAAAGATGGCACTATGCATGTGCATCGGAGCGAAGCCCCATGGTGCGATTTGTAGCTTTAAAATACTTGCTTAATGTACATTAGGTAGGTAAACGAACTGTCACGGGATCGTGATGCCGGACGCGGGGAGTCCCTGGAACATATGCTCGTTCAGTAGGCATGGCCAGGGAACAATTCGTTTGATACGGTGCAGTCGGAGCGGCCCATTTGCGACTCGTAGACCCCATGGGCCCTGTCCCAGCGGGCGACATCTGAAAGAAAATTTCCCAACTACCACTTGAATTCGATGCCCTTGTCTTGCAGTCTAGCAGCACGTTGAGCATGCTTGTCGATAGCGCGCTGTTTGAGCTCCTCGCTGGACTTGGTCACGGGGGTCTCGGAGAACGCCCTCTTCTTGTAGTGGAACAGCTTCTCGATCTTCTTTCCCTTGGGCAGCGCTACCACCTGCAGCAGATGGTTCATAAGCAGATAGTTGTGCATAGTTTCCTGGGCCACGAGCGCGTCCTCCTTGTTCACAAACTCCACAAACCCATAATGTCTGCTGTTACCGGTTTTCTTGTTGCGCGCAAGACGCACCTCTCGCAGATCCCCGAACTGCGAGAAATACTTGGCCAGTTCACGCTCGTGGAATCCCTTGGGCAGTCTACTCACGTAGATGATACCGGAAAGTTCGTCGGCCTTGCCACGGCCCTTCTTTGATCCTTTGCCACCCTCTTGCTGTGATTCACGTTTTTTAGCATCTAGCTTCTTTACTGTATGGCCGCCGCTGGACGCATGGGAGCCCGAGGAGCCATGCTCTTCACCAGACCCCGCTTCATCATCTTCGGAAAGACCTTCGAGCTCACTCTCGTCGGAGGACGAGTTTTCGAGCTCTAGCTGTTCTTCACGAACCGGCTCCGCTACTGGAGTGGGCTCCGCCTGTTTGGTAGTCGTTTTAGCCATTTCGTTCACACCAAATCTCGCTATAGTGTGGTTCCTGCGGCCTGAGATGGAGGGCGATGAGCTTAAAATTTTTCACTATAATATGGCGCTTAGGCCTAACAATTATAGATCACGTGTAGTCGTAACCTAAGGGCCAAGAAGCTCTTTCAGCACCGGAGATGTAGGGCTCCAGGGACACCAGAGATAGCCCAGCCCCCCCTCGGAATTGGCACGGGCGTACTATTGCTCAAATTTCCGGGATTTTCTCCTTACTCTAGGGGAAACGCAGCTTTGTATAGTTGTTTGAAAGTCTTGTTCAGAGGTAGCCCCACAACGTTGAAGAAATCACCATTAATCTTCTTGATCATAGCGCCACCAAAACTTTGCACTTTGAATCCGCCCGCCACATCAAGAGCATCTCCAGAGTCGACGTAGTCGTAAAGAATTGGCAGTGGAAAATCGGAGTCAAAATGAACCTCACTCACCTCTTCAAACTGGGTGAAGGTATACTCTTGCGAGCTTGTCCACTTGATGAGGGTCACACTAGTAATTACTTTCACTGGACCGTCGCTGTCGCGGAACCTCAGCAAGTTCCCAAGCTGCAGCTCTGGCCGCTGTGGCTTCTCGTGTATGTTATCGTCGCTATCGATTACTACGGTATCCGCGCAGATAACTAGCTTGGGTTTATCGGGGCTTGATTTATCTGCATGCTTTAGATCTTCCACAATCCCCAATGCCTTACTCTTGCTCGTGTCGTGCACGTACCCAATAGGGTTCCCTGTGTACAACGACTTGTCGTGATCTTCTGCAAATGATGGTTTCATCAATATGATGTCTGCGAACCCCATAACCTGGGTGACGATTTCATAGCGTCTTGGAGACGAAGAAGCTAGTACTATTTCGAACTTTTCACTTATCTCTTTGACAACTTTGGACATTATTGAGTAGTATCTGGTGTAAGGTGCTACATAAAGGGATTTTCACAGTCTTTGGAAACTTGATCGAAGACAATAGGTAAAAACAATAGACAAAATTAGATAAGGATATATCTCACAGCCTTTTCATACTTTTGCTCATCTGGAGAGTTTATAGTGTAGGTTCCAGGACTACTTGTCTTTCTTTTTACTGAGTTATTTCTTACCAGCGCAGAAAGGAGCCAATAAAGCAGCGCGGACAGGAATTTCCAGTATTGTTTTGCATACGTTCACCGGCAGAAACGGCCATTTAAGCGATTGGCTTGATCCTTTAAAATTGGTTTCTCTATCTATATTCAATTGTATCCCTTTGTCCTTACATAGGACGCACATTTTCCAACACCAAGCGGTCAGTTATGCGATATATTTTCTCTCCTTTTGGATCTCCTGCAACTTCAGGCGTTGGGCTTTTATCTGCGCTAGTGCTATCAAAAGTTTCTGAGTCACTCACTGCATCGTCGCCATCTTCGCTAGATCTTTTTCTCATTACGGCAGCTTCGGGCAAAGCCAACTCTGTGCCCACAAGTTTCTTCCACTTGCCTTCATAAAGCTTTTCACCCACTCTAACTAATGGCGCCTCTGTTTCTAGACCAGAATACTGCATTGTCGCGTTGGGCTCAACCTCACTCCTCTTCTTTAGATTGTCTCCAGGGATGTCTACGCTGAAATAAACGTGCTCAAATGCGTCTGTGTCAACTTCGGACTCCTGTGAGTCTTTTTTTGAGGGGGCACCTGGATCAGGAGCTTTGGATCGAAGCGCCTCTTTCTCTGCTAATGCTTGTCTTGCTTTAATATCCGCATCGGACCCTGCCTCGAACCCATATTGGAAATCCCAGTGCATTTCCTCGCCCTTGCTCAGAAATTCAGTATTACCGTTCATAGTAAGCCTCCACCTTCTAACAGGAAATGGGACGTCCTCGAGATCTTCAAGCTCGCTCTGCACCAGCTCAAATTTATCGAGCGAGCAACTTCCGCTTCTTATGATGGCACCATCACTGTCGATAGGATCTCTACAATTATCAAAGCCTAGGAGGTTCATACCTAATGCGATTTTGGTGGCTGCGTGCGAGACCAACAAGATTGTTTCGACATTGGGAAAAGTCGCTTCTAGTTTAGCTGCAAATTTGGGCCAAAACTCTTTGCACCTGTTGAAAATGTCTTGTTCTGTTTCTCCCTTGCTGCTTGGAATAACTGTTGATTCCCAATCTGGACTTAGCTTTCCAGGAAAGAAGTTATTTAAAACCTCAAATGAGGCCGGCTCAGGAATTACGTCTCTATCGGGCTTGTACCACTCACCGATACCTCGTTCCATGTTAATAGGGAGATCTAGAAGATCTGCAATTGGCTCAGAAGTCTGTAAGCACCTGTAAAAGGGTGACGAAAAGATCATCTCAGGTTGGTTTTCAATTGACATGATGTAATGAGCAAGTTCTTTTGCCTGCTTTACTCCATGTTCTGCGAGAGGAACATCGCTATTGACTCCAGTAGGAGGAGGGGGGTAAGGTCCCTTTGGAAGCCAGTTCGAACGGTAGCCGTGCTGGAGATGATGCGTTAGTTTAGCAGACTCTAATGAGAGGTAATGATACTCGGACAAAGGTTCATACCCTTGCAATGTAAATTGTCTTGATAGCCATTAGGGGAGTGTGGGTTGGCCTTTTGAATTACGTTACTGCGGCGCTTTCGAAGCTCAAGTTTTCACGCTAGTTTCGAAAGATTTCATTCATCAGTGTATCTCATTACGGAGCTTCTAAACTTTTATTAAGAATAGAAATCAAACTTCGGAAGGATAGCGATGGCACCAATACCAGCTAAAAGGATCAAGACACTTTCCGTCTCTCGTCCGATTATCTACGGTAATACCGCGAAGAAAATGGGCGAGGTGAAGCCTCCTAACGCCCCGGTTGAACATTCGCATATGTGGACAATCTTTGTCAGAGGACCCAATGGCGAAGACCTTTCAGATATAATTAAAAGCGTTGTGTTTAAGCTCCATGAGACGTACCCAAGTCCCACACGCGCCGTTGAGGCTCCCCCCTTTGAGCTTACTGAGACTGGATGGGGTGAATTTGAAATAAATGTTAAGATCCACTTCATTGACTCCGCAAATGAAAAACCAATAAGCTTTTACCACCATCTACGATTGCACGAGTACCAGAATCAAAACGAAAGCGGCGTGAAACTAGAAAGCGGCGTCAATAGCCCCGAGGTTGAGTCGGTGTTCTATGATGAGATTGTTTTTAATGAACCTAACGAAGATTTCTTTAAGGTACTGATAGCCAAGCCAGGATACTTGCTACCCTCCAACAAATCAGAGAAGACGATCTTCTCCAAGCAGCTTGAGCAGGAAGAGATTGACCGTATATCAGAAGGAGCTAAAAAGGTGGATGAAGAGATCGAAAAACTTAAAGAAGAGTTAACGCAAATGATTCACACTTGATGCAGGTAGTCATATACTGTACCACTTCAACAACGTATGAAGTCTACGCTGTCTAGTTGTCTACTTTTGGCACAAGTCAAAATACTCAACTGAGACAATACGCGTTTCAAGCATCTCTTTTAAATTTTGTTTGGGCACCCGATATACTACTACACATTATATCTATGTGATGGACGTGCGCCTGCTCATTTATTTCGGGGTGAGCGGCTTCCAGGAGTCCATATTGAGGTTATCGAGGGTTGGCTTTTTTGCTGGACGTGGTGGTGGGATCCTCGACGGCTTGCTAGTAGGTTCCTCGCTGACAGCTGTCTGCTCATCCGCCTTAGAGGTTTGTGCTGAAGGTGCATCTGGTTTTGGAGCAGAAATCGCGGAAGGCTCAGGAGAGGTCGACTTCGATCCAGCGGCACTTGCATTTTTGGGAGTCAAGATGGAGCTACTATAGCCAGGGGGGAGGGTTGTTTTCCTAGCAGGGGGCGGAGGAGGTGCAACAACAGAGACACTATTGTTAGCTTCAGCGTTCAAAGGCTCCGTTTTTGCTTGTGAATTAGAGGCAGATGAGAGCTGCGAAGCCAGCGAGTTTTGACGAGGAGCAGGCGGTGGAGGAGGTGGCACGCGAGCTCGGCCTACCGATGTTGCGGATCTTGATGATGCTTCTTTTCTTGCGGGATTAAGGGTGCCAGAGTTTAAAGAAGACATTTCAGATGACGAGGATACTGATGAAGAGCGAGTGATTGAGCCAGTGTCGGCTCTGTTCTCATCAAAATCGACCAAGCTTACATCAGAATCCGCAAACAATGTGCTCTTTGCAACACGGCCGCTCTTTTTCTCATAATCAATATCCACAAGAGCCACTGTTGTGTTGCTGTATTCCTCTGGATGACTCTCCTTATATTGCATATAAAGCTTTTTAGTCAAATCCATTTTTACAGTCTCGTCGACAAAGTTAACTTGCGCCCGGTAGGCTGCATACACTGGCTTATGGTCGCTGGCAATTAGCTGGGAATCTGAGTATGCTAGGGGCCGTAGGTTGTTCCCCTTATATACTATCCTGTCAGTCCACGAAGGAGTTCGGGCCTTTTCGGACGTGTCGTAATTGTTAGTTCCATGATCGTATTTGTATGTTGGTGGGAACTTGACTGTGGGTTCCTTGAAATCCTTGAAAACAACACCAGCGTTGATTTCCTGAGTAAGCTGATCATGGATTAACAGCGATTCAGGAAAGTTATCTTTCTGTTCACTTATTTCCCGTCTCACTTCCTCATTGGGGAGGGAGAGTCTATAGTTGAGGTCTCCTAGCCAGAAAATGGCGTCATGATGTGAAATCTGCCGCGACCGTGTGAAGCAAATGCCTTTTGTAATACTCTCATAATCATGGCGTCGTTCATCTACATTGCTAACACCCGCTGCCAAATGAGCATTCACAAAGCAAAACGAAGTGCTTCCATAATCGAATCTGATAGAGACCGCACCTTTATTTCCCGTCATACCGCCCAAACCAGTCTTTTTAGAAGATCCTTCAACCTGTTTTACATTGTTAATCTTATCCGATTTGACAAAGAAGAGTATCAAAAGCGAAGACATTTGCTCTGCTCTCAAAAGCAAATATTTGTCATTATACTGGTTTAAGCACTCATTCACGATGTTTTGCCAGAAAGAACTTTTGGAATAGTCAGCGTTTAATATAGAGCCTGCGCTTAACTCAATGATTTCTTGCATTCCCAACACTACAACATCTGGCTTAAACTTGTCACCGATAGGGAAAAGCCACTTTGATATATCCACTCTTCTGGTTAACCCATTGACGTTGTATGTCCCCACGAATATATTAATAGAAGAAGAGCTAGTAAACTGTTCAGACGACTTGGTAAGCTGAGTTGTAACATATTCATTGATGGGGTCATACAGAGAAACGGCTTGCTGGTGGGACAACCTACCAAGCAAAGTATCGATATTCGCTTGTTTGTTCTTATCCATGAAATTGTTGATGTACATCCGACTAACGGATTTGGTGGCATCTGATAAAACGCCTGCAAAGGACATTTTGCCCTTACGAGAGAATGAAGACTTTAACGCATTCGTTCCAGTGTAAATCTGAGAAATTTGATCACCGTGGTCAGCCCACAAGGTGTTATGCTTGATGAACAAGTCACTATCAGTAAATGCTGTCCCTCTCGCCGTGGACATCAAATGAAAGTCGTTTAGGAATAATGCAAATGCATACCTAGAAATGAACTGCTGTATCAAGTTAGTCCTGTCCAGGCAATCAAGACAATTTGTTCTAAATATCCCATGCTGTTCAGAGAGAACTTTGCGCTCCCTTACATCATAAGAAAAGTAACCGCTCTCTAATAAGGACTGAGTGATCAGAGGCTTAATTCGGGCGGCTGCAGCGAAACCCTCCTGGGAAGTCTCTTTATGAAAGTCAAAGTCAGTGAAAAAAATGTCTTTGTTCAGGGTGTGAAGCTTCGATCTCGCTACATGTTGCTTGTAGCGAGCTGAAAGCTCAACCTCACTAGATTTCGTGGATAATAAGTTCACTACGTGTACGGGGCCATACTTGTCAATGAGCGTAGTGAAATGATCATCAAATACCGGTTGCGTGGCCTCGACAGATCTCGTGATTTGCACCTTGGGGTTTATCAAGGCTGTGTCTTGCTCCCAGAATATAGGAATACTACCTCTAATCTGAGTGAACGCATAGCAGTACTCTTTTGAGAACATTAGAAGCTCTGTCTCAACAAAGTTCGCGACGTTGCCCTCATCGTCAACTCCTCGTGCGTTGTAGCGTGTTCCTGCTCTTTTCCAACTTTGTTTTGATATCACGGTCAAGGAGACCTTGAGCTGCTTGATGTAGGTAACGAATGTCTCTGCGAAACCTCGGATCACCGTGGTCAAAAAACCCTCGTCGTCTAACACCTGCCTCCCTAAATCATCGAGCCTATTTCTGAACGTGATGACCTCCTTCATTAAGAACGAGTTCCACATATACTCTTCTTGGTAGTTGTCGAAGCTTAAAGAATGTGCCCCCATACCCCGTTTTTGGAGGATGGACGTCAAGTCAAAGTTGGAACTGTAGTAAAAAGAGCCATTGGAGAGAAGCTTCCGTATTTCATGGCACGGGTGCCCCGGATATGATGGACTTTGTTCTCCTCTATAATCGTCTTCTGAAGTCACAGGGTATCCGTTAGAGTCTAGCTCTACGAAATCCCACTGTGAATCGTTCAGACAGAAGAAATCAACTGCGTAGATCTTGTTCACGGTCTCACCCGGAATTGGCTGAGCGACCTTCGTCTTACCGGTTATCGTGCATATAAAGATAAAGCCTTCTAACTCTATCAGTCCAATGAAGCCGTGAACCTCATGTGAAGACATTTTTTGGTATGAAGATCCGATCTGCGATTTCGGCGTTAGCTCGATCGCACACAGTGGCTTTGTGCTATTCTGGTCATCGTTCACAGCTTTGAAAACCAGCGCGTACGCTGTAGACACAAGCGCAACCTTTCTCTCAGCTCCCCTCTGAACCAAGATCTGCATCACACTTCAATAAATGAAATTGAACTGCACTTGCTTGCGCTTAGCAGACTTCTTTTCGACTCTTAGAGGGTTTTTCACAGCGCCTGATATAAGGCCCCTTTACCAAAATATTTTTCTTGTTAAAAAACTAATGAAATCACACATTACACTGTCGCGAGCGTAGGTATAGAACAGAGAATTTAGCAAACAAGGTCACTCACGCAACTCTAAACGATGAAAAACTTCGACGTTGTAAGGATATGTATTTTTGTGTTAAATATTATGAACTAATGATAATGCGAAGTTCATGCAGAAGCAGAAGCCTTTGAAGGAGCATCTGGCAAAGCAACATCGCCGGATTGGACAATGCTGTTAATGGAGGAGAGGATGGCCTTTGTGGAAGCCTCGCCAACATCTTCCGAAACACCAACACCCCACTTGAATGTGCGCTCATTGTCGGAGTCACGTCTGTACACCAAGTGAATGAAGGAAGCAGCCTGCGTAGACGAACCGGAACCTAGAGAGTGCTCTGTGTAGTTGGCAACACCAAACTTGACGTTGAACAAGTTCGACATGGCATCAACGAGAGAGGAAATAGGACCGTTACCCGTTCCCTGGATTTCGTGGACGTTACCGTTGATGCTGACCTGGCCAGTGAGAGATCTGCGCTCAGCGTCAAGCTTAGTGACATCGTATTCCAGGAGAGTAATCTTGCCGATGTTACCGCTGTAGTTGTAAACCTCCTTGAACAATTCAGTAATCTCTTGACTCTTCAGCTCTCTGCCGAGAGAGTCGGCTCTGCTTTGGACCGCAGTAGAAAATTCAATCTGCAGGTTTCTGGGCAGGTCTAGGCCGAGGGATCTGAGAATAACCCAGGCCGCACCACCCTTACCAGACTGAGAGTTGACTCTAATGACAGCTTCGTAGTCCCTGCCGATGTCCTTTGGATCCAGTGGCAGGTAAGGAATCTTCCATTCTTCGTCACCGTTGGCACGTCTCTTTTCCTGCAAGGCAAAACCCTTCTTGATAGCGTCCTGGTGAGAACCGGAGAAGGCGCAGACAACCAGGTCACCACCGTATGGGGCTCTTGGGGAAATAGGGATCTTGTTACAACGTTCAACAACCTCAACCACGGAATTCAGGTCCGAAAGGTCGAGCTCGGGGCTGACACCCTGAGTGTACATGTTCAAAGCGACAGTGACAAGGTCAACGTTACCGGTACGTTCACCGTTGCCGAAAAGACAGCCCTCGACACGGTCGGCGCCGGCCATCATACCAAGCTCTGAGGCAGCAACACCGCACCCGCGGTCGTTGTGGGCATGTGTAGAAATGCAAACTTTTTCTCTCTCGGAGATGTGTGTAGAAAAGTACTCGATCTGGTCGGCGTAGTTGTTAGGTGTAGCGACCTCAACAGTAGCTGGCAGATTGAAAATGATAGGGTTCTCCTCGGTGGGCTCCCACGCGGCCTTCACGGCCTCGCAGATCTCCAAAGCGAACTCTGGAGGTGTGTCACTGAATGTCTCGGGCGAAAATTGGTAGCTCCAACGCGTGGCTTGCTGTGTGGGGTCGTCCTTAGTCAGCTTGCGCACAAGCTTGGTAGCTTCGACGGCCTTCTTGACGGCCTCTTCCTGGGACATGTTGAAGACGATGTCGCGGAACATGTCGCTGGTAGCAAGGTAACAGTGCACGGTGGCACGCTTGGCGCCGGAGAGAGATTCAACTGTACGCTTGATGAGGTGCTCACGCGACTGAACGAGACACTGGATGTTCACATCCTCTGGCGCGTTCTCGACAGCGTAACGAGTGAAGTCGAAGTCAGTCTGGGAAGCCGAAGGGAACGACACTTCGATCTCCTTGAAACCGATCTCGACCAGCTTGTGGAAATATTCTTTCTTCTGCTCCACGGACATAGGGTCTGGGAGCGACTGGTTGCCGTCCCTCAGATCGGTGGATAGCCAACGTGGTGCCTTGGTGATTCTATTGTCGGGCCACTTTCTGTTGGGCAGGGTTACCGCCTTGAAAGGTTTGTACTTCTGCGAAGGGTCCTTCAGCATATACTTGTAGGCCAGTTTTACAGGCGGGATCGCCTTTCCAGCGCTCTGCGCTAGATTTACAGCTGTTCTTCTAAACATGCTGGCTTGGGATGTCGGACTTTCTTTACTGCGATTTTATTGTGAGGACGCGTCTGCAAGCCACGGAAACCGTTTTTAAATATGTTTGAATCGTGTCGATCAGTCATCGGCAATTCTTTTCGATGATTCTTTTTTGCGAGTCATACTATAAAAAAATTTTTCATATAGTCAGTATGTTCAGGTGACGCAGTGAGGACTAAAGGTTGAGTGCGACAAGGTAAAAGAAGGTTGGAGTCAATGCAGGCATTCTAAGCAAGCGTAAGCGCGGAAGCCAAGATCATAGAAACCTTAATTTGCTGTGATGACTCACGTTTCTTAGTACTTTCTTGCCGGGATTTCAATGCCTTCAATAATTCCCGTGACAATAGCGTCAGCCACGAAAGCCAAGAAATATAGTTGTGATTGCCAAAGTAGGGCCAGCGCCAAACAAATGCGGGGAAGAGGGACGCGGCGAAGGTTTTACTGCGGCGTGGGTGTCTTAAGGAGGGCCTAGTCACCAAGAAATCTAGTTGCTCACAGACCGGAGCTCCGGTCCGGGGCGGGGCCGGTGTTGGACGGAGCCGAAATTACACTGCGGCTGTGCGACCAGAGAAAGCATCAGCAATAATTCGACACTGTGTGTGACTGTAAACAAGGTGGGCGGAGTGGGGCAAAGCCGCGTTCGCGGTTGTGCGCCCCTACGCTTGAGAAAGACTGCGGCGTGAATATAATATGCGATGTTGTAATCAGTAAAACTATTAAAATCTGTTTAAGTAGCTGAACGATGAAGTAAAATGCAAGGCTCTGAAATAAGCCTAACTCGGCAACAATGGAAAATCTGGATGCTAATGATGAGTATGCCTTGGAACTTTTTTTTTTTCTTGAATTCTATGGTACAGGGTGTGCCGCGTAACCCAGGACTAAGGATTAAACGACGAGCCGGAGCTTCCTGAGCTACTACGGCGAAATTTGAATTTATTGACGAGTTTTTTGCCCGTATGCTTGAGCTTCAGGGAGTTGAAGCCCGCGCCGCTGCTGGTGGAAAACGAGGATGACGGGGTTGAGGGCATGCTGGATGTAGGAGGGTATGCTAGACGGTCCGAGAGGTGTGTCGCGGTGGTGGTTGCGACAGAGCCAGGAGCCATGTGCACGGCCGCAGAGAGTCCAGAAGCGGCGGACGCAGCAGACGCAGCAGACGCAGCAGATGCGGCGGATGCGGCAGAAGCGGCAGAGAGCACGGTGGAGGTCGAGTTCTGAGTCCGTGTGATCGTAGCAGCCACGCTACCCTCTAGTTCAAAGTCGCGGAGGTCGCGAAGGTCACGGAGGTCGCGGAGGTCGCGGAGATCACGGTTCTGGCTAGTGTCAACATCGTCGTCGGCGTCGTCGTCGTCGTCCACAGCATAGTCACTGATGCAAGAGTTGCGGCTGAGCTTGGCAGCGGCGAGGCCTGGCGACAGCGCAGAAGGCGTCCCTGGCGCCGTCGCTGAGGCGGAGGAGCTCGCCGACGCAGCGAGCGACGCGGCCGCGGACGCGGCCGCAACCGCAGCGGTGCACGAGTCGCAGCGAGGGCAGCTCGAGGAACAGCGGCGCTGGCGGTCCAGAAACCGGGTGAAGGCATCGCGCAGAAGTGTGATCACGTGCTGGCGCGCACTCGTGATGTAGGCGCGATCAGGCGCGGAGTGCGCCACGTGGCAGCGTTCAAAGCATTCGCGAATGCCCTGCGGGAGGTTGCACTCGCGCGGCGAGTCGCGGCGAATGAACTGGGTGTAGACGTTGTCGGTCCAGAGCTTTAGCGGGAACTCAGACTCTGCGGAACCCATGTCGACAAAAGCGTCCGTCGCCAGGATGAAGTCCAGGTTTTCGTCGCAGTGGGACTTGCGCAAGAAGTCGTGGAATGCCGCGAACGGAAACGCCGGCGCCGGCGGGCCGTGGCCGCGGTCCTGGCCACGGCCAGCACCAGCAGTCGAGTCACGTGATCGAGCACGTGATACCGTTTGTGGCTGCGTCCGCGCCATCTGCAACGCCTGTTCCAGCGTTGGAGACCCGTTGGTGTTCATAGCGGGAGAGAAGGCCCGCGCCCGGCTAGGATCTGTGTTTCGCGACAGATGACGGGCGTGCACTACGCTCGTCGTCGTCGTCGTAGTTGTAGTTGTAGCCGTCGAAGCCGTCGCAGCCGTTGCAGCCGTTGCAGCCGTCGCAGCCGTTGTAGTCGTCGTCGCCGTTGTAGTCGTCGTCGCGCTCCGGTCGTGCCGTGGGGTCTGATCTACCGGCGTCGAAGCTCGCGTGTGTGCTTCTATCTTGGCGTGCTGCGCGTGTGGGTGCTGCGCGGCGAACCGTAGTGTTGGCGTGCTTCCTTATATCCAACCACTCGGCTTTCGCTTTCTTGCCACTACGCTTGTGATGCGGGGCTTTCTTTCTACAAAGTCTCACTCCAACTTTCTGCGTGCAGCTTGTTCTTCTTTCTGTTCGAGATGCCCATCTTTTCATCACACCACTTGCTTTATTAAGCCGTTGTGCGTAGCCTGGAAAAAAAAATCCTATCGCCGGCCTCGAAAAAAGCAACGTAAACTTTCCTGGCTGTGGTGCCTGCAAACCCTGAAACTGCATCACCGCGCACGTGAAATGCCAAGAGAGTCACTGCATACGATGCATTCACTCAAACCTGCCTGCGAAACGGCGGAGCGGCGGAGCACGCTCGAGCCGTAGGAGAGCCGCTCCCGTAACCACTCAGAGTTCCACGCAGCTGAGCACTGCACCTCAAAGCAAATATTGCGGGGGTATTACTCTTAAACCGGCTTCCGCCTGGCCTCGGCACCCTCCAACACGAGTCACTATGACGTGCGCGCCCAATAACCACTGCGTCCTAAGTCGGGTAATAGCGACCAGGCTTGGCAGATACGGGCTGGAACACTGTGTACGGCGCTTTAGAAATGTAGCAGCTACAATTGCTCTTGCATTTGCGGCTGTTGCAACATGAAGGAATTCTGCGGACGATACAGGTGCATTGGAGAGCACAGTCACGCCGTGCAGAAAGATATGTAGCAATTACGAGCGGCGTTAACGGATTGGGCCTCGGGGTTAGCATCCAAGAATAGAAGACCAATGCCGAGATGCGAGGAACGGCTGGTTGCTACGGCGACGAAATATTTTGGACGGTTTTGTACAGGCGTGTTGGGACATGCGCGGCAAAGCACGCATGCCGATCCCCAGCAGGCACGTGAACATAGGGCCCATAGTGTGCGGCATCGCGATCGGACACAAGGGTAAAGGAAGACAAGGGACAAATCTGGCGATGTGCGGTGGGCGGCGCAGAGCGCGTGAAAAGGCGGGCGGTGGGGGCAAACTAAGGGATATGCGCGCAAGGGGACCTGGGTGAAGCGCTGGGCGCGGGGCGCGGGGCGCAGCGCACGAGGTACGACGTACTACGTAGTATGTGAGAGTGGCGTGGTCACGTGACTCCAGCTGTGTCACGTGGAGCCATATGTCACCCCGACGGGAACCGTGCGACGCGATCTTGTAATGTGTCACTCTCAACGGCTTACGTGATATATTCGAGACATCACGTGGCAGATGTGCGTCATCCCGTACGGATGACGTGGTGCGCGATGCGGCACGTGACAGCCCCCCCCCTTCCTCGCCGGGCCCGGGCAACTGTGGCTGCGCCCCGACGCGCATCACGTGTGAAAGACTCATCTACACTAGGTCTTTTTTTTTCACAATACTCATAAGCGTCTGGGGCCCGGCTCTGCAGACGCTCCAAAGAACATCGGATCGACTTCACTGTTCCAGTGCCCTCTGCCGCTGCTCTCTCCCGACCGCGAGACTTCCCTGTTCGTGCGCGCTACCCATGAGTTTTGACAAAAACGACGGCCTGCACAACCTTTTCGGCGAGGACAGCGACGCCTTCAAGGCGTCCGATGGCCCGCTCAACTTCCACTCGAACGACGCGAACGTGACGCCCAATATCCTGCTCGAACAGCTTGCGTACGTCGACAACTTCATGCCCGACTTCGAAAATGATATGGCCTCGTTTGGCGCGCCCGCGCACGGCGAGTCCCACGCCGGAGGGCTGGGGCTGGACGACCGTCTGGCTGCGGAACTCAGCGCGTTTGCAGACGAAACTTTCATATTCCCGGACGAGGACAAGCCCGAAAATCCCAACGGCTCGCAGGACTCGCGCCAGGGCAGCAGCGCTGACGCGCTGGCGCCCGGCCTGCCGCCGTCCGCGGCCGCCTCGCCGTCCGCGTCTTCGTCTCAACCTGCTGCGAACCGCAGCTCGCGGTTTTTATCGCAGCGCAGGAACAACTTTCTTGCGTCGCAGCACGACAACTCGCGCCAGCGGTTTTCGTCCAGGCGGCCCTTCGACATCGCAAACAGATCGCCCTCCGACGACCACGGGGGCTTCACCAACGTCGACATCGCTGACGGGCCGGTCCAGCCGTTTGCGCAGCCGGGAGTTCCGTACTCCAACTCTCCGCTGAGCAATCTTGTGTCAGATTCGAATTCGCAGACCGCGGAGCTGTTCACCAACACTTCCAACACGCCCCTACTGACCCCGCAGGACCATTTGCGCCGGCAGTCGCAGGCGCCGCCCTCTCAAAACTCTTATTCAGAGATCCACATGCCTGACTACTCTTCTATACCGACGCGCACTTTGCTTGCGCTTCTGCCGAAAGTGAAAGTGCCGTCGGGCGCATGGGACTCTTTGCGCGCAGTGGGCTTCGACCAGGACCAGATTGACGCCATTGCTGCGATCATTGCCCACCACCAAATGCATAAGAACAGCAACCCGAGCATTTCCAACTCAGCATCTCAAGTCGTATCCCAAGGTGTGCCTCCAGTTACAGATGAGAACGCAGCCAGTTTTCTGTTACAGTTTCTCTCTCACGACAATAACCAACCACAACGGCAGCGGCAGCGGCAGCCCCAGCACCCACAGCCACAGCACCAACAGCAACAGCAACAGCAACAGGAGCACCAACAGCAACAGGAGCAACAGGAGCAAAAACAACACCACCATCAGCCGCTGCCGCATGACGAAGACATTTCGAATAGCCGTCAGACTTCCATGAGAAATGCTGAAACGAATGCTACTCCAAGGTCTATCGAACACGAGAAGGCCGCAGACAGTTTCTTTAACACTTTTTTTAACGCCGACAGCGTCAGGCCTGACGTTCAGCCATCCGCTTCGGAATCGCGGCCACGATTAAACAGCAATTCCAGCCGATCAGACCGATCTGTCCCTTCAGATAAAGAAGTCTTAAAGTCAAATTATGAAAAGGCTACTTCCAGAAAACCCAGCGTTGACCGTCGGGGAATGGACTTTACGTCTTCGTTGCATTCTGCTGATGAAAAGCGGTCTGGTGGCCCAAAACCACAGCATCCTAAGCGGAAGATGAAGGAGCAGGAGATGGAAGGCTCCATTCAAGAACTAAGCGAGCTGGCTTTGGGCTTGCAGCACCGGATACACACGCTAGAAATGGAAAACAGGCTTTTAAAAAATCTAGTTATGGAGCGCGGTGAGTTGAAGGGAGTAGAGCAAGCGGAATCTGTACGGCGAGAGCTAATGAAAAAAATCAAAGACGACAAAAAGGAGGAAAACAAAATGTCGGGCAACTACGTCGAAAAGTCCGATTTTTAACACATAAAGGGAAGGTCACTACTAATTAATAACAGTTCGAGTTTTTAATAATTTTACATTTTTCTATCTTGCGTAACTAAAGGTTGCTAGCTTAACGCCGCCAGAACCACCACCAGGACGATTACTACGATGATAACCAGAGTGATGATCCCGCATCTATTTTTCTTCCGCTGAGACTGATCAGCCTTGCCCAGTTGTTCGTTGGCTCTTTGGAGATTTCCTGCAAGCCCTGAAATATTGTTGTCTATGTTATCAACGTCTTCCCCTTGCTCTCGTACGAGGGATCCCAACTGATGGAATATCGCGTTGACTTCTTGAACTGCTGTGTGGATACGAGAAATTTCCTCCGACCTCTCCTGCTGGATAAGCGTGTGGAAATTCAGCTCGTCTTGAGAAACAGAAGGCCGTTGATTTTCTTGCAGCTGTTGCTGCCGACCTCGGTCCCCTTGGTCTTGCAACAAAGGTGTCGATTCCTCAGCTATAGCCACAGGCATCGAGACATAACCGGAGTTCTGAGAAACAACTGAATTTGAGCTGGGCCTTTGAGCTTTGCGCAGCGGGAACCTTGACTTGAGCTCGCTGAATTGTCTTTTGCTCCTTATAAGTTCGCCTTTAAGGCTCGCGAAATCGGTGGCCAGTTTGCCATTTGAGTAGTCGTCAGAGACAACCTGCTCGATCCGGTCTCGAAGCGTTTCACATTGGGGAACCAATTCCGTTTCTACCGAATGACGTAGTTCTTGCGAGTCCCGCCTTGTTCCCAGTAGCCCGTTTTTCTTCTGTAGTTCGTTTATGCTGTGCGTGAGCTCACTGAGCAACTCGTCAAGTGTTCCATTAGATCGGTGCGCCTTTGTACCCGGACGGGATATTGCATCCAAAAATGACATTACTTGTGATGACTTCCACCTGATATCTTGAGCTCGGAAGCTAAAGCGACAGTATATAGCCTCGTGCCCGAAGGTACCCTTGGGATGCCATCTGTTGGCGTGATGGGTACTAAGGTATTCAGCTTCCTCCCACACAAACTATTCATTTCGTCATCAATGATTTACAGTTGAAAGCATTACCCACGCGTTAAAATACCAAATGTATCTTTACGCGTTTTTAGTTGAGCCTGACTTAATATCAGCAGTGTTCAGTGTTTCTCCTCAAGCCTGATAGTGGCCCATCGGTACTTTGTGATGAGTGCCAAGAATAGGATAGAGCTGTTGAAGAAGCTACAGCATGCTCGCCAAAATAGGTCCTCAAAGAGTCTTTATGATGACGATGATGCCGATGATAAAGTGTATGATCTAATAGATGAAGAAGAATTTAGAAGCAAGAAGCGCCAAGAATTACTTCGAGACGACTTTGTGGTAGATGACGACGGTCTTGGATACGTGGATAGAGGTGTTGACGAATGGGATGACCGCAACAGAGATCAAAACTACTCATCAGACGAGGACGAGAAACCAAGAGAAAGGGCTGTAAAGGGTTCCAAGAAGGCCAAAAATGATGACAAGGGGAGCAAAGGTGGGACAAGTGCTTCGATTGGTGACATTATTGCCGCACAGCATACGAAGAACGCAAAAGCGCTCAGCAAGGCGCCTAAAAAGTTTAGCCTTGATGAATTCGACGACATATTGCAGGAGTTTGATGGAAATGAAGCATCAGTCGCAGCAGGCGGGCTTTTTGGAGCCAAAACTCATCGGGGGATCTCTGACCCAGGGAATTCTATCAAAAGAGAAGCAAACGCAGCCGCATTATCACCAGCCGTTAAAAGAATGAAGTTCGATGAGCAGACCTTTAGTACGCCCCATGAGGAAGTAAATATGTCACCAATAGCCGCTGCAAAAACGAAAGGCAATTTGTTGGATGATCGCGACCTACAGGCAATGATTGACGATGTTCAGAGCTCCCCTACGATAACAAAGGAAAGGTCCGCGGATATTGTCAAGAGTGGAGGTCAAAGCTCTGAAGAAGACAGCGATGAAGACATCACGATCCGCAGGAGAACAATCAGAAGTGCGGCGGCTTCACAAAGGGCTAACGTTGACGTTCGATCTTCTGTGCAATCATCTCCTTTTGTCACGGCGCCACCAACGCCTTCGGCTAGTTCCAAACTCAAAGATGAACCCCCTAGGTCATTGACCTTTGTGGGCAAACGATACAACAGTTCTGATGTGATTACCAATGATACAAACTCTTTCAAGTTTTACTGGCTTGATTTTGCGGAAGTTGACAACACTTTGCTACTATTTGGAAAGATCAAAACTCGAGAGAACAAACTTATCTCAGCATTGGTCCAGATTCTCAACCTCTCAAGAGAACTGTTTTTCTTGCCAAGAGAAGGAAAAACAGCGACCGATGTTCATGAAGAAATCATCCCGCTTTTGATGGAAAAGTATGGGTTAGATAACATTCGAGCTAAACCAGAGATCAAAAAGTATGCATTTGAGTTGCCTGGTATTCCTCACGAGTCTGAATATTTGAAAGTGCTGCTGCCCTTCCAGACTCCCAAAAACAGGAATGTTGCCATTCCCCCTGACTTGGAAGGAGATACCTTCTATCATGTTTTTGGTGGTAACACTAATATATTTGAGAGTTTTGTGGTCCAGAGAAAAGTAATGGGTCCGTGTTGGCTCGAGATAAGCAACGGCAACTTTTCAGCACTATCTAACGCCTCTCATTGTGACATTGAGGTGCAGGTATCACAACCCTCTAATATTGTACCTTCCTCAGATAGGCAGGTGCCTAGCCTCAATTGTGCGTCGTTGGCTGTGCAAACCATAATGAGCTCAAAAGAGAATAAGCAAGAAATTGTGAGCATAACACTTTCCCAATTCAAAAATCTAGCACAGGATTTACCAATCCCAGAAGACTTAGCTCCAAATGAGACTATCACTTTGGTAAGGCCCCCAGTTGGATCAAGTTTTCCTACCGGGCTAACTCATTTGGCCAAAAAGAGCTTAACCGGTAACCTGCGCCTGTTCAATAATGAAAAGGCCCTTCTCAGCTGTTTTTGCGCTATGATGAAATCTTCAGATCCAGATGTTATTATAGGGCATCGCTTAGAAAACATTGCTCTTGACACGATCCTTTACAGGTGCTTTGAATTGAAAATACCTACTTTTAGTTGTTTGGGTCGCCGCGCGAGAAAATCATGGCCTGATAAGTTTGGTAAGAACCCCAGTATGAACCAGTTTTACAATCGTGATATATTATCTGGCCGCCTTCTCTGCGATATATCCAATGAAATGGGACAATCCTTAACACCCAAATGTCAAAGTTGGGATCTGTCAGAGATGTACCAGGTGACATGCCAAAAAGAGCAGCGGACACTGGAGATTAACTATCAAAATCCCCAGTATCAAAACGATGTTAATTCTATGATAATGGCTCTTGAAGAAAATGTGTCGAACGCCTTAATTTCCGCTGAAATCGCGTTTCGTATTCAAATTCTGTCTCTCACAAAGCAGCTAACGGTTTTGGCAGGTAATGCTTGGTGCCAGACGCTCGGTGGTACGAGAGCAGGAAGGAATGAATATATTCTGCTTCACGAATTTGCAAGAAACAACTACATTGTGCCAGACAAAGAAACAAAGAGCATGAGGAACCAAAGGCAACAAAGGGCCCGAGAAGATGCCGGTCTTGACGGCGGCGAAGAAGTCCAAGTTAGTTCCAAGAAATCCAAGTATCAAGGTGGCCTCGTTTTTGAACCCGAAAAAGGGTTGCATAAAAACTATGTTCTTGTTATGGACTTTAATTCTTTGTATCCTTCGATTATCCAGGAGTACAACATCTGTTTCACAACTGTTGAACGGGACCCATCCAATATCGACGAGCTTCCTGATGTCCCATCATCGGAGATGAGCCAAGGTGTTTTGCCCAGACTGCTAGCGAACTTGGTACAAAAACGCCGAGAAGTCAAGAAACTACTCAAAACTGAGTCAGATCCTCATAAAAGAACACAATGTGACATTCGGCAACAGGCATTAAAGCTCACTGCAAATTCCATGTATGGTTGTTTGGGATATGTCAACAGTAGGTTCTATGCAAAGCCACTAGCCATGCTCGTTACCAACAAAGGAAGAGAAATTCTGATGAACACCAGACAACTTGCTGAGAGTTTAGCACTGACAGTGGTTTACGGTGATACAGACTCGGTCATGATTGATACCGGCTCCGACAGTTACACGGAAGCAATCAAAATTGGGGAAAACTTCAAAAAGCTAGTAAATGAGCGCTATCGTTTACTTGAAATCGATACAGACAATGTCTTCAGGAAGCTGCTTTTGCATGCCAAGAAGAAGTATGCTGCTCTTACAGTAGTGTTTGACAAGTCTGGGGCAGAGCAAACGCTGCTTGAAGTTAAAGGGTTGGACATGAGGCGCCGTGAATACTGTCCGCTTTCCAAGGAAGTGTCCACGCATGTCCTTGAAACTATTCTTTCTGACAAAGAGCCTGAGGTGGCACTTCAGGATGTTTATGAGTACTTGGAAGACATCAGAGAGAAAGTGGAAAACAACACTATTAGGGTGGATAAGTACAAGATAAACACTCGACTTTCAAAAGATCCAAAGGCTTACCCTGGTGGTAAAAACATGCCTGCAGTCCAGGCGGCTCTGAGGATGAGAGAGGCAGGCCGTGTTGTCAAAGCTGGAAGCGTTATCACCTTCGTCATTACGAAACAAGAAGGTGTTGAGAGCGACAGCTCATCGTCCCCTGCTGAAAGAGCTAGGGTCTTGAACGAAGTTATGATCAAAAATAATAATCTACGCCCTGATCCACAATTCTACCTTGAGAAGCAGATTTTTGCTCCGGTAGAAAGGCTGCTCGAAAGGATCGAGAGTTTTGACATCGTCAGACTGAGTGAGTCCTTAGGACTTGATAGCAGGCGTTTTATAAATCGTGCAGGAGCGAACGGGGAGCTTAACGGTAGCAGCTCCGACAGTCTCCAACCGCTAGAAAGCTCTATTTCTGACGAAGAAAGATTTAAGGATGTCGCCTCCTTGACGTTACAATGCCCTAGCTGCCAGCAGAAATTTCTATTCGGGGGAATTGTCGCATCCAAGCGCTACCAGATGAGCTACAGTGGTCTTCAGTGTTCTTCCTGTCAGCACACTTTCGCGCCGCTACAGATGAGCGCACAGCTCGAGAGCGCTATCCGCTCACACATCTCAATGTACTACGCCGGCTACCTAGTTTGCGATGATTCAACTTGCGGAAACAACACGAGGCAGATATCGGTTTTCGGCAAGCGGTGTCTCAGTGAAAATTGCATGGGAGTTATGAGGTACCGCTACACAGACAAGCAACTCTACAACCAGCTTCTTTACTTTGAGTCGCTCTTTGACGTGGAAAAAAACAAAAAGGATGCTTTAAAACCTCTCTATAGACCAGACCATCCAGACGCACCAGAGGCAAAGATTCCAACATCTCAGTTGCTTGCGCTTGGGGAGCAAAACAGGGAACTCTTTCAGGTTATGAGCTCCGTTGTACAGAAGTATCTGGCAAATTGTGCGCGTCGCTTTGTCGACATGGATGCCATTTTTGCTTTTGCAGTAGCCAACTAGCAATACCTATATAGATATCGTGGTTACGGTGACTACATCTCGGTTCGAATTATTTAATCATGCAAAGAACATACAGATCGGTGATTCTACAAGCCACCGAAAAGATAAACCATCGTAGCTAAGCAACACTGACAAATAAAATGTCGCGACGAGGTTCTTTGTGCGGTTTACTCTTAACCGTTCTTGTCTCTTGTCTCCTCTCACAGGGGATGGATTTTCAGAAACTGGGACCAGCTAACTGATAATGAAACCCGATGAAAGTTAATGGTTAAGAAACACGATTATCATTAAGTGCAGCCTGCTTCCAGAAGGCAAAGACATCGCATAAGCATCCTCGAGCCTCACTGTACATGAAGCCCAAATCTAAGAAGAGCGATAAAATCGAGCCTCTCTCGTCAAATATCAGCATCCCACAACAGCAAGATCGTAGGCGACACTCGATCTTGTTGTTGTCAGAGTCGGTTGCTAGCAGAAGATCCTCACACTCCAGGGCCCTGAAAGACAATAAATGGAGAAGGTCGGGGACATTTTCTAGAAGTCCGCAGTTAGGGCACAGCGTGGACTCGCGTATCTTCATTGATCGGGCATCCCCCAGCTTCAAAACGCCCAAGCAACATCAGCAAGAGGAGATTCTTAACAGCGTGAGAACAAACTACCTCAATGACTATCTTTCTCGCAAAACTAGTCAGACCAGCCTATCATTGAAAGGTCAGAATGAATCTTCAGACACTGATCAGGGCCCTGAATTGCTCGATAGGGACCCTAACCTTGAAAGTCAGGGGGGGCATATCACCAGGGAACTTTACCGAATGACCTCGCCTGCTGCTTTTGGTAAGAGCATTAAGAAGACGCGGTCCGCCGATGACCTATCACTTGAGGAAGAAAACTCTACGTCTACCGCAAGCGCCTTGAATGTTCCTGGCGGTTTCAGACGCGAATTCATCCTGCAGAAACATAAAAAAGGCAAAACTACAGATACAGTACTCTCGAGTGAGTCCGATACGTTGCACTCGAGTTCTGTTTCAGGTCAGTCCGTGCGGGATGGTTCTGAGAAAGTTCCGTTTCTTACAAGAAACTTTTTGGAATTTCTCTATGTATATGGCCATTTTGCCGGCGAGTCGTTTGAAGACGAGTTCTACACAGACCAAGAATCAGGCGATCAAGTGATTGATGAAACAAGTCCATTGCTATCAAGAGCTGAAGTGGGTACCGGCAAAAAAATTCTGGTGCCAAAATCTGCAAAGGGAACAACTTCAACCACCAAAGCGTTTCTATTGATGATCAAGTCATTTGTTGGAACGGGTGTACTTTTCTTGCCTGGCGCTTTTTCCAATGGAGGTCTCTTCTTTTCCTTAGCCATGCTTCTTTTCTTTGGCGTATATTCTTACTGGTGCTACTACATTTTAACGAAGTCCAAAATTGCTACGAAAGTTTCCTCATTTGGCGATATCGGATTAACTCTCTATGGGCCATGGATGAAGTTCATAATTCTGTTTTCCCTAGTCATGACTCAGCTTGGATTCTCTGGCGCTTACGTGGTTTTTACAGCCAAAAACCTCCTCGCGTTTGTTGAAAACGTTTTTTATTGGCCCGGCGTTACGATTGTTCACTTGCTTGCTTTACAGCTCGTGGTTTTCATTCCTCTTTCTTTCATTCGTAACATAGCCAAATTGTCATTCTCTTCACTAGTGGCAAACTTTCTTGTAATGGGTGGAATAGTCATTGTGATCGGCTTTACTGCAAAACATTTGTTTTTCGATTTGAATTGCAAGCCTGCGGAGGGTATTATCACAGGATTTAATTCCCAGAGCTGGACACTGTTTGTGGGTACCGCGATTTTCGCGTTTGAAGGTATTGGTCTTATTATACCAATTCAGAGCTCTATGAAGCACCCTGAGAAGTTTCCCTTGGTAATGGCTTTGGTCATAATGACAGCTACTGTACTCTTCGTGTCTGTGGCCACCTTGGGTTACTTAAGTTACGGTGCCGAAACACAAACAGTGATTTTGCTAAACTTGCCGCAAGACAGTATTCTAGTCAACTTGATACAGTTTTTCTACTCCTCTGCTATCCTTTTGTCAACGCCTTTGCAGTTGTTTCCCGCTATTGCTATTATCGAGAATAAGGTCTTCCCAAAGTTCACCAAAATCTACGTCAAACGGAGCGACCATACTAAAATTCAATATAAGCCTAATTCTGGTAAGCTTGATTGGCGCATCAAGTGGCTAAAGAATTTTGTGCGCTCCTTAATTGTCAGCTCGGTGGTGATCGCGGCCTACTTTGGCGCGAATCACCTCGACGCTTTTGTCGCCATTGTTGGCTCGTTAGCGTGCATTCCACTGGTTTATGTTTACCCACCTATGCTGCACCTACGAAGTTGCAGTAAGCCGCGCTGTGCAGGGGAAACGAGCATTTGGAAGAAGTGGCCAATACTTCTTGACTATGTTCTTGTCGCATTCGGAATCATCGGCATGGTTTACACATCTTACCAAAGTATATTGGGGTGAGCAAAGATTTCTCAAAATTCATGCCATAACCGATCATTCGCAACTCTTTTTAATCAAATTTAATAGCATAAACTTTGGGCTTTAACGTCTTTATAGATTTTATTCTTTAACTGGCGACAGTTTACTGGCTATCGTCGATTTTCGAAAGGCTTGAAAAATTGGGTGAGGGTCAGAGAACGAAAACAATTATTGTTAAAGACACCGATAAGTCGCTGAAAGAAAACAGCAATCACCAATGTCCCGCAACTTCTACGCCGGTGAGGACATCTCCACTGGTTCTTCTGAAGGACCTCTCTTACCTGACATTCTTCACACGGAAGACGTTTCCACTAAGACTCTGCCATCCGGCAACCAAATTTACGACTCCAAAGCTCTAGACAGCTGGTTCAGCGGAATTAGGAAATACGTGACTCACAAGTATCACATTTACAAGACCGAGCTGGATACGCAAAAAAGCGCAGCAGCGAACGAGTGGAAGAGCGCCCAAGACTACGTCTCGCAGCATGTCTTGACTGACAATTACGAAAGACAAGAGCTACTTGTTCCAGCAGGAGTCCTCGCACTTGGCGCCTTCTTCACTGGGCGTGTTCTGACCAACCGCCGCAACTGGGGGTTCGACTCGCCGCTAAACACTTCAAAAGCAGGTATCCTGGCCAGAAACCCGAGTGCGTTGGGCCGGATGCTGACCAGCATTCCTAGCAGGATGCTGCTCCCCTGGCTTCTTACCGGAACAGTTCTCTCACAAGTGACGCCTGTGACGTGGAATAATGGCATCAAGGCGCTCGAGCAAAACGTCTTGCCTGCCGATTTGGTGGCGCGCTACCACGAACTTTGGAATCAGTACCTCGTTGATGGAATTCAAAAAGCATCCGCTAGCGTACACCGGAACGTCAACGCCAGCTTGCAACAGAACATTGGTGAAGTGAGACATTTTCTCATCAAGAAGCTCGATCTGTGACGCCAGACAAATGAACCTCGGCTGTCACGCCTTTATCATGAAAACTGCAAGTATACCATATATATTCCTGAGTAAAGAGAGCTATTTCTAGTAGTTGCCATGTCGATACATCTTGCCGTAGTCCTGCTGCTCGTCCCTCGGGTAGGGCGCCTGCGGTGTGTAGCCTTGTGCGGGCATGGCCGTGGTTAGACGAGGGTGGTACACCGAGAGCTCATGATCCTCGCGTGGGTCCTCGTCGTATACCAGAGGTGCTGTCTCGTAGTTGGCTGGCGTGGCATGCGCGCCAGACGCACGCCGCTTATTTTCGGGCCTCTGCGCCTCCAAATCGAAATCCTGCTCGAGCTCCTTGACGCTGCTTCGCTCCTCGTAGAAACTGTCCCCTCGGTAGTACGCATCCTGTGGCGCTGCCACTGGTTGGTATATTACCATGGGTGGTCCTCCGCTCGCACCCGGTTGCGCGTGCGGCTGCGTGATGGGTCTCTGCACGCCATGGTGACGTCCAGCTCCACAGCACCAGCAACAGAACTCTAATACTCCGCTAGCCCCGTATTTGAAGCATCGCAGCAGCGATCCCACTATCCATAGGGCCACAATTGAAGCTATCACTATTCCCACGATGGCAATGATCTTGCACGCCCGGTTGTCCATACAGGAGTCCCAGTTCTTGAAACTTTTTGCTGTGTCCTTGGCGCCGGACACAAAGTCCCGCGTCACAAGTCGTTTATAGCAGACGTCGGGCATCTCAATCCAATGCTTCTGCCTGCTCAGTGGTGTCCGATGAGCTGAGATGTTCGACTAAATGCACTCTTTTTTTTTCGGGACGTGTATGTTGCCCATGTGAACAGGCGCAGTAAAGCATGCTAAACCGCGGTCAACAACCATTGCGGCGCTTTGGCGCGGTCTATCTCGACCAACTGTGTATCGAATGCTTCAATTAGTAGTTCCACGAGGATTCGGCCGCCTCTGCTGCCAGTAAAACGACGGTATTCCTCTGACACGCTGGCCAGATTCCAACCCATGATGCGCCGCAAGCAACCGATTACGGTGCCCGTACGGTGCCGGCCCATACCGCAACACACGAGCAGTGGATAACTCTCGGCATTGACGATAGTACGCAGAGCGCTGATTATCGAGTGCTCTGTGAGACCGTCCCAAGGGTTGTCATCTTCACCGCCGTCCGGGTTAATAGTAGCGAACTGTAGCTGTATAGCGTGAGCATCGCAGAACTCCAGTAGTGCGTCCTGGGGCTCTTCATTTGCCAGCCAGATGATCGTCTTGAGCTTGAGATCCAGTAGAAACGGGAAGTTCACCGTGGAAGGCTGGCCGGAGCGGTAAAGATAACGCTCCACGGGACAGAAGTTGAGAGGAGGCACGATGCGCGCGCGCGGCGCGTGCGATATGACCACGTTTTCATGTCCTAGCTCTGTCTCCTCATTGATGTATACGTGGTCCTCGTCCTCTTCGTAATCTGGTTCCATTTCCGCACGCTGCATGCTTCTGGCTCGAGATGAGATGTGCTCCGCAAGCTCTTATTCTTATATATTTCAACAACTGGCTATAAAAATTTGACTTGCTAGCACCAATCCGAGCTCCGACACACACAAACAGCACATCCCGCGACGCATTATGGTGCCCAAGACCCCATCCAAGAAAGCAGATGCGGCCAGCTCTGCCTCCAAGTTTTCAGATACAATTTCCGCCACCTATAGCGCTTACAGTAAGCAGGTTAGCGGCGACAGACAATTACAGCTCATAGACACGTTCTGCGCGTTCCTGGTAGCCGTGGGCGTGATTCAGTTCCTGTTCGTGTGCGCCGCTAAGGACAGCTTTCCGCTCAACGCGTTTCTGGCTGGCTTCAGCGCGTGTGTGGGCCAGTTTGTGCTGCTGGTGAGTTTGCGCATGCAGGTGGTGAGCAGCTTCACGGGGATCACGCCGCAGCGCGCGTTCGGGGAGTTTGTGCTAGCCAGCCTGGTGCTTCACTTCCTTTGCCTTCACTTCGTCAATTGAGTGCGCCGCGTGGCGGCGACGACTGCAACGCAAATAGCGCTTTCGCCTGTATACTTTTGGTACAGTTACATATCTCGTCTTTTCTAGTCTAACACACGATGCAACATCCACCGGACTTCTGCTTTTTACCCGAGCCGTCATCTGCGCGGTGCTCCACGCGGCCCGCGGGCGACTTGGTCTTGCCGGCGGCGCCCGCGGCCTCGCCGGAGTTGTGCTCGCCTGCTTTGCCCGAGACCGCAGCACCACCGTTAGTGTACACGCCTGCGGACTGTCTACCATGGGCGTCCGCTGATCTCAGGTTAGAGTCAGGAGTGTGGTCGCCGCTGGCAAAGCCATCAACGGCACCTGCGCCAACGTCCGCACCCGCGCCCAGGTTCTGGTTTCTGGCCTGTTGCTGCTGGAACTTCTGCTCCAGCTGCTCTCCATGGGCCGGATTGTAAACCGCACCCTCGTCGCGTACTAGGCGCACCAGGCCGTAGAAAGACTCTTCGACGTTGATGGCCTGCTTAGCGGAGGTTTCCAGGAACGGAGCATTGAACTGCTTGGCCAGGCTCACACCCTCTTCGTACGCAACCTGGCGCTCATCCTCCAGATCGCTTTTGTTGCCCACCAGGAACACCGGCACGTAGTCCGCGTCCTTGACGCGTAAAATCTGCTGGTAGTATGTCATCAGTTCTTCGAACGACGTGCGCGAAGTGACCGAGTACACCAGCAAAAATCCCTCGCCTGTGCGCATGTACTGCTCGCGCATTGCCGAGTACTCCTCTTGGCCCGCTGTGTCCAGAATGTCCAGGATCGACACCTTGCCGTCCACGACAACCTGCTTGCGGTATGAGTCCTCGATCGTGGGGTCGTACTCATCCACAAAGTGTGACTGGATCAGCTGTATGGTCAACGCAGATTTACCAACGCCACCACCGCCGACGACCACCAGTTTGTATTCTCTTATGTTGTTCTGTACCCTCTTGGTCGTTAGTTGAAATTTCACCGTGCCGCTGCGAAAAAGCCAACGGCCATACCAGGCGCCGCCACCAACAGCGGCTGTACCTTATTTTCACCCTAACATACCTTGTTCAGTGACATTTTACTCACTTGACGCTCGACTAGTTCCAGATAACCTTGAACACAGCTCTGGTCTTTTTATTCAACCTCTGTCCGAGGGGCCTTTATTGCATACCTTTTCCAACGTTCAAAATTTGGGAAATCTCGAGTTTCAATGGTCGCGTTATACGTTCTGCATGAGATACACGTGCTTGTGTCACGTGATATGGGGAGGGGAGGCATCGGACCGGGCACGCACCATACCAGAGGCCGGACGGTAGACCTAACAGGCCCATCTTGTTCACAAGGCACGTTTGCAATCGTCGCAGTACCATTTTCCTTTGGGAAGCGTCTCGAGGCCGATGCACGGCAAATGGAACCATTCCAGGATACAGTTGTCGCCGTCGCAGCCAACCATCTCCCCATATGCAACCTGGTTGCAGTAGCAGTAGAGTGCCTCGCCGTATTCGTTGGTTTTCGGGCGCTGGCTATAGTCTTCCCGCGACGCGGTTTTGCGCTTCCGTTTCTTGGAGTCTGCGCTGGCGCCGCCCGCAGCCGTGCCAATAGCGCCAGAAACAGCGCCCGTGGGCCCTGCCATGGCACGTCGCTTGCGCCCATCGGTAGTCTGGGTCGTGCTGGCGGCGGTGGCCGCAGCTGCCGTGCCGGTAGTCGCAGCGCCCGCCCCGAAACCACCAGTGCCGACCCCACCAACACCGCCCGCATTGACGCTGCCCGTCGCATGGCCTGCAGAGGCGCCAGGAGGCGCACCGGCGGTCCTGCGGGCGGCCATGGCCTCACGCCGCGACTCGCTTTTCAGCGCTTGCGACGATTTGCTGCTGGATTTGGAGTCAATCTTGGCCATGAGCTCGTGGTGCAGGTGCATGGCCGGGTGATTGTCGTTGCCGAGCCGGAGCTTGGGCGGGATCTCGTTGTTTTTGATCGCCACTTCGTACGCCAGCTCCAGGCGCGCGGTCAGCCGGTTCAGCGCTTCGTATGCGAGCGCCGACACGTGCATCTTCTCTTCCAGCGACGGCATCAGGTCCTGGAACAGCCCGTTTATCCTGCCAAGCGGCTCTGCACCGTCGCACTCACTGCTGCGCGCGCCCAGGAACTCCCCGATCGTGCTGTTCAGCTCGGGTACCGTGTGCACACACTTGGCGTCAATCTCCCGCAGGAGAGTTAGGTACCGGGTGACCTCGAGCGGCATTTCTTCCAGTACATCTGAGATATCGTTAATTCCGGGATACAGATTGGCAGGCGCGGCCATTGTAGCGTTTTCCCACGATGCGTGTGCGGTGCTGGAGTTCGACGGAGGAAGAGTTGGCTCTAAGTGTCAAGTTAATGAGCAGCGGAGATGATTTTCGTTATTCGTGATGTGGTTCCATTAGCATGCTTTGGGGCTCTGGCGGCGGCCAAAGGAGATATGCTGGCCTTGGAAGAAGGTTGGTAGACTCCAGCGTGTTCCCAGGCTTTTAGAGCCGCCTTAGTTATATCTTTCACTTTTTGCGCGCATTATGCGATATATCACCCGCGATGTTTCCGAAGTCGCGGGATCTCCAACGACAGGATTTTCCGCAGGTGACTGAGTTCTAATACTGTATAGATACCAGCACATCGATTCCCAAGTCTAAGAGACCCCGCGAATGTGCTGCTATGTTCAAAACCTTGCGACACTAGCAGAAGCCTCGCCCTCCTGATACATTTTAAGTGGTATGTAGTTTTCCATCTCAGCTTCTAATATCAATTGGTTGTTTGGCCGAGCGGTCTAAGGCGCCTGATTCAAGAGTCACTCTTAACGTTGTAATACAACGGAGCACTCAGGTATCGTAAGATGCAAGAGTTCGAATCTCTTAGCAACCATTATTTTTTGATTCCCCGAAAAGTCCAGCCTTATGTTACGGAAGATTTGCGGGTTCCGGATGGCACTTGACATTTTCTACGCGTTTTCGTAAGCAGGACAAGCTGTTTTGGGCCCTATGTAGCGTTTTCTGCAGGTCTCGGCTGGCTCCAGAGCAGTGCAACGAAACGCCCCGGCGACAGTACCATTCAAGAGCTTGTAGTGTAAGCTTCTTGTAAGGAATTGCTGATGAGGCGACTTTGGTCGAATCGAGGGCGCTTCGCGGTCTCGCGGTCCGTGCTCGAGCCTTTACCGTTGCTCTTGCTAATACTATTTTCAGTAGTTGGAAAAAAACTAAAATATAGCTCTGAAATAACTTGTCCCCTGTGTCGAACAATCGCACATCGAAGAGGAATTCGGCATATTCAGGTCGTTTTCTCAGCGTTTATCGAAGGCCCACAGTCGTATCTCGCATTTAAAAGCAGAGTTTTGAGACATGAGTGTTTATTTGAGCGTTTTATTCGGCGCTTTGACGCTGGAAATGGCGTGTCTGTTCGTGTTGGTCCTCCCACTGCATTACAAGATCCGCAAGGGTCTGGTGAGCACGTACGACCGGTTCATGAGCTATACGCAGGTTAAGACGGTAATCTGGATCACGTCCGGGCTTGTGGCACTGCTGTTCGTGGACTCCTGGAAGCGGGCGCAGGTCTCTGTCTTCTTACACCACTACCAAGGCCAAGGCATCGGGGGTGCGAGCGCGGACCCTACCGGCGCGGGAGCCATTACGCCCGTCCAAGCGCTAGCGTCGCGTGCCTACAACCAGAGAAACACATACATCTCTGGTTTTATACTCTACTTTTGCTTCTGCATTCCCACTGTCATCAGCGTGGTAAGGAGGCTGGTCAAGTACGAGACGCTGCTCCGCGACAAGGATTCGCAGAGCGAAGGCCAGAGTGAGGCCGAGACGGAGGCTGAGGCGGAGGTCGCCAAGCTCAAGAAAGAGCTGTCCGAGAGGAAGGCCTCGATTAAGGCACTCGAAAAGCAAAAAGCCAATCTCGAGGCTCACTTCGACAGTTCTGCCGAGGCGCAAAAAAACACAGACCCCAAGCTCAAGAAAGATAACTGAGTGCCGTCGTTACAACGCCTTGATTCTATATATCGTGTCTAGTTTAGAATATTGAAAAAACGGGCATTTGCTTAGTCCTCGTGGTCTATCCCGGATGGCCACGTTTCGTTCATGTGTGCCCCGAAGATACGGGATTGAATCTCGTGCACTAGCCGCGCGTCCTTCTCGCTCAGTTTACCCTGGTTGTCCGCCACGGCCCAGTAGCTCTCCAGCGCTACCCGCAACTCCGCAACACTACTGACCCCTAGTACAGTGGGACCTTCATTCTTCCACTCCTTGAACGCATATCTGGTGGCGAGGCTCGCGAGATCTTCGTTCTGCGAAGCGGCGTACTGGGCAGCCTCGCTGGATAACTTCCGGAGCTCTGCAGAACAAGGGTGAAACGCTTTTGTCTCCTGGGAGCGTAGCAGGGACATGCTCAAAATAGAGCCATTCTCAATCACTTTGACTCCCGCATCCTCTCTGAAGCGCGGAGCATAATCGTGAAGTGTACGGTTCTGAAGGTTCAAATTAGCGTACGACAGAACCACGTCAAGGGCCCCTATTTGCGGGTGCGCCTTGCATCTGAGCGCTATGTTGAGCAGATGTTCCACAGGGTACCCGCTGATTCCAAAATTCAAGATTATGCCTTCATCTCGCAGCTTGCGCAGCTCCTGTAGAGCCTCCAACACTTGCTTGGTTTCAACGAACTCCACGTCGTGCAAGAACACGGCGTCCAAATACTTGGTCCTCAGGCGCTCACACGACCTGAGAACGCTAAAACGAATGTGGCTACGTGAATAGTCAAATTCCTCGAGCCTAACGCGGCCAACCTTCGTACAGATAAAGTAATCCTCCCTTGGAAACTCCTGTCTCAAGCTTTCCAACGCAGCCCCATAAAGAAGTTCGCTGTCTCCGTAGTATGGCGAAGTGTCAATTGCGCGGACTCCGTGTTGCATGGCAAAGCGAATCATATCGATGATTGGCAGCGAAGCCGGATCGTCGTTATACTGTGTGTTGAATGTAGCACCACCCAAAATCAACTTGGGCAAACTCTCGATACCAAGCCCCCGCACTGAGCCTTTGGTTGGGCCTATAGGCTTCAGGCTGTCCATTGGTGTTTGTAAACTCGTGTGCTGCTGGTAACTCATTATACGTTGAGTTACATTCAATTCTGACTTTTGAGTTAGTTCTTCGGGCGAGTTGCCCAATTTATAAATATATGATGATTTGAAGATTCCCTGCCTTGAAAAGAATTCAGTTTGTTCTGAACTGCAACATCCAAGATATATAGCCACATCAACTTTTCCAGGTAACCGCGGAGATGTCCTACTACAACAGATACCGCGGCCAGCGAAAGTTTGCTGGCAACGGCGAGGCAGGGGCTGCAATTGACGAGCCGGATGCGATTTTCGAGCTAGGCAATAATAAGCGAGTCACGGTGAGGCAGTTTCGCAACATAAACTTGATCGACATCCGCGAGTACTACGCAGATTCTGCGTCCGGAGAGATGAAGCCGGGCAAAAAAGGCATTTCTCTTACCGAGGATCTCTACGATGAGCTGCTCAAGCACCGGCAGAATATTGATGATGCTCTGCGCCGCTTTGGGTCGAAGAGGCCGCGCACCAAGACCGTCAACGTGCTATCGGACAGCGAGGACGAACCGCAGAGTATGCGCGTGGCACCACCCCAGCGCAGCAAGCCAGCGCGCAGCGAGCAAAGTAAGCCAGCTCGGCGTGACCGCAGGACGGCAGCGCCAGCGCCCCCGCAGTCGCAGCCTGACGAGAAACGTCGCAAGCGCGACGCGCGGGAGGCCAATACTCGGCTCGTCATGCCAGGTGGGCAGCCGTCCAACCCACGCCTGGATGACCTGCATACTTCGCGTACAAACGTAAGTAACCCGCGCCTCGATGATCTGCATACCCCACCCGCGAGCGCGAGCAACCCACGCCTTGACGATCACCTGCCCCGGCTTCCCTCCGTGCCGAAGCCTGACAACGACTCTGATTTAGACTCCAGTGACGAAGATTTCGCTCTCGCTCTGGAGTCTGAATTTCAGCGCGAAGAGAATTCTGCTCGCGCAAACGACCATGAAGACGAAGGCGAAATAAGCGAGGAATCGTAGTCATGTCTTAGGGCAGTACTAGCAGCACGCTTTGCATTGCAAATGCCATCTGGTGCCCGGATTCCGCACGCCGTCAGCGCATGGACCCGCTCAGGAACACTTTGTACGTATCTCATATGAATTGCCAAAATTCGATATTGGAAATTTGATCTCTAAAGAACATCACCTTAAGAATCTGTTGCTATTGAAGTTGCGGCAGTTTGCGAGAACACTATAAACTTCGGTCTCAATACACTTATCTGTAGCGAGCAGCGAGATATGAGCGACCCTCGCGAACTAGAAAGTGCGCCTTTGTTGGGGCAAAGCAGAGCCCGGAAAACCAAAAGCAAGAAAAGTGGCAGCAAGAAGCGCAAGCGGAAGTCGGCCTTCAAGGGCTCGGCAGGGTCCGCAGTCGTAGAGCCACAGAACTTGAACGTCGAGGACCACAAGCATCACGAGTTCAACTCAAACGACTTCGACAAGACCGACTCGTGGGGCATCCTGCACGAGGGAAGTGAAGAAGACGCTGGCACTGCTACAAGAAACACGTCGTCGTCGGACGTGGCGCTGGCGTCGCAATTTCCACATTCCTACTTCGATCATAGGCCATCTATTGCAGTAATGGAGGCGATCAACTCCTCAGGCACACTGAAGCGCGGGCGCCGACCCAGCACCGCACGCGCTCACGGGTCTAGTACTGGCGCGCAAGTAACAAAAGGCATGCTACCTCAGATGTCTCCAAGGGACGCCGAACGTTGGGCGCGCTCTGCAAAGGATTCACACGCGCAAGGTGCTTCGGTTGCTCGTTCCCAGGGAAGCGACGTAGTTATTGACGTGGATGAGTTGATGAACCATGTGACTCGCAACAACCACCTCAGCCAGTCATCGGCACATTCGCCATCCACCCTATCTCCACATCATTCCAGTGGGGGGTATAACTCCCAGCCATCGACACGTAGACCTTCCAACAGCTCTTCGTTGAAAGATGTATGTTTGCCTATGGATGATGAAGACAGTGAAGGCCCAAAGCTGTGGCCTGATATCCCAGTTTTAGAGGAGTACTCCAAGGAGGAGACCGAGCGTCTTCGGAGGCAAGCAGTAGAAGATGCTGAGAACTTCCACTTTCAGTATGACGATGAGGAAGAATACGAAGACACTAACAATAGTGATGGAGTCCTTTTCTCCAAGCCAATAGTGACAAACATTGATGTGCCTGAGCTTGGAAACACAAGGATCAACGAAGCAGAACATATGAAAACAGGTCGACTCAGACCTAAGAAGATAACACCATGGCACTTGCGCCGCAAAGGATCTGCCATTCCTGGATTTTCTGGTCAGACAGACGCAAAAAACGTCAAGTTAGTTTCACAATCATCTCGTAAAGGTCAAGATGACTTTTTAGTTGGCAGTAACATACAATATCCTCCTCACATTGTCTCCAACAACCCTGAACACTTTAGATTCACCTATTTTAGGGAAGATTTAGACTCAACGATTCACTCTCCTACCATCTCCGGATTGCTACAGCCAGGCCAAAAATTCGAAGAGCTTTTTGTTTCTTCAGTTTACGCAGGCAGCAACCACGAAGCCACTCCTAGTGAGACCAAAAGTAGCACTCCTCTCCAGCAGACGCCGTTACAGCGGCTAAGCACGCGGCAGTCAGGCTCAACAGAAATAGACGACGTTCCTCCATTCTGGTTGGATGTGTCCAATCCAAGTGAAGAGGAAATGAAAGTCCTGAGTAAAGCATTCGGTATTCATCCTTTGACAACGGAAGACATTTTCCTAGGAGAAGTGCGTGAGAAGGTCGAGCTTTTTAAGGACTACTACCTTGTTTGTTTCCGGAGTTTTGATATTGTCGCCGAGCGGCACACTCGTAAAAAGAAGCAGCAACAGGATTCTAACTCTTCCCTCAACGATCATGAAAACGCAAAGAAGTGGTTACCAAAGTTCCTACGCTCGCGCAGACGCTCATCTACAAATAAAACGGTCAGCAGTTCTGACCCAAGTTATAGAAGCAAGGTTCGGAAGGAAATGGAAGAGAACGAGAAATACAAGCGTAAGTCAGGTGACCGAAGGAGGCCTCGTGGCGGTGAGCTTGAGCCTCTGAACGTATACATCATTGTATTCCGTACTGGCGTTCTCACATTTCACTTCGCGCCCACCCCTCACCCTATTAACGTGCGCAGGAGAGCTCGGCTTTTGAAGGACTACTTGAACGTGACAGCTGATTGGATTGCGTACGCGCTTATTGATGATATCACAGACGCGTTTGCGCCTATGATCGAGATCATCGAAGATGAAGTCCATGACATCGAAGAATATATTTTGAAGATGAACCAGTCAGATGACTCCTCTTCCGACGATGACAGCTCCGACGACGAGACTTTCGAACGCAGCTATTCATCCATCGACAGATACCCAAAACGTGGCAGTGTAGTAAACGAAAACGCGTCACTCTCCACACTTTCGCGGTCCTCGAGATCTTCGACTTCTACCTTTGACGCGAACATCATAGGCTGGAAGCGCAAGGGAGATATGTTGAGACGTATTGGTGAATGCCGGAAACGTGTCATGAGTATTATAAGGCTTTTGGGCTCCAAGGCTGATGTCATCAAGGGATTTGCCAAAAGATGCAATGAGCATTGGGAGGTTGCTCCACGTTCCGAGATTGGCATGTATCTGGGCGATATTCAGGACCATATCGTCACTATGGTGTCCTCCCTTAATCACTACGAGAAGCTTTTGAGCAGATCCCATTCCAACTACCTTGCACAAATCAACATTGATATGACCAAAGTCAACAATGACATGAATGATGTTTTAGGCAAGATTACCATCTTAGGTACTGTTGTTCTTCCTATGAACATTATCACTGGTCTTTGGGGTATGAACGTATTGGTTCCTGGACAAAATACAGACTCACTGACGTGGTTCACTTGCATCACGACATCGATGCTGGTTTTCGCCTATACTGCCTACGTATACACCAAGAGGAGGTTCGGGTTCTAGTTCAGACTGCGGGAGTCGCGCGTGCTATTTAATGTATTTAATGACACCGTGTGTAAGATCACGTTTTCGATAAATTTGTATTCGACAGTGGCCTCGAATGATTTGTAAGACACAGCGAAATCGTCGTACAGGTTATAAATTTGGTTCACAATGCGAAGAAGTGTGCAACGAGCGCTATAATCAATTTAAGACCTTCAGCAAAGATTAATTTTATACACATTGGTAAGACCCATGACGGCTCCGACTTCTGAAGACTCTTTCGAAGCCACATATGCGGTGGAAATGCACTGTGATGGATGCGTGGAAGACATCAAATCATGTCTGGCAGGTATTCCGAACCTGACACTGGACTTCCACGTTCCTAAAAAGCTTTTGGCTGTGAAGGGCACGGCAGCGCCTTCGGTTATCATTTCGGCGCTACAAAAGTGTGGGCGCGATGCCATTATTCGGGGCACAGGAAAGCCTAATAGCGCAGCGGTTTCTATTCTCGAAACTTTCGAGCCCGTGGCTGACAACGACACACCTGTGAGGGGGCTAGCGCGAATTGTGGGTGTAAGCGATACAAAAACATGGGTAGATATCACCCTTAATGGATTGCCTCGGCCAGGAAAGTATTATGCGTCAGTCAGAGAGTGCGGAGACATTTCTAAGGGCGCACAGTCCGTAGGGGCCCCACTATATAAATTCGAGGAACCTGTTGACTGTAACTCTCCTAGCGACCTGGGCAAGAATCTTTACAGCGGACAGGCGTTTTTGAGCGCTCCGCTGAGGGTGTGGGAGCTTGTGGGACGCAGCTTTATGGTTACTAGCGACCCACAGCACCGGGCTGGACACGGCTACGAGATCTGTGGCGTGCTTGCACGCAGCGCGGGCGTGTGGGAGAACGACAAGCAGGTGTGCGCCTGCAGCGGCAAGTCTGTTTGGCAGGAGCGCAAGGACGCTCTCGAACACAACATTCAGCACTGAGCGCAGCGCTTTTCCTAGCTCCGGAACCGTATTTAAGTCTCAAACTCCTCAACTACTGTTTAAGTTTTAGTGTATGAACGGCGAAAAACTGAATACATCTAATAATTACAGGTGGAAACGGCAGCGGAGCCGGTCATAATGCGTTGCCCGCGGCTGCGGCTGCTCCCGCCGCTTCGGCGACAGCCTTATCGGTTTTCTTGTCTGTCTTCTTGTCTGTTTTCTTGTACGGCGCCTTCTCGTTAATCCTACGGGCCTGCTCATCTACTGGCGGCTGCTCTTTAGATTCAAACTGAGGCTTAACCGCCTTGACGTCGTTTCCAACCTCCTGCTTGGTATTCTTGGAGGGCGCCTTCTGCTTCTGGAAATCCTTCTCGTTCTCCAAGTTCTTGGTCTCTTGCTGCATCACCACCTCGTTGTTGAAGCGCTCCTTGGAAACCTTTGGGTTGGTCTGCAGGTCTGCCGCTTCCATCTGGGTCTCGAGCGCATCTCCGCCGGCGCCCGCGCGGCCTGCTGCATTCTCGATCTCTAACTTGGTCTCCATGTTTTGTGGGTCCATGAACACCGTCTTGATAGCGAAGTACACCATGATGAGCAGCATGACGTATATGGCAACTTTCTTCATTGGCGTGGTCAAAAAAGACTGCTTTTTCGAGTGCGCCTGGCCCCTGTATCTGGGTAAAAGATCATTCTTACGCCTGACCCCGCCTTGCATCCTGACGAGTGTGTGCTTAGCGGTTTGTAACTGCTGATGACTAGGCTAGAGGCGGAACGACAACAGTACTCTGAAGAGCTGTCCTAAAAGCTTTTGTCAAGAGGGCGTGTCGAGTGACATCCAATTTTCTGTGGTCACGTGATGATAACGGCTCCGGCGCCAGATGGAAAGAACCTTCCCGCCGGGCTATGAGCTAATCGGGGTCCTGGGCGTTTTCGTTTTCCGAGTTCCGGGTCCGACCCAGACGTATATGGGCTCCTAGTGGCCTACCACGGTCCGAATACAACAGGCATCTAACTCCGGCGCCTTAAAAGTACAAAGTGATCCGGAGTTCCACCCAGCGGTTCCTTCTCGAAGCTCATGTGAACCTCTGGAAGCAGATGCTGAAAGCATTGCGTGTGTTTAGATGCCTTGTATTAGATTGCTCGAAGCACGTTAAATTTAGTAGGTATGTTTTCTTTTCCAAGCTCAATATGATGTTTAGTGATTTATTACTGACATTAAGTAGCCGAAGACTCGGATAACAATCACACTAAGGACACGCGTTTTCAAACGGACACGCTAATCATTCATCCTCTTAAATGCGTTACCTACTCATCAAGCCCGGCACGCCGGGCTGTGGCTTGGTACCATGCTTAACCCATACACCATGGCAGATAGGAGTTTCACATTATGGTCACGTGTATCAACCGTCGCGTTCACTGTAAACATTCGTTATATTTGATAACGCCACATCACTTCACACGTGAAACTTTAAGCTGTATTCAATGAGCATGTATTTATAAGACCAGCATCAGCCCGTTGGAACCAGCGTCGGCACGAGTAACGTGCCACACAGCACTGATAAAACACTCGTCTTCTGGACCTTCACACACGCCCAACACTCCAAACCCAGGTCGAGCACTTTTCCGCACACGCGCACAACGCCTTTCTACCCAACAGCATCCGTACTTGGACCGCGCCACAGACCGCCGGCCTGCAACACGCCCCTATGACCGCTCATCAGCAGCAGCAGTACGCTTCCCAAGAGGAGCTACACACATACTCCAGCAACTCGCTGGACATCCGCAACGGGTTCACAGCGCACGAGCGCGGCACGCCCTCGGCAGAGCCCAGCAGACCACTGCACAAACAACCGAGCCCGACAGCCGTGGGAGAGCTGCTGGCTCTGCTCGACGACCAGGGCAACCTGGCCGGAGCAACGACGCCGCCGCACCTAGACGCTCGTGACTTTCTCGCAGGCGAGCCGGTGGACGAGCCCGCGGGCGAGCTCATTGGCGAGCCGGGCCGTGCACTTACTGGGCTGCCCGTAGAACAGACCTTGAATGTGCGGTCTGGCCCGCATATTGGACTGCGGACTTCTCTGCCGACCCAGGCGCGAACTGCTGAGCAGGAGCGCCCGAGCTCGGACTCGCGCTCGAAGTCCAGCGCCTCTGCGCGCGATAGCGCGACTATACTTTTTGACGAAGCTCTCGCCGCACTGTCGCCGCCAGAGGAACTCCGCCACTTGCATACGCCCCAGCATTTGCAGCCAGAGCAGCCGTGCATAGACCCTAACTTGCTGAGCAACACAAATTCCTACGTCGACTCGGGACTTCAATTGGACGAATCTAATGCCCTCGAAGTTTTCGCTGATCAAGATGAATCACACTCTGTTCTGGACGAATTTACATTTTCGAGAAGGCCCAGCGAACCCGCCTCCCGGGCTTTCGCTCCCGACCTCCCAGCACGCGGCTCCATCTCGTATGCAACCGATTTTTGGAACCTGCCTAGTTCCGGATCCAAGTCTGGTTCCGAGCGCCCCACCGAGAGGCTCACAGGCGATGCAAGGCTCCCTGCGTCCTCTGGGTTTCGGCCCACCCACAAACCTCACCGCTCTTTTGCCGGTGTTCTACCTTCGTCTCTCGGAACTGCCCGCCCTCCTAGTGTTGGAGTGCGTTCAGAATCCCTGAAACCTTCCGGAACGTCTACTTCACCCTTCAAGATCGAAAATGAGCTGACGCAACTGCTCAGCGACTACAACCTCAGCTACTCACATCAAAAAGCTACTAAATTCAGGACCGGTTCCTTTAATGCTTTGACTATTTCTCGCAAATCTTCTCTTTCGGAGCCACAACACCGCGTTCAGAAACAGCGCGCCTCGACGTCCCTGGTGGATGGTAATAATCATGACCTAATATCAAAACTTTATGACGACATGGCCACCCCAAGACCTCGGCTCACCAACTTGTCATGGGAAAATGCAATTATGTCCGACGATGAAGAGGACGAAGAGGACGAGATGGCACAGCCGCTAAAGGCGCTCGGAAACAGCCATGCTGACGGATCTGGTGGATACAATTTCAACTCTAACGACATCCTGCAACAGCTGGAGTCCGAAGCAGAGCCTAATAACTCTAAATTCATACCCCCAAACTTGCTGGTAAATGACTCAAATCAAACTGCAGACAATAACGGAGTTGATATGACAAACCTATCTTCCGGGTCTGCAGGTTCTAATACTCTCAACCCGCTGCAGTTATCTCTTACCGCTTCGACATCGCCATCCTCGTACAACTCGAATTCCAACGTGAAACAGCGTAAGGCTACCTCATTCTCCAAGCCCTCTCGAAGCAGCAAGTCGTCATCCCCTATTGAAGAAGACGAGAAGCCTTTCAAGTGCCAGGAGTGTACAAAGGCGTTTAGAAGAAGTGAGCATCTCAAAAGACATATACGATCCGTTCACTCTACTGAAAGACCCTTCCACTGTTCTTATTGCGACAAGAAATTTAGTCGGAGCGACAACTTGTCGCAGCATTTAAAAACTCACAAGAAACACGGTGACTTTTAGTTTTCCAGCGGCCATCTTGAAACTCTTTTTTTCCTGTGCATCAGTATTCTGAACTTCATTTGCGTATTACATTTCGATCTTTAGTTCGGGCTCTTGTTCCCTGCGCTGAAGTCGTTGATAGAATATGAAAAGTACCTTTTGTTCTCCTTTTTAATCGTTTTTCCTTCAAGTTCCCATGAACCCTATGTAATTAATCTACTGTGCAGACCGAGAATGCATATTGTTCCTCGGTCTGCATTTATGTTTTTTTGACCATGTTTTAACAGTTGATTATATCATTTCTCGACATAAAATCAAGCTCCCAGGCCTGACAGTGTTCCCCTAGACCATGAGTGAGTTCGAAGCGGTGGCCAGCGGATCCTCCAACAAACAGTTGCCGACACTCATTGACTTTAAGGGGTACGCTGGAGGCGGGGATCAAGCTGTTGCGCAATCACGCTTCACTGATAAGTATCCGGTTTCCTATCATCAGATAGTTGAGCAGCAGAGAGCGCTGTTGGATGCGAGGCTACGGCCGGTTGTCAAGAACGTTGGGCCTTCTGACTCCAAGCGTAAGGTCGGAGTCTACTCTCTAGTAAGACGTATCGGAAAAGGGCAATTCGGCGATGTTTACATGGCGAACACTACTCATGGGGGTCATGTCGCAATCAAGTGCGTCCCCAAAAAGCCCAGAAAATCTCAACAGTACTCTATGAATCAAGTTTTACGTCAAATTCGGCGCCAGCAGTCGCAGGGCAGAAGATCGCTAAGTAGCGATGAGGCGATCCTTGAGATGAATGTTAATAAGATCCGCTGGGAAATTTTCGTAGCCAGCGGCTTGGGACATAAAAATATCCTAGGAGTTATAGAGTGTCTCGATTCTCGCGACAGCAAGGACATATGGATCGTTTTACCGTTTGCTAGCCTAGGAGAACTGAAGTGGAAAAGGTCATCCAAGGCCGAAACTTTGGAACAATGGGATTTGGCCCTAAGGCATAAAAGTAGTGTCACTGAGTTTTCAGAATATGCGCTTCGTAGCTTGGCGGCAGGCCTACTCTACCTGTCGGAGCAGGGCTGCATACACCGTGACATCAAACCCTCCAATATCCTTATAGATGGTAGCACTGGCAATATCATGCTCTCGGACTTTGGAAGCAGCCTGCTTTCTCCAAAAAAGCTTTCACTGGAAGAGCCTGGTATGCAAAAGGCGTATCTGGAGGAATTAAGAAAGATAGTCGGAACTCCCGCTTTTATAGCGCCTGAGCTTTGCAACTTTGAGGAAAATGATTCGTCTTTGGATGGCTTCAAAATTGACATATGGTCACTGGGCGTTACCATATTCTGCCTCATTGAAAACCGTCTTCCGTTTTGGGGAGAAAACGAGTTTGACACTTTCCAAAAGATTGCAAATGATGAGCTGCCACTTTCAGGAGACTGGTTGCACGATCTTGTTGTTTCAAAGCTTCTAAGAAAAGATCCTGCTCAAAGACTTAGCATTAAACAGCTTGATTTTCTTCTACGGAACCCGAAGAAGGAGAGCGGCATGAAGAAGCTCGTTTCTAGATTGAGAAAAATCAGCATGAAGAAGAAAAAGGGCACTAAGGTACCTGAAGCCAGTACCAAGAAAGTTTCTACAATCGAGCCTATTAACGCTGAATTCAGCGATGTTGAATTCAGCGATATTGAGTCGAATATGTCTTCCACAGGGTCCCTCTCAGACGAACCAGTGCAGGTGCCTGGCTTCATGGACTACAGGCCCGTGCCTGGAGATGGCAGCCCTTCAGTAACAGTGTCAGAGCTTTCGTCAAGGGCAACTCCCCTGGAGCTCTCCCCGCAACAACCTAGCCCTCTGCCGGTCACTCCAAAGCACACAGCACATGATACTAGCCCGTCGCCCATCAAGATAGATACCCCGCTCAAGAATCTAATCCGAGCCGAAAACACACCCGAAAAAGCTCCCAGCTTGACCTCTACGCCGATTCTGAAGCCCCCGGCCCAAGTCTCCCAGCAGGCGAACCGATTAGCATCCAAGGGTACCCTAGACTTCACGAAATACCTTCAGTCTCCTTCGAAGGTGCCCAAAGACTGCGTCCCAGTAGGTTCAACGAAGACGTCGAACTCGATTGAGGACATCAAGAGATACCTGAACTTTGCAGAAAGCTAGGCATAAGCACAATTAGTGCATCTACATTTCTGCGAAACTTGTGAAGCATCAAATATCATCAATTAGAGCATAAAATAATAAGTAATCATTTATCGGAAGGGTCCTATCATACTTTAGCCGTCTCGATTTGACTGGTTAGGCTTTAAGTGATGTAAGCTTAGGAGGTCACGGATTTAACGATTCTCGAATACAATTCTACATTTGCTTGTGTATTTATTTACCTTTAAGGCTTTGTATAAAAAAAAAAACTCTGGATGTCCCACAACTCTCCAAAGCACAGGAAAGATTTGATTGTAACCTGTATTTGCGACGCTAGGAAGGTGCCCCATTGTAACGGAAAGAACCAACAAACCTCTCGAGAGATTTAAATACAAAAGTCATTCTCAAGATCCTCAAAAGTGGCTTACAATCGAGAACTCCGAACTGCGCAGAGCCAATCGAAAACTGACCAGCTTGAGGAATGAGCGATCCCAAGAGCTTTGTCAGGAAAGCTAAGCGGACTACTTTACAGGAGGGAGGAAATTTTTTGAAGAATATAAATCTCTTTGTTGGAATAAATCGCCGGAAGAATGGTAGAAGCAGAGCAGCTAAAGGCAGAGAGAGCCCCTGCTTACACTACACGCGGCCAAATGCGCAACTGCAGGAAACGCAGAAAGGTAGCTTAACGGCAGACAATGAAATCGGGGCCCAATTATTACACATAAGCTCAGAGAGTTCAAGTACGTCTTGCGAGGAGGAAGACGAAGAAGAGGACGGCGGGTCGTGCAACTCACCCGTGGTTAGATACCCTTTTATCCCAACACTAGATTCCTCTTCTGAGGATGTTTTCGAGCACAATATGCACCTCAAGCCGCAAAGAACCCCCGCACCATTTCTGGCTCGCATCGGTGATGAAAGAGCTAACAGCGCATCTCTTGCAACAATCAAGAACAATGATAGTTTTGGTTTGCGTTCCAGACCGCTGAAGCGGCAGCCAAGCGGCGTGAAGAAGGAGCACGCTGCAAGCCAGGTTGGTAAAGGACAATTAAGAAGAATACACTCTATGTATGCCTCTCAAAAGGAGGTTTCGAAAGGCCTCGAAGTGCCCACAACGAGGCCACTTGAAGAGCCGGAATCCGAATGCGATACCGAATGCCCTGCGTATGAATCGAAACTTGAGCGAAGTGGTATACCTCACTATTTTGATAATAAAACTGATGATAACTTACCTCGAATAAGTGTCGAGACGTTGGTCACCATAATGGATGGCGATGTGAAGAAACAATACGACACGGTCCACATAGTCGATTGCCGATTCGAATACGAGTACCAAGGTGGCCACATAGGCGATGCTATCAACATAAGTTCCCAAACTTCTTTGGAATCAGTATTCATTCACAATAGAAAAAACTATTGCAAAAGTCACCTCCCATCACTAGTGATTTTTCATTGTGAATTTAGCTCTTATCGGGGCCCTATCATGGCTTCACACCTGCGTAATTGCGACCGCATGTTGAACTACGACAACTATCCGAAATTGCATTACCCAGACATCCTTATTGTCGAGGGGGGTTACAAATCGTTCTTTGAAAAGTACAGTCACCGTTGCTTCCCACGGCGGTATATTGAAATGGGTTCCCAAGATCATATTGACAAATGTGAGTCTGAAATGGAGAAGTTTCGGAGAAATTCTAAGCGCGTGGCAACAAAATCCAATTCTTTGCATTCGCTAAATAGATGCAACGTTACTTCAAGAGCTTCAACACCTTTGAGACCGGATTTCGCATCCCAAAACCAGTCGTGTTTCTCAAATAACAAAAAGCACGAACGCCTCAGCCTATCGCATTACACTACCAAAAGTAACCTCTCATTCAAATACGAAGCTCCGCCAAAGCTTTCGTTATCCCAGTTTAGCATGAATAGTGGTAGTGGTAGTCCTTCAAGTGTTAGCAGCAGCGCCGCGAGCAGCCGGGCGCTTTTGTTGGACGAACTCCAGGACGATTTGGAAAGCTCAGACTTTGATAATATTAGCCTCGAGGGGAACGAACATCCTCACACATTTTGCGGCGGCACAGACCCCGTTTTTGCATTAAACAGCCCCAAAGCATCGCTCCTGAGCTCCATCTTTCAAGAGGAAGAGGTGGATAGCACATATCCAAGCAAACAACTTGCGAACGCCACAACCAAATAAAATCTTAGCATATTTTTATAGTTCGCTATTAAATACAAAACAACAAGCCCATATCTCTTAGCGAAGAATCCTCGGGCTGATGAGGTGCCTCTAGATATAAGAGCCCCACAAGATGTATGGTTCTTTATCCCATTGATGTATCCAAAATGACAACAAACGGCTCAGAAACCGAACCCGTGGACTCTGATGTCCTCGCGCCCTAAGCTGGTGTTAAGATCCGTGTTCCACCGCGAAGGTGGCCATATCACCGCTATAGCCTTTCCAAGAACAAGGCCACTCGATACCGGTCCGAAGTTGTTGGAGTCCACCGAGTGAAATGCATTGTCACCCTCTACCCATATGTGACTTCGCGGGATTTGCGCAATCTCTCTCGGGTATGGATATCTAGTTTGAACTGAATCGAACTCTTTTCCTTTCACTCTCTTGCAGAACACTTTTCGAGGATCCGAAGGCGCCTTTATGAGTACCACGTCATTGTATTTGATATTATTGACATTTTTCATGCCCCATTTCCACAGTAGAACCCAGTCTGTGGGCTCGGTCTTACTAGGGTTGAGCGTTGGCATCATCGAGGAGCCTTGAATTTTAGCTATATAGCAGACATTTTCATTGAAAGCTAGGGCTACAGGTATCCATGTGATCCCAATTAATAAGCTGTTCGCAAACCGCCCTGATGACTTGATAAAGTTCATCTCGAGTTTACATCATCTGTGATCTTGAATAGTCAAGTTCGCAATGCTCTATGATGGGCAAGATTACTCGTCTTGAATGACACATACCGATGTCACTCAGTCGGAATTTGGATGGGTCAGTTATAGATGACCATTTCAACCTTATCAATGGCGTTTATAGTGACCGATAGTACGCATTCACAATCGCCGCATTAATTTCTTGATAGCGTTCACAATCTATGTAGTCACATTTGGATCTTGTACTTCTTAACGAAGATAAGGATGCTTCACACTGCTGAAAAATAAGCTGCTGTCGGGCCGAGCTCGGAAGGCAGCCGAACACTTTACAGGGAACCTGCAATTCAGGCCATCTCAGAATAGAATAAATGGCCATAGCACTCTCTGTCTAACCAGTTTGAGTCTAATGAAACCAGTAATTGTGTGTGTTTGACTGCAGCATGTGGCAGGCCTCTACTTCTATGTCAAGTTCCTTGAAGGTATTATACTCTAACAGGGTTTCGCAATTTCTAATATCTCAGTGGTTTTTCATTACTTTGGCGGTATTTATTGTACTAGCATACTTCTTCCCTAACTTCGCCCGCCACGATGGTACGATCCGTGCAGAATACAGTATTGGGTACGGAGCGGTTGCTGCGATTTTCCTACAAAGTGGTTTAAGCATGAAAACACAAAAACTGTGCTACAACTTAGGAAATTGGCGTGCTCATACATCTGTGCTCACCATCAGCTTTTTGGTGACGAGCTCTATAATGTTCGGGCTGTGCGCCGCGATCAAGAGAGCACATGATTCTAATATTGACGACTGGGTTTTGATGGGGCTGATTGTCACAGCAACTTGCCCAACTACGGTAGCGTCCAACGTGGTGATGACCCAAAAAGCTGGCGGAAATGACCTTTTGTGCTTATGCGAGGTTTTCATAGGCAATGTTTTGGGTGCGTTCGTCACACCGGCGCTTGTGCAAATGTATGCTTCTTGCTCGCTTTTTGCATTCGGCAATCCCGCCAGCGGCACAAGTGTCTCACACCTGTACGCGGACGTTATGAAACAGATCGGGCTTTCAGTATTTGTACCGCTGTTTGTGGGGCAAGTGGTACAGAACGTCTTTCCAAAACAAGTCACTTGGTGTCTCACCACTTTCAAGCTGGGGAAGGTTGGAAGTTTCTGTCTGGTCCTTATTATGTGGAGCTCATTTTCCACTGCATTCCATCAAAACGCATTTGAGAGCGTGTCTCATGCGTGCATTATCTTCCTGGTCTTCTTCAACATTGCCATCTATCTATTCTTTACGGGCATATGTTACATATGGGCCAGGCCCTGGTTTCTGCCGAAGTTATTTCCAACGGAACCTACTCAGAGCTCTTCAAAGCTGTATACGGCTCTTTACAGGATCTTGATGCCGTTCTACTGCTCTAAGAAGAACGCCATTACAGTGATGTTCTGCGGAGCAGCAAAAACTGCTGCCCTTGGTGTTTCGTTAATTACTTCCCAGTATGGTAGCGACTCCCCGCACTTGGGTAAATTGCTAGTCCCACTCGTGCTCTACCAAAGTGAGCAAGTTATCACAGCCAACTTTCTAGTGTCTTTCTTCAAAAAGTGGGCGGCTGATGAAAACAACGTTGAAGAAACAGTCGTAGTTTCGAATGACATAGAAAGTGGAGCCGATTCAAGTGCAAAAAAGTCATGTAACATCGACAAAGAGAGCCTAGAATCATCCTCTGCAATGAAATAAAATACAATTAACTAATTAGCTGAAAGTTATAATCGAATTTAAGTTACAGCACCCATTCAGCATGGAAAACGCAGTGAAGTAGTCTTTTCAAAAGGCTACATCCCAAATAATAGATGGCCCTTTTTTTTCGTATTTTTCTCTGGTGACGTAGAAGCTTTCATTTGTATGTCCAAAAGCCTGTTTCGCAACAATCTGTGCCCCCAAAAATGGAACCTCGGCGTAGCCATGTTTTTTCCACTCGGGAAAGTACTCTGGGTACTTGGCCAAACTTATCGCAGTTGGTATTTGGACATAGTCCACTGAGTTCAGGAACGAGTTTGCGATTTTAGCTTTCTTCTTTAATGGGTTTTGCGCCGAATGTTCGCGTTCTCTTATGTCTTTTTCGTGAGCTGGTTCCCCAACAAGGTGATCTTCCATCAGCCTTTGAAGAAGTGCTTCTTTGAACCCACTGATGGTTGTAGTCCCCCCTACGACCAATATATTTTCCCACATCGCCCTTAATTTGTGAAAGTCATCGATTTGAGAAAGAACTCGGCCAACTGTCTTGGAAATTTCAGCAATTAAGCTTTCGCATCCTTTGAACCTCTGTTTGCCCACGATGATTTGCTTGCCATGCCGGTCGACAAAAACGTTGTTTTCTTGTTCGCTATTCTCAACGTTATGCTTTTCCTTGTTTTTTTCACGCTCCTCCAGGATTTCTCTAGTATCGCGGTCACTTGTCACCAGAGCTGCAACATCGAGGGTGCCTTCATCTTCACCATGCTTAAAGTTGAGTGACGAACTTTTTTTGGCATCCTCGCTTAAAATCTCAAATATCGAGGACTTCTTCAGATCCTCAATTTGCTCTGGTGTCCATTGGGGCAGCAGCTTTGCTAACTCTTGGTCAATCTGGCTCCCGCCGTGCTGTACCTTTGCAGCTAGATGGCCGAGTTGAATATAGTCTAGTATAGGCGTAACATCAGTAGCATTTGTATGAATGTCAATGACCATACAGTTTTGCAGCGACCCTAGAGCGTACGAAGATGCTAAAGCGGACGGCAAAAACATGAAGTTGTTTATTTGCAGCTGCTCAAAGACGAACTGGGTGATGGTTTCCAGTTGGTGATGCGTCCACGAAGAGTGGCTGAGCATCAACATTGGAATATTAGATAATTCCATGTCGAAGACCTCGGGGCTAGCCCCGTTTCTTGATCGCTGAGCCAGGTACGATTTGTATATCAACTTCACGAAAAACAGGAAACCATCTAGGTCAACGATTCGGCCATCTACAAGCGGGTTGATTCTAACGTTACCACTGTCAGATTTGGAAGTGTATAAGCCGTCCGGTGTCCTATACACAACCGCGGGGATTTCTAACTGAGGGGGGTAGAACGTTTCTTCTCTCATACCAAACTGTACTAAAGCATTTTGAGATCGAGGGTATATTAACTAGTTCTTTTTGGTTAGCACTGTTGAACTAAACTCCGAAACAAAACTGTGCGACGCGTAGTAACATACGAAATAGCTGTCCTGTCTAAAGGGTGCCATCTTTTGGTTCTATAAGGTTTGTTAGCCTGTCAAAAATGTGCTTTGATTTTAAATTTCAAGTCGACAATAAACATCACTTGGATATATTTAACGCCAAATAGTAAACTCAAACCCTCGATGAACGCCAGCATAGCGAGTCAAACGGGCGGCAGATCACTGAGCAATACAAACCGACTCTCCAGAGATATCAATGAAAGGGCGATATCGCTTCTACAGAAAAACCGACAACACAGGGAGTTGTTGCAGCGGCGAGGAGAAGATCGCAGAAGATATGTTCCGTCAGAAGAACCTTCTCAAATAGATATACCTGTCCCTGCTGTGACACAGATTCGTCGCCGCAAGGCGGGCTCAAAAAGGTACCGCCCGAGTGACACAGCGTTACAAGAGATACGCAAGTATCAACGAAGCACAGACCTTTTAATTTCGAAGATGCCCTTTGCGCGCTTAGTCAAAGAAGTTACGGACCAGTTCACCATCGAAGAGCAACAGCTTAGATGGCAATCGATGGCTATCATGGCGTTACAAGAAGCAAGCGAGGCCTACTTGGTAGGTCTCTTGGAACATACAAATCTGTTAGCATTACATGCGAAGAGAATCACAATTATGAGGAAAGACATGCAATTAGCCAGGCGGATTCGAGGCCAGTTTATTTAGCTTGTAGACTTGGAGTTTTTAATGTTACAAATGGGAACTAGGAGCTTATAGGCGCCTAAGGCAAAAGTTCGATGTAATTACGAGGAATGATACCGTAGCGGTACTCAGGGTCAACGTTCTGAGAATCGAGAACCTCTCCAATGAACCAGTCTTGGTCAAGCTGTTCTGTGAGCAAAAGATAGTCGCCTATCCGGAAATTCACTATCTGCTGCTCGTTGGGTTCGATGAAGGTATACAACGCCTTGGCATATCGCAACACCTCTTCGCCCTTGCTCGAAAAAAGCGGGAGCTCCACATAGTGGTCTTTGTCCATTACTCTCTTGGTACAAGTCTCGTTTGTGGGGGTCCTGGAATGTTGAAATGGTATTAGGTGTTTTTTCTGCGACGATGCCGAGTTGTTTGGTCTTTCATCTTCAACGTCATCATAGTCGTTACCACCCCGCTTCATGGCTTCAAGCGCTTCCTTAAATGGGTTAGAGCTTGAATCACTAGCTACCATTGATTTTCTGCGCTGAGCACTCCGTGGTGCCGAACTGGCATGAAACCTAGTTGTCTCCATGCTGCTGGACCTTGAACCTTCATTTAGGTTTGTTGACTGAGATGATTCTAGAAGTTGCGACCTGGTCTTTGACTTTCTGCGGTTTTGTGAGTTCCATGACTTGGCAAATCGCTGAGAGTCGTCGATACTATGGGCAAGAGATGATATAGATGTCGACATAGACTCGACGCTGGTCCTATGCCTCACATTCGATGTAAACTCTGTAGGATTTGATGACTCGTTAGATGACTCTGATGAAGTATAAACTCCTGCAGCTGTTTCAGGCGGCTCAAGACGGTCAAGCTTGGTAGACTCTGGCTTCTGCTTATCAACCTCTGGGCGCGGTACATCGGGTATTTGTTCCTCATAATAGCCGGACAGCCTACTCCTTTGCAGTTGTGAAGAAAGTTGACGTACATTTTGGACGTGCTTACTCGATGTGGAGCTCGTGCGTTGGCTATCGGCGCTTGCCGCGTGAACAAAATTGCCTCTTATTCGGCCCGTGCCATGATTGTATGCAAAGCTTGAGATATCTTGGTCCGCAGTGAACTTAGTGAGCTGCTGTGTTAGATTGTCCATGCTTATTTGTTCTTCCACTGCTGTGTCTGAGCACTGTTTAGAGAACTCCTGCAATTTAACTTTAATGAATTGGATACGAGACCGCTCCAGCTCCTGCAGTTCGAGGCTCAGCCGCGACCACTCATGTAGCCAGTGTTTGCTGGAATTTTTATACTCTTGCTTCAACACATCTAATTTCGTTTGCAATTCATCTACAATGCTTCTCCATTTTTGTATGTGGCGGTCATTCTGGGACGAGTCGCGCTTGCCAAGATAGTTGTCCTGGTTAAGCTGACAGTCCCGCAACTCAATGGAAGCTTTCTCAAGTTTCCCCTGCAACACATCGCAAAGCTGCTTCTTTGTAATCTTGTCGTTGCACAGGTTTCTAGTTTTCAGACTTATTGTCTTGTATCGCGCTTGTAGATCCTGGACAAACAGTTTGAGCTCTGAAAATCCATCTCTGTGTATAGATACGGCCTGTTTCGAATGGGACTGGCTAAGCCTTTCTTGGCTGGAATGCAAGCTTTTCACGCTGAGCCCAAGTTTCCCATAGTCTGGCTGTGACTGTATGTTGTTGTTGAATTTGGCGGCGATCGCGCTCAGCCGCCGCGCATAATCCTTTTCAAGTTTACTTCTCTCTTCAAAAAAGTCTACCAGGCCTTCGCACGACTCAAGACCTTGGCTAACATGTTCCAGCAGAATTCTAGTGCCCGTGTCCTGCTCATCCCAAAAGCTCAATTGATAATTGTAAGAATGTGACATGTCTGCCCAAACTTAAGAATCACCGATACCGACGTGCGATTAGTTCTCTCGATCTTGAGTATTTTGAAGGACCCGTCCATGCAGGAGTTTGCCCTTACCAAGTTCTCAGTGTTGAAGGTGAACAGAGCGCTTTGCGATGTGTTTACCAATTACCCATAAAGGTAGCGAACAACTAAAGTGCGCTGAATATCTATTTCTGGATTTTTACCATGTTCATAATACCTTCCGTTAACGGCAACTATACCATTATGGAATACCTTCCGTTTTCTGCACTTACTATACAGGGTACTACTCCGTATTTGGAAGGAGTTCTGAATGCGGAAATTATAGAACCCTGACTTTTAATTCCACGTAAGTCCGCCAATCCCGAGCTTTTCCTTAATAGGAAGTTGACGTTTGCTTTCGTCGCATAATACGTTCTTTGCTTCTACAAAAGTAGTTATTATTCTATATCAGGGGAGCAACTTAGACGTTCACCCTTCCCACTACCGGAAACGCGTTAAAATCTCCATCAAAGAGGGAAACCACTAGGATTTAGTTATAAGCTAATTTAGTTCTAAAATCTGTTCTCAGCATCTAAACACTGTGGAGAAATAGCTGAAAGGTTTTTTTTTTTTTTACGCTGTCCATTTAACTAATAACACCTTTACTGGTGCTTTGACTGTTCTCTAATCAACAATGTCCTTGATATCGGCGGCAGCTGATGTCAACGATGCGAGCTCGACAACTTCAGCCGGCTCTGTGAGATCGTCCACGGTTTACCGCAAGGACGGAAAGCCCCTTTCGCAGGAGGCGCTCTACAGAGCTCAGCAAAAATACGGAGTGTTCCAGTCGCCTGCGAGGCAGACAGGGTCGGGCGTGAAGGACTCCAAAATGGCGTCTGACGTGGCCGCCAACCTTGCTAACAATAATAGGACGACGATCGAGGCGTACAAGCGCGTTCTCGACTCGAACGCATCCAGGGCTGCAACTGCCGTTTCCTCGCGCTCGCGCTCCTCCAGTGTGACCTCTAGTGCCACTGTAGTTTCGACAAACTCCAAGTCAACCAATGCAGCTGTCAAGGCGCTATCTGCCAAGCCTGTGGAGCAGCCCGTTGCGCCAAAGAAGACAAACATGAACATGTCGAAAATCCTCGTCGGCGCTGAAGCAGCTGCTGAGAAACGTATCGGAATTCGCATGAAGCCAGAGAAGGTTGTGTACGTACCATCAAAGGAATCCGGGAAAGCTGCAGAACGTAGCATGTCCATAACCCCCGAGGTCATGGACAAGCTAAAGACCAAGGGAGAATATGAGGCCGAAGCTGAGGTTGAAGCAGACCCTAAGAAGTACGCATCTAAAGCAGCGTATGCGGTCCGGGATTTCGACCCTAACGAGGCCACTGAGAAGGATCTCCTAGAGCGCGAAAAAAGAAAGCAGGCCTACTTCGGGATGCTGACCTCCCCACAGGTATTGTCCTTGGCCAGAGCCAATGCGCAGGTGAAGCTTGACCAAATTGACAAAGATGCTCCTGGCAGTTTGTACAAAAATGAAGAGTTCAACAAATTGGCTGTCGCTTTGGCTCAAAAGAACTCTACTAAGCGCTCTGAGCACCACGGCAAAATCAACATGGGCGGCGGCTTGTGGTTGACACAGGCTGATGTTCAAAACATCGCGCAGGGCCTTATTACGCCCGTTTTGGATGAGGTTGATAGCAGAGCCTTACAACAAAGAGCTGTTGACGAGGATATCAAGCAGAGGAAGATCGACTTTAAAGAGCAGAATGCAGCTTGGATCGAGCTTCAGCGCAACAAGCTTTCTAACGACAAGATGTACTCGAGAGAAACTCGCTTGAGACATAAGCGTGAAACCGATGGGTTGCATACCCGTACGGAGAGAAAGTTTCAAGACTTGTGCGCCTCTAAGGACTCGGAAGTGGCAGAGATGGAGAAGGCCCTCCAGAACGCCAAGGATTCCTATGCAGCTCTTCAAAAGCAGATGGAGGAAGATTTGGAAAAGGAACGTTTACGTGTTGAGGCCGAGGTTGCTGCTTTGAAGAAAGAGCAAGAGGAAGATCTGAAAGCAGCCCGCGTTGAACAAGAGCAAGAGTTGAAACCTTACGTGGACGATGTTAAAGCTGCGGAGGCCGAACACGAGAGATTGATCAACGAACGTGACTCCCTAAACAAGGAGATTGAGGACCTACGGGCTTCAATCGAAAGCCACAAGGTGAAAATTGAAGAGCTAGACAAGGAAATATCGGATTCTGTTGTCAAGCACGAGGAAGAAGAGGGCAAACGCGAGGAACTCACGAAGCACAAGGAAGAGTTTGACCAAGAGGTTAGCGAGAAGTTCACCGTGATGGCGCAAGTTGCCAAGGAAAAAGCCCAGAAATCCTCTGAGGAGGCACGCTTGAAGCAGCTCGAGGTCGACGCCATGATCAATGAGCGTCAAAGTGAATTGAACTCTACCGAGCTGGAGTTGAAGAAAGAGAAACTCTCTCTGCTTGAGGCTATGAGAAATGTCACAGAGCTAAAGGGCGAAGACAAACTTGATGAAAACAGAGTCAAGGCTCTAATTGGTATGACCTCCGATGAATTTATCGCGGAGAACAACAAGAGCGTCAATGTGGCCGGTGACAAGCTTGAACCTTCTAAGGAGCACAGCGCTTCTACGAAATCAATCAAACACGAAGCAGGTGTTATTGGTGAGGGAGACGTAGAGAAGGGCTTTGAAGTGCAGCCCGCTAAGGACTCGGTTGCAAGCGAGCACGTGGGCGAGACCGGCGAGAAATCTACAGAACACACCAAGACTTCCTCCCCTTACCCCGCTAAACCAAGTATGGTTGACGCTGTTCTTCCTAAGGATTTCAAACCTGAGGTCAAACCCAGAACCAAGCCTGTCCAAAAAACGGCTCAGCATGGAAGTGGCGCTGCTGAACCAGCCTCCCCAAAATCCGGAGTCAAGAGGTCGCCATCACTCAAGCAGAAGTTCATGGGAATCATAAAGGGCGACACCAAGAGTCAGTCGAAGCCTGCGGCCGCCGCCACTCCAGCTAACCCTCCTGCTTCTGTGAAGAAGGCCGTGCCAAAGAAAGCAGCCGCTTCTTCTGAGGCTGATGCGCCCGCTAAAGCCTCACCAGCCAAAGACACAGCTAAGACAGAGATCCAAAAGATCGCTCAGAGCGGTCCTGCTCCCGAACCTGAACACGAAACCGCCCCAGCAGTTGGCAGCACAGCTGAAACTAGCGTGAGCACTCCACAGAAGCCTACAACTTTTGGTGTCGATAAGTCCGAAATTCACAGGATTGCTCAAGGCGGCCCCGCCCCAACATCTGGGCACAGCAACGGCACAAAAACCAGCGTCTACGAAAACGGCGACAACTCTGATGACGAGGGCGAGTTGCCGGACTCTAGCGAAGCCGGCGAAAACGGAATTGGCGCCAACAAAAAGGGCAGCCTCTTCAAAGAAGTTTTTTAAGATTGTAATATTATGGTAGTGACAAACTATGGTAGTTCCCACGTTTTATAATAAAATTAAAGCCCGCCGAATTGTATATGTATATTACAATAACGATTAATTTACAAAGTGTCGTAACGAGGGGTCGGCAGCAAGCGGTCGTACTTATAGTACCCTTGGAAGGAGGTGACTTGGTGAAAGTACTTGGAGTATTTGTAGCGCCCGCCAAGGTAGAAGTCGACCGATATGATGATGAACAAGAGACCGAACCAGAAGGCGAGAAGCCACTCGAAACACGCGCTCTTGGAGCTGTCATCGATAGCGCCAAACGCGATAGCCCAAGCCAGCGCACTGGCCAGCCACACGATCTTCGCAATCGCGCTGATCGTGTATTTGTTGAACTTGTACCCGACCCAGTGGTTCCAGGAGGTCTCCTGCAGTTTGTCCTCTGGGCTGGCGAGCGGATGCAGCTGGGCGTAGTGCCTGCCCATCATGAAGTATTCGGCCGCGTTGCAGCACACCGACAGGAACATAAAGGCACAGAAAAGCCCCACCATTGTGATATGCACGCTGTGGTAGTGCGCGGTCGAGAAGATCGAGCACATCAGCAGGCACACCTCGCCCATTGCGCCCAGCACGAAGCAAGCGAAGATGCAGTTGCGCTCGTGGCGCGTGTAGTAGGGTGGCATCAGGAAGCGCGCCGACCGCAGCATGTCGCCGTAGCTGGACTTGATGGAGTCCTGCGACGCGCTAATCGACCCGCGGTCCGCGACCGACTCGTGGCTCAGCGCGCGCCGCTGGAACGGCCACCGCCCGCTGCGCTGGAAGTACTCGCACGCGATTGACACGCAGTATCCCAGGCCCTGCCATCCTACGCACGAGATGAACAGCGGCCGCAGGTTGGTCGCTCCGATGTCCGAAATGTACACGGGGAACTGGTACGTATGCATAAACCAGTAGATCGGGTGGCCCTGCCCGGCCCAGCACGCCAGCATCGCCACTAGCATGCCCCACCAAGGGATGAAAGCAATCCATGGCACGATAAAAAACCAATTGCCTGGCTTCTTGAACAGTGACATGCCAAATACCGCGGATGTTCGTCTATTTTAGGGTGTTTTTCGCGTAACCGCTTAACCTATTGCGCGTGTGTGTGCCGGCCTCTGCTTTATATATATCGAAGCCGTCTGACCACCAACAGCCCTGCAGAAGCACTGCCTGCTTTTCCAACTTTTCTTGCTATATCCAGCTGGGTGATGTCCGTAACTCTTTGCTAGCCGGATTAGCGCGCAATACGAAACGCCCAGCACGAAGCACTAGGTACGCAACTATCGCGAGCGCTTTGCTGCGCGGGTGCTCTGCCGTGCGTTCCGAGCGCCTTCTCTTCTCGGCCTGCTGTGACGTCTACTGCGGCGAATTGTATTTGTAATATTGCATACTTAACAGGCCGAAAAACATATCCCGCTTCGGAAGGGGAGGTGGGTGCGTTTCCGGGAAGGCTTGGCTCCGCGGAATGTTTCACGTGACAGATGTCGTTGTATATGATATCTAGGTCCCGTGATCGCGCGTTGGTCAGACTTTAGCCGCGGAGATGGTATCACGTGATGGGATATGTCCTCTTTCGTATACGGTGCTTCTTTTTAGTGTAAAGGGCTAGGTGGTTGTAGATCAAAGCTGGCGGCTTCTGCGTACGCGGCACGTGATGTACGTGAAACGTGAGCAAGGATAGTGGATGGAGACACGTGACCGGACTTTTTGAGCCGGTGGGAGTCACTCTGTACGCGGATACATTCATGTCACGTGAATGTAATTATCGGATAGATCAGTGTCATTTAGTACGCAGATTTGGACCTTGCCACGTGACGGATACTGATGTCGTTATGAACGCGTTCTGTGTTGGATCACTATCCACGTGTCAATCTCCACGGGGCCAAAGATATGTAAACAGCGCTTAGCTCTCACACTCACTCACTCACTCACTCACTCGCGCACTCACTCGCTCGCTCTCACAATCTCTTACTCGCATCCGAGCTTCCCACACCCCACCCCTGTGTCCTATGGCAGAACAATCGCTAGAAAGGCTGGATCAGGAGATCACACTCCATCTGCAGCAGATAGACTCGAACCTGAGCTACTGCTTCGGCAAGATAACCCAAGATGTTATACCACATGTTACAAAATATGGCGCGGTGTGCGACAAGGCGATGGACAGCTGCAACTGGCTCAAGGTGATGTTCCAACATGCAGGCAACTTACAAATCGACTCCGTGACAAGCCCGCAGCAGCAGCAGCAGCAGCAGCAGATGCCGGAGCCCGCCGAAAACGGCTCGCTCCAAACCCTGTTCCCCGAAAAGTCACGGCTGAGCCCGGCATCGTCGAGCATGCTGGCCCCGCCGACGGCTGCCCCACAACCACGCCCCATCCCCAACCTTTCCGTGCCAGACCTCAACGTCACTACCACCACAACCACCACCACGGGCAGGGTGCTGCAGCTGCCAGACTCCAGCGACGACGAACTTAACGACCTCGCTGACCGCGACCCCACGGACCGTTCCACCACCGTCCATTCCCGCAACGACCCCGACGGCAGCACCCTACAGAGACAAAGACGCAAGCGCAAACTCTCGTTGCAGCTGCAGCAGCAGTTTGGGTCCAGTTCCAGCAGCGTTGTGCCCTCGCCCGCTCAATTGAAACGCCGCGCGTCGTCAACCATTGACAGCTCGCCCATGCGAAAGGACTCGGTAAGCCACGCCGACAGCACCAAGCAGCATGGGGTGCAACCGGGGACCGTGATCTACTTTCCAACCCGAGACGAGACTTCTTGAAGGCGAACCCCGCGGCAAGACTGGATACAGGGTTCACGTGGCGTTGATCACGTGCTCGGGTCTCTCTCGTCTATTTTTTGGATGTTAGCTGGCTCATTTAATTTTTCGATCACTCTGCGCAGCTGAAAATCTCGTCTCGGTCCCGTCCCTTTAGCTTGGCTGGTTTTGAGTGTCAATGGGCAACGCTATGTCGGCGAGTTTCGCACCAGAGTGCACGGATCTGAAACAAGAATACGACAACTGCTTCAACCAATGGTACAGCGAAAAGTTTCTAAAAGGTCTCTCCATGGAAAATGAGTGCAGCAAGCAGTGGTACGCCTACACTACGTGTGTGGAAGCGGCTCTAGTCAAACAGGGTATTAAGCCTGCGCTGGACGAAGCCCGCAAAGAAGCGCCCTTTGAAAAGGGCGGCGAATCTACAGACGCAGACGCTAGTAAGTAGCGATGTTTACTGCTGGCTGCGACTACATGCGTTGAACTTGTATATAGCACGGCCTGTGGATGCGGGCCCGCATCACTTCACAGATGTATCGATGTAGAGTAGGAATACACGACGCAATCAACGGTTTCTCGAAGGGCAACCGAGGCGGGGGAGTTGGGTCTCTTTGGATCGCGTCCCACGACGTATCTCCCGAACGACAGGTACGTGACTTACGTAACAGCCACCTAAACCTGCGTCGAGATTCATTGGGATTCTATTAGTGTGCAACTGCTGAGATGCCGCCCGCATCTTATTACTGAGTGCCTGAGTCTTTGCTACGACAGCTGCTTGAACGCAGCTGACGATCTTCCCCAATTGTTACTCTCGCCTCTGCCAGTGCTGTTGCGCCGAGGAAACTGAGCTAAGCCAGCCCCCCTACTGCGATTTTCGAGCCGCTTATAGGGAGGTGTGCTCAAAAATCTTGTCACTCATCTGTGGCTCCTCTGATATCTTTAGGTACAAGATGGAGTTCACCGCTTTGTAGGGCCTTATCCTGGGTGTACGCACTAAAAGTGCACAGCATCGCCACTCTAGGCCAACCCCGATATCATGAAAATTGCGAAGTCTTGAGCAAGGTTCCTCACTTTCTTCATGCTGGCTTCATTGCAATTACTTCAACACCCGCCAAGGTTTGAGTTGTTTATATCATTATGTACGAGCGCAAATCCTCTATTTTAGTCCCAGCTGGAGAAAATTTTGCCACCCAATGAACTTGGATTAGAGTATTGTTCTCTTTATCTTCAACACAGCGAGTCCTACTAACTAAAGCTTTCCAGGGCCTCATTGCCGAAACCGAGCCAATTGCAAAATCAAACTTTGTTTCAGCGCCTTGAGCCCCAGAACTGCATATCATAGTACAACAAAGCACAATGTCCACACAATCTAGAAAGTCTAATAGCAGCAAGCAGCCGCACAGCACACATAAAAAACTGGATCCTGAGCTAAAGTTTAAACTGGAAACACTCACAGAACTGTTCCCCGACTGGACAAATGATGACTTGATCGACCTAGTGCAAGAATATGAAGACCTCGAAACAATAATTGACAAGATTACCTCGGGCGCCGCCACGAAGTGGGACGAGGTCAAAAAGCCCTCTAAGAAGGAAAGACAAAGAGAGCAGCAGCAGCAGCAACAACAGCAGGCACAACAAGCAGCACAGCAGGCCGCACAACCTTCGTCACAATCGCATCATAATAACCACACGCACATATCGCCCTCTCACGACGGGGACCATTCGCATAGCGCACAAACTTCGCATAATCACCATCAAAGTAAGTCCTCGAAGTTCAATAGCAGGGAAAGAGATTCTGGTTCCAGGTCCCACAAGAAGGGCTCCAATAACGCAACCACCCCTGGGCCCAATGGGTCGGGAAACACTAGGAGAGAGCGTGCGTCCGGCGTGTCACGCGTGCCAGCCACGTCTGCCGCTTCCGCCGCTTCTGCCAACGCCTCTGCCGTTCAGCCTGACCATTTGAAGACAGCCATGTCGGCAGCTAAGACCGCCTCTTCTACTTCATGGGCAGCTATGGCCTCGGACAAAAAAGCTGCTAAACAATCTGCTCAGGCCAAGAAAGCCGAAGAGCAGCAGCAGGAGCAGCAGTCTCCTCAACAAGTTCAGCATGAGTTCACGGAGCCATCTCCACAGCAAGACGCAGAGCCGCAGTTACAGACACAATCGGACAGCAACAAGAGCGCCGAAAGCATCCCTTCGACCTCTGCTCCAACGACGGAGGATGTAGACAAACCCAAGAAGATGACTTGGGCAGCAATCGCCAAGCCAAAAATGAAACCAAGTGTCAAGAAATCTGAGCCCCTAGAGGAGCTAGAAGACTTGAAGAGAGAGGCCGCTCAAATCTCTGCTGAAGAGCCGGAAGCCGCTGAAAAGGCTATCGAGCAAGCGATCGAGCAAGTGGAGCAAGCCCCTGAAGAAATCATAGAGCAAGTTGAAGTCACTGTGGTTCCTGAGGAAGCCTCGCAGGAAAGTGAAGAAGTCCCAGTTCAGCAAGAAGAATCTTCAGAGCCTTTGGCACCAGTGGCACCAGTGGAGCCAGAAGCTGCTACTTCGGAGCAAGAATCTGCTCCAACCCAACCTGAGCAAGAGTCATACTCTCCTGTTGCCCAGCAGCAGCAACCACAGCAGCAGCAGCAGCAGCAACCAGCTCAACAACAGCAACCAGCTTCTTACAGCGAAGACAAACAATCCCAAGCTCAGCAGGCTCAAGCACAGCAAGCACAATCATTCTATCAAGCACAACCTCAGCAGTACAGTTCTCAAACTCCACAGCAGACTCCTCAAACTTTGCAGCAGCAGAATGCCGCTGCCGCCGCCGCCGCTGCTCAGCAACAATATTACATGTACCAGAACCAATTCCCAGGCTACTCTTACCCTGGGATGTTTGACAGCCAATCCTACCCAGCTGGCTATGGTCAGCAGTACACGCCTCAAAGCCAGAACGGGTCTCAACCACAAACTGCATCTACTCAACAATCGCAGTCTGGCCAATATGGCGTGCCTCCTGGATATGCCAGTACTGGCAGAGACCTAAGCACTGCCTCACCTATGGCTGCTCAGGTTCAATTACAGCAGCAGCAGCAACAACAACAACAACAACCTTATGGTGGATCTTTCATGCCTTATTACCACTTTTACCAACAATCGTTCCCATACGGACAACCTCAGTATGGCATGGCAGGCCAGTACCCTTACCAGGTGCCTAAAGCCTACAATTACATGAACCAGTACCAGCCTCAGCAGGGCGGCCAAACCCCATCTTCACAATCACAGCAGGGTGAGGAAGCTCAGCAAAGTGCTCAGCAGGGCCAAGCCGCTGCCTCTCAGAGTCAAGCTCAGGGCTCGGGCAGCCAGGGTCAAGCTCAGACTAACGCTCAACAACAAGCCCAGTTGCAGCAGTACTACCAGTTCCAGCAACAGCAGCAACAGCAACAAGCTGCTGCCGCTGCCGCTGCCGCTCAACAGGGTGGTGTTCCATACGGCTACTCAGGCTACGACTTTTCCTCACAAGCCACTAGGGGCTTTTACTAAGGGTGAAGAGCTGGAACGCGTAGGGCAAGACCTACCTGTGGGAGTCTTCATGTGTAAATAAAATTAAAAATCAATAATAACATTTCATTAGTAAATCTAGACAGGATCAAGCAGGGTTGTAAGGCAGCAACTTCCTTCATTTTGTATTATTTTAGAATACAAAGGTCAAGTATAGGCAAGCGAGGGCCATTGCTGAGTACTCGAACCTTCACTGCACTTACCAAGTTGCATTTCAACTGGTGAATTAGTCGGGGCTTTAGATTACAACCAGAGCACATCCAAAGCGAAAAGCGGGAAGCGGCTCGGCAGAATTGTGATTGGAGTGCACATTCTCGACTCTTGCAAAGGCGCTTGGGAAAAATACCATGTCCAAAACTCCAGTGGCACTGATAACAGGGGCAACCCGCGGGATCGGCCGTGCGATCGTGGACAAGCTTTCATCAGAAGGCCTGAGTTGCGTAATGGTGGGCTCCCGAAAGGAGAGCTTTGGGCCAATGAAGAAAAGCCCCCCGGTCATATGCCGTGAGTCTCAGTGGCACCGGGGCCTTGCCATTGACCTAGCGCAGTGGCCGCAATGGACGCACCAAGACAAATTTGATGGGTTCCACTTTTCCACTGCAGCGGGCTCCCATACGTATCGTTGCAACGACGGTGCTTGGCCTCTCTTGGACTTCGCCCCGTCTTCCGAACTCGCCCTTCTGGTGAACTGCGCTGGTGTCACACAGGCTTCACCTGCCTTACGCTGCGATGCATCGGAAATCCAGCAAATCACCAACGTCAACTACTTAAGCGCTGTCAGCCTCTGCAATATGGCCGCCAAGAGAATGCTGCGCTCAAGGAAGCACCTGTCGCGTCCGCCATGCATTGTGAACATATCTTCGATCCTGGGAGACCCTACGGCGCCGGTTTTAACGGGTACGGCTCTTTACGGTGCCTCTAAAGCTGCTCTGGCACAATTCTCTCGCACGCTAGCCGCGGAGCTTGCACGAACGGGAATACGCGTGCATTGCTTGTCGCCTTCACTGGTGGCTCAAACTGACATGGTGCGGACGCTTGAAGACACCTCGAGGGCGCGCCTACAATCTACTTTCGGCCAATTTCCCGTTCAAAGCCCACAGGATATTGCGTCTCAAGTATGGGAGCTTTATGGCAGTGATGTGTAGCGTTTACCGGATCATCCCGCTGGACCCATGTATTACCTCAGCACATGCTCATCGCCATACCGCAGCGATGGTTGGCCAGTTTTCTTTTTCATGTGATATAAAAAAATTTTCCAGCGGTATATAAGGCACAAGCGATGTGGTGTCGTGGAGCAAGCGAACTTTCCGGTTTGGAAGTGTTGGGAAAACTTCTAATCCAAGCAGTGCTAAGATGATTATCTACAAGGACATTATTTCCGGTGACGAGCTGTTGTCTGACGCTTACGATGTCAAGTTGGTTGACGGTGTCATCTACGAAGCTGACTGTGACATGGTCAAGGTCGGTGGTGACAACATCGACATTGGTGCCAACCCATCTACCGAGGGCGGCGACGATGACGTTGAGGACGGCTCTGAGGTCGTCAACAACGTTGTCCACTCTTTCCGTCTACAGCAGACTGCGTTCGACAAGAAGTCCTTCTTGACCTACATCAAGGGTTACATGAAGTCCATCAAGAACAAGCTGCAGGAGACTAACCCTGACGAGATCGCCACCTTCGAGAAGGGTGCCATGGTCTACGTCAAGAAGGTTGTGGGCTCCTTCAAGGACTGGGAGTTCTTCACCGGTGAGTCCATGGACCCAGATGGAATGTTGGTTCTGTTGAACTACCGTGAGGACGGTACCACTCCTTTCGTCGCCATCTGGAAGCACGGTGTCTCTGAGGAGAAGATCTAAGTGCCAGATTGGTCAAGCTGTATAATGAGATGTGTATCTAGAAGCTTTTTAATCATCTGAAGCGAAGCGAACTGAATTAGATTTCGTGTAGAGTGTGCAATTATTTCAAAGGCCCTGCTACTACTTGTGGATGGATTACTATTAACCGTTGTTGGGTTCAAAACAAAGAACAGCATCAATGGAGGGTTCAGTCGGGATGAACCCGATACCTACGTTGCCTACGTACACCCTGCCTGGGGTCATGCATTATTTGCAAACAGAATTCACGAGGAACGAGCGGGACCGAATTGGTTGGGAGCTGGAGAGAAGTGAGATGAAAACTCGCATCGCACAGCTCGAAGGCGAGAACCGCACACTCCGGTACGAGTTGGCGAAGCAAAAACCTCTTTCCGACGAGGCTGATCAAAGTAGTCTCAGCGGCGATTTAGCGATACAAGAGCCACTGCTCCTGAAGTCTAAGCTCGCCGTCCAAGAAAATGTTAAGGAGATTATTTACCTTCTGCGAAGCCCTAATGTCACAGAGCAATTGCATGAATTAGGAAACTCGGCGGATGTTGTACATGGCTTGGAAGCTATGAATCTGAATCTTCCGCTCAATCAGCATCAACACCACCAGCAATTGCAGAGACAGCAGCAGTCAAAATCACAATCACAGCGCCATACTCAGCATCAACGTCAGCCGCCTCAGCAAGATTATAGTGATCTGCCAAGCCAATCGATCAGGCAGGCGCCCGTAGAGTCATTCACGCCTGAAATTGGGCTCCAAGCGCGGCCTGTAGGCGGTCAAAGCGAATACACAACCGGCGTGTTTAATGATACTGCGTCCGACCAGGGCTCTGAGGTAGACACGATTGTGCCGGACGAAAGCGCGCCAACCCGGCCTAGAGCTTCGTCTTTGTTTTCCAGCAAATCTGGAAGCATCGCCCCTAACCATATTTTACGCTGCAAGCGACTCAGATATCATCTTGCAGGAGTTGAGAAGTTGATAATCTCCCACCACAACTTGCTTTCGTACGCACGCGACGGGCTCATGAAACACTGGTTGATCGAGCCCAATTTAAATTGCAATGACAAGCTCACGAAAAGCTTTCACGGTCTAGCTCCAATAGTTTTAGGGCTGTACTGGTTGGATAACCAAACCTTTTTTACGGTGGATAACTTTGGTCTCAAAGTGTGGCTCACAACAGAGAGTGCACCTCATTTATCGCTTGATGTTTTCGATGGTAGTTCCAATGTTAGTTTTTCTGACATTGGCAGCATTGACTTCAAAAACGGTTGGTTAGTTCTAACTTGCACCGATGTCGTGCATATCTGGGAAGTTTTTGTTGGTGAAAAGGTTATTAAGATTGGAAGCAGACACAAAGTGGAAGGTACTGGTAAAGTTATTAGCTCCATATTGGGCATGACTGAAAAATCCCTAATTCTTTTCAAGGAAGACCCGTTTGAGCTCGTTATATACACATTCGGCGGCGATGTTTTGCAAAGGATCAGCTTACAAGAAGAAGTTTCGAAACAAACCGATTCCACTGATACCAACAATGATGGATCCAAGAAACTGTTGTTGAACAAGCAAAGTTCCAAGCTCCTTATCCAGCTTGGTAGGTATGTGGCTGTTTACTCCTTCGACAGAAAGAAAATCGTGCTGTCGAAACAGCTTCCGATGGCTCCCACCAGCGCTATATTCCGTTCTCCTAAAGACTACGTGATATTTGCTTACGATGACGGCTTGATCGAGATGAGAAACATCAACAACTTTCAAGATGTTGTGAAGACATATAACCATTATGACGACGAAACTGAGTATGAAGATGAGGAAGACACGAAAGCAACCGCTCCCAACACAGCAGAAAAAGAAGTTATGGATGAAGTCAGGCAAACCGCATCCAAGGGAGTAATTATTGACATGACCGAAATTGATTCTGCAGCTGTTATCGTCTCTGGCGGAGATGATGGCATAATCAGATTGGAAAGAGTGGAGGAGTGCGGATGAATGGCATCGAAGGCGTACTTTTCTTTCATTTCACACTTTAGCATCTTCAATACCCAACGTCTTAGTCATATGCACCGAAAGGCGGGCAGAGTATCAGACGTGTGTCATCAGCGGTGTCATTAGTATTATTTTGTAAGGAGTATAATTACTTCAAGCACCCGCCATTTTTTTTTTCATGTTTTACCTTTCTAAGCTCGAACCTTGCATTCATGTTTACGATGTTGCATTGAATAGCATGCTCCCTTGTCGAAAGGTTCTAGGAGCACTCCTTGAGATCAGATTATCATTGATCTCTACCCCTTAAGTACTTCCGCCGTTTGAAAGTACGTTGAAAAATTTATATTGTCAAGTAAGTCGACCTTGAAGATCAACACGGGCTCTTCAGATTAAGGCACCCTCCAGCTCCATCAAAAAGATGGCTTCGGTATTGTGTTTGTCCAAGATCGATGCCAATTTGCAGGACTTCAAAAGCGAGGGAAGACATGGGAGTATAGTCAATCTATCTCTCAATCCTAACTCACAAGCAGTGGATCTAGGAAATACCTTCAGTGATTATTCAAACACCATAAGGTTGTTCAATGAAGAATATATCTGTTATCAGTTCTCGCACGAATATTCGGTCCTATCCCTGTATTCCCTTAGCGTTGCAACCGCAGGCAAAACCATTGTTATCCAGTTGCCGGAGCGCATGCTAAATATGTACCACACTTTTACAATCCGCGAGATTGACAGCGAGCTGGTGCTAGAGCTTATCTTGCGCGATGGATTGTACTTAGTGCTGCATTTTCCGCTGAATTGTATCCTGGACGGGGCCACTGCGACTCCGGAAAACTGGTTCACGGTGCTGAACCCTTACGATTTTACTGTGAGGCGGCCCTTATATGCATACTCTGTTTCAGCCAGCACCACTATCATTTTCTTGGAGGATGGTGGACTGCTTGGTTTAACAAAGTCCAAGAACGAGCGTGGCGAGCATGAAGTTACTCCCGTTCTTTTCAATGACAACAGCTATTTGCAAAGCCTTACGAAAATGTTCACCTTGAAACGAAACCCATCCCAGAATTCCAATGTCGCCAGCTGCGTTGTCTATCGCGATCGTTACTTGTTAACCCTTACCCAAAATTGTAAACTGAGGGTCTGGGACCTGGAACATCAGACAGCGGTCTTTGAAAAAGACTTGGCGACTAATGAAAAGCATCACAATAAAATATACGAGACCATTGGTCAGTTTCTGTCTCTTTATGAAGACAAATTAGCCATTTTTCTACCCTATGACAACGGAATGTTTCAAATCTGGGACCTCAGGCTTGATGGCCAGGGCCGCATAGCTCTCAGTCCCGGGCCCAGCTACGCTAGTAACTTATCCTCATCCTCGATATGGTCGTTAGTTGATATGAAATTGACCAAGCCGCCTGACTCAAGCTGCTTCTCGGGTTATATGAACCTTGTTGTTTTGTGGAGAAGCAATAGCGTGACAAAGTTGCAAATTTTGAACCTTGTCTCTGAGGACTTGCAACAACATCAGTGGTTGGAGGCAGTCAATCAGTCTCTAATGGACCTCCGAGCAGACCTTAATCTGTTGACAAACGGTGACACCGACCGGGCATTGATGAACTTGAAATCGCACTATACACCTGCACTGTATATGCGCGCCCAGAACATTTTAAGCGAAAGCGGGATCTTGCTGTCACCGGAATCGCCATACAACCATGAATACCTGCTAAACTTAGAGTCAGTTTTGAAAGACCTTAAAAAGCGTAATGATGAACCCTCGTCACTGACACTCTACCATGGCGAGATCATAATGATCAATTCTCTCTCACTGTACTCGCACGCACTCTACAAGACCAACTCTAAACTCGAAAGCATCTTTTACAATCTGAATGAAGAGCAGCCCGGAAAAGATGACCTTGGAGATTACCTTCGGACGATTGAAGGTTTTGCATCAACGCTCTCAAGCCAGGTCTTATTCGAGGTTTCTGAAGCTTTCCTTCACATGGTGACTTCTAGCTATCCTTCCGAGATACCGATCAAGGAAAGGCTCACAGAGATATACACTCGGCACTTGGATGGTAATTTCCACATGGCCAACCTGAGAAAATTGTTCGATGAACTGAGTCGATTGGATGTTGTTGCGACTCTTAATATGTTCCTTGATAACCATTTACAACAGAAGAAAGCTGAGGAACCTCTCATAGATTCGATAGCTCCTAACAAGTTGGCCAACGTGGCTCTGCTTGAGAGCACCCATCAGGCTATATTAGTTCAGAATAACCTTGTGCTAAAAGCCCTGCTGATTTTCGCATTTATGGATTTTGATTACTCCATCTTTCAGCCTCAGATTAAAACATTACTTTCACTGCATTACAAGCAGTGCCTGTGGATCAGTCTGTACCAACTCAACAAGAGTCTGTTGGCTTCCGAGGTCTTTGCAAGGACCAGCAAATTCGGTAATGGTTACAAAATAAAAACGTATTCAGATTGGTCATTGTCGGTTACAATCGTTTTGAATGAAATTTACCTCATGCCTGTTTCACCTAATCCTCTTTTCATTGAAAGTTTTGATAAGTTTGTTATGTCTGAAACAAAGAGCTCCAAACTTTGCAACTCTTACTTGAAAGTGGTTCAAAAAAGATTTTACATTCACTCCAACGCTGCACACGAATTCATGTTGGGATTGAGTTATTTTATGTGCGGGATGTACGATCGTTCCTTTCGATTTCTGCAAAAGCACCCCTATCCAGATATATTGCCTTTAGAGTTCCCCGATCGATTATACATGCCGCTTCAAAAAGATGGGCACCTGTGGAGAGACGTGATAGGCTCTTTCAAATTACCTTACAAGCATTCAGCGTATTACTTCAATCTGTCAAAGTTATTCTCTGTGGCGAATAGTTTCGAGTATGCCTTAAGGTGTGTCAAAAAATCAATAAAACTTTCGAGTGAGCAAGGAGAACCGGAAGAGCCACTAGACTTTAAGAGAGCTCAGCTGGTTCAGTACCTGAATACCCTTATCGTGTTTTCCAATTACGAGGAAATACTGGACGTCTTGAGATGCAGTTTTGAAACTCTACCAAGAGATGTTAGAGCAGCTTACTATAAACAAATTTTGACAAGCTTGCAGCATAGAGAATCTTTTTTCGCAAGATTGCTGGCATTATGTAGGGATTCATCCGGAGCCTTTTTGCCAGTTGACGACTACACAATTTTAGATGAAATCCTTTTGGAAGAGGTCTCTATAACAAGCTGGGATAGCTACAAGAGGCTGTACAGCTTCAGGCTGATAAACGACCATGATAGAGCAGCAGCAGAAATACTTTACCATTACGTTACACATGGAAACAGCGTTGACACAAAGAAAAAATGTTTATTGCTGATCATCAACATTTTGAGCAGCTTTACCTCAGACGGAGACCGCTGGATCCTCTCAGAAGGTAATCCAATAACACTTCGTGAAGTGAAGACGGAATTGAATGCATTGTAGGTGAGTGGTGTAATTATATCGTGTGTAATTTTAATTCTAGTAATTTTAATTCTAGTTGTAGTTCGTCTTGTATCAGCCACGATTCAAAGTGTTCCCGCTTCCCCTAGGGTTTGCCTCCTTGAATGCGTCCCATTCCCTTGCTTTATAAGTTTCACGATCTTGCCACTCTTCGTCATCCTCATTTGGTTGAGGCTCGGCTTGCTCCCCACCTTGTAGAACGCGACCGCTTTGCAATTCTTTTTCGAGAAACTCTTCCACAGACATAGTGGGAGCGTATTGTCCATAACCAAATACCTTGTCCTTTATTTGAGTCTTTTTGTTCACGAGAGTGAAGTTGCGCAGAACTTTTCCTGTTTTCGAAACCAGGGGCTGGTTTAGACTCTCTAGCTTGTCCGTGTATGCTGTACGGTCAATGTCGCCATCCTCTTGAGTGACATCCTCAATGCGGCTTGAGGGGGGCGGACTTGTTATGAAGTTTGACAGTAGTTCCATTTCGTATAGGTTCTGCTCTATTTCGTTGAGGGCCTTGTATGCGGTTTGTTTAAGTTGGTACTTTTGCAGCTCACGCAAATCCTCGTCGTTATTGGTGTCGGATCTGTACTTAAGCTCCAGGGCCTTAATTTGTGCTTCTACTTGCTTTGACTGCTGATATGCTTCAATTTTTTGCTGCCTCTTTAGCTGTGCACCAGAAAGATCCTTGCTGCTGCTAGGCTGCGCGTAGAGACTTTCCAGGTTGGGCTCATCGGCGTCCTCAAGGCGGTCCATCTTGAGCTCGGTAGCCTTGTCTAACAGCTCGTAATTCCGCAAGGACACAAGAAATTGCATATACAACTGGACTGCCTTTCGCAGGAATTTGAGCTTCAAGACGTTGCGATCTCGGGTATCCTGCAACTGAGCCGCTTGCTTCTTGGAAACAAGCTTCCCTAGGTAGAAGTCGATAGTCAACAGTGGCATAGATGCGGTGCTCAGGTCCTCCAGCGTCTCATTATCGCTGAAGAGTGCAAGTTTTGAGAATACGGTGGATTTCAGCTCCAAAAACTCGCCAATAATCTGTGTCAAGCGTTCTTGGAATTCCTTGGAGTCTTGTCTCAGCGAGCTTGAGTCGATCTGTGAGTCCACCCGGCGCACCAGCTGCTGGAAGACGTCCTTCACGGAGGACATCGATGTTGAGTATGCTTTTGGTATTTTTTCAGGAGTGTGTCAAGAAGTTAAAATCTGATAATAGGGCTTTTACCGTGATATGTTGATCCCTTTTATTTCATTATACATAGTTAATATAACCACTAAGCTGGCTACTCCCCTGTTTTCTTTGAGTTACATGCGACTATACGTAGTTTGTCCACCACTACTGTGTTTCCTTGGATGTCCTCTGTTTGGTCAAGCTTGACGTTACAATCCTTTATAATGAAGGTCCAGACATCGTCACAGAACCTATAAGTGTCTAGATGGCCTTTGAAAGTCAGTTTGCTTTGCGTCTTGTCCTTGAGTGTCTCTGCCACTACCCTGTCAAAAGTGTCCAGTACACGCATCGCTAGCGATGCCTCGATTCTTCCATCGCTTATAAGCGTATCGAGGGCATCTACTAAGGTCGCACCTACCGTACTTCTACGATATAGTTCGTAGTAACCAGAAGCGCTCATTCTTAGACCCCTGTGAGACTCTCTTTGTGCGTGTATTTGCTGTTTTCAAAGTTCAGTGATGTTCAAAGTTAAGTTTATTGACTTGATATCAAAAACTAACAATTCCCCAGGCGAAGATCTAGGCTGGAAACACAGAGAATGTCAAGCACAATATTCTATAAGTTTCGCTCTCAGAAAGGCACTTCCAGAATCTTATTTGATGGGACAGGTATTACAGTGTTTGACCTCAAACGAGAGATTATACAAGAGAACCGGTTAGGCGATGGTACGGATTTCCAGTTAAGACTTTACAACCCTGATACCGGCGAAGAGCTGGAAGACGACTCATATGTAATCCCCAGATCATCCAATGTTGAGGTACGGAGATCGCCTGCGATCAAAGTAAGTGGATTGAACGGCCGGACGTCTCTCGGCAACGCGACCAGGTATATCACAGGAAAGCCTCGAGTGATGAAGACAGCGAGCCATACAACACCAGCAGTGAGCGCTACTCTGAATACGAAGGGAATGAGCGAAGAGGATGCTATTGCCAGTATGTTTGCGAATCAAGAGAACCAGTGGCAGCAAACTCAACAAGAGATGTCCACCGCGACGCCTATCTTCCATAAGACAGGTGCAGCAGCGGGACAAGACGAAGGCCCTCCACCGCCCGGATATATGTGTTACAGATGCGGTGGCAAAGACCACTGGATTAAAAACTGCCCTACAAATTCAGATCCCAATTTCGAGGGCAAGCGCATACGGCGTACGACTGGTATCCCAAAGAAATTCTTAAAATCAGTAGAGATAGATCCCTCTACGATGACCCCAGAAGAGATGGCACAACGTAAGATCATGGTAACCGATGACGGCAGTTTTGTCGTTCAAGTGGCGGACCAACATTCGTGGGAGGACTACCAGAGGAAACAACAATCCCGCGTCATGAACCAGGCCGACGCAATATGGGCAAAGGGCCACTTTGCGAATTTGCCTGAAGACCTGAAGTGCCCGATTACTGGTGGGCTACTGAAGGCGCCCGTGAAGACTAGCAAGTGCTGTAATAAATCATTCTCGCGTCAAGCGCTGGAAGACCTACTGGTCGAACATGATTTTGTGTGTCCCGGTTGCGGTGCTGAGGAGACGCTTCTGGACACACTGGTAGTAGATGAAGAGAAGGAAAAGCAAGTAGATGCGTTTCTGGACGAGAATAGCGTCAAAAGGAAAGATGCAGAAGCAGAAGAGAGAGACGCAAAGAAACCGAAGCTCGCAATGCCTGTGCCGCCTTTTGGTATGCCATTCCCCATGTTCCCCATGCCTTTCTTGCCAAACATGAACCCTACAAAACAATAGAGGGGAGGGGGGGGATCCGTATGCATAAAAGTAAATGTATACATATATAGCTGTCTCTTAAAAAGTTCAGTTTTGACCATCGCAGAAGCAGATCACGGCGTACTTGCCGCTGGAACTCCACCAGGACCCAGGCTCGCCCTTGTTGTTCGACGACTCCCACTCGGAACACAGTTTTTCATCGACGCCGGAAGCAAGTCCAACGACAACGTCCGCTTTGCAAGTTCTTAAACTCAAAGTTTTGAGGCCGTTGGAGGCCAGGGGTCCGATGGCAGTCTCCCACTTTGTGGTCCGGGGCCACTTTCTGTCGCCAGTGAGTTTTCTGTAGTTCAAGTCGCCTTTGAAAATAACAAGCGCGCTGTTCAGTAGAGACTTGTGTATCTCAGCGCCATGGTATTTGGTCTCGGATGGGTCAATGTGGGTATAGTCCAGCTCAGTGGTCCAGAAGGAGTCTTGCACGAAGCGGATGCCGCCCTTTTCGACCTGGTCTCTGATAGTCTTGACCAGGAAGGCGAGGGCTTCACGACCTGGCTGTTCGTCGTGTTGCAATTGCTTCAGGTCGAAGAAGTCCGGCGACTGCATGTCTTGCAGAAGCAACTCAAAGTCCTTGATCATGCAGTCGCTGACCATGTATGGGATGTCCTTGGCGTGGAAGATGCATTCCTTGACAACGCCGGTGTCCAGAAGGAATAGGGCCAGCATCAGGTCGGCGTAGACCTCGAAGCCCGAGTTGTCCAGGACAAAGTCAACGCGCTTGTGCTGCGAGGACTGCAGCTGTTTCCAGGATTTGGCAGTGTCGTTGATCAGGATCTTGGACTCAGATGCCTTTCTCGCCTGCTCGCCCTGCAGGGATTTGATATCTTCTAGGGTCGCGTTGGTCAGCAGGGAAAGATCGGTGGCATTCCCCCACAGCGAGATTTCGATAAACTCTTTATAGAGAAGCTCGAGAGCTTCTGCGTCTGCAGACTCCAGTTGCGACTGGAGCTTTTGGTAGCGGACGGCGAGTTCGACGACACCAATCATAGAGCTTTGGAAGGTGGACTGCTTCACGCGGTTGAAGATGTCAAAGTCGCGCCACGAGGCGTACGAGCGGAAAAGCACATTGATACGCCTGTAGAGGTAGACTTCGCAGAACAGCCAGCCGCCGGTTTGCCATGTCTGTGCACCCAACGCGATGTGCTCGTTGAAGGATCCTGGGACGTCCGCGATCTTGATTTCGTCGGCACTGAAGGGGCGAATGGCCTGGTCGGTCTCTACCTCCTTCCGTAGTTGTACGAGACTCTGCTGGATCTTTTGGCCGTCACGAAAGTGCTGGGAGCTACCGTCGAGAGTCTCCAGTTCTGCCTGCAGGTCGTCGACAGCGTTGCCAATGAGGGTGGGCCACCTGCTGGTAGCGGTGAACTGGCCGAACGTGCCATTGTCGTTGTTTTTGAAGATCTGGGGCAGAGACATTAGTGCAAGGAAGTCCTGGTGTTGATTGGTGTTGGTTGGTGTTGGTTGGTGTGGAATGCGGTCGTGTCAACAATGGTAAATCGGGGCCGAGCCGTTGGCCTTAATTGACCTATATCGTCCGATCATGTGACTGGAACCGGCTCGAGCTTGTGCATTATGTACGAGTATTAGCCGCTTTCCACCAGTAATATAATCGCCCGTTCATTCTGTCTGCAGCGCGCTGTCCTTGTGGTGGGAAGCTATGAGAGGGCAGATGTGTGGATGGCTGGGCGATCTTCCTAATACCAAAGTTTGGGGGGGTTTTTACCAGTGTTTGTATCTTTGATGTTAGTATCAAGAATTGAAATTGTAGATAGAAGGGTGAAACTTTAATTCCGGTCAGAATGCGGGGTGCTACGTTTAAAGCAGAGAAACGAGCGAGAAACCACACTCCACTAAGCACCTCGTGCACACAGCTACCCTGGCACTCACACATTCTGAGGAAATCTCCGTTACACACGCGAGCGAACCGAACCAGAGCGGCTAATTGTGCCACTAGACAACACACGTGACCCAAATATCAACAATCATCGTACACGAACAAGAGACACCGTGGCCGTACCGGCGAGTCCACTACTTGCATGAGACCCGCTATGTGTATAACTGATACCCAAAGGAAACATGCACTTATGGGATAGAATGCGAGTAGCGGGTTAGCGCCGGCAGAAGGCATCGCGACGTCGTTATTCATCGGCTATGACGGCGCGAGGTAGGACACACCCATAGAGTAAAAACAGAGTGAATATGTAAGCGGGCCCGACGGTTACAGTAAGAGCGGCAATTGCGGTGCTTGGTTCCGTATAAATATGGATCTCAATGAGGCGGTTTCAGGATTCACATCGGCAAAGACACACACAGACGCACACAGGCGCACGCGTTCTACCCGAACCACATCGCGGACCACATCGCGGTCCGCAGTGCCAATCTCCTGCGCATGGGCATGAAGCTCGTGCGGCGGAAGCGGATCCAGCGCGTCCCCGCCCTTCCTTGCTAGCCCGCCAAGCCATTCTCCTCGCCGCAGTAAACGCCTGAACCCAGCACAACCGCGCTTCCATAAATACCATCACATAGCCGCTGTTTACATTTCGCCTTTCTTTTTCACCCCCTTCTCCAAAATAGCCGCCCACCATCTCTCCACTCCAGATCACGTGCCAGAGAACATAACCTGCCCACCAGCACGTGCCCACACGTCATTATTATCACGTCATCCACGTTTCTTTTGGTAGCCTCATCAAAACCGTCCGACACGACTCACTCCCCCCCCGTCGTGACGCCATCGATCCCATGCTCGCCAAAAAAAAACCACCAAAAAAAAACGCTTGCCTTCGCCGGCTTCCTCCGGCTTCCTTCAGCTTCCTGCGCTTCCGTCCTCGCCCAGAAGCTCCCAGAAGCCGCCTCGCGAGCCCGCCGCGAACACCTATCCTCCTGCATCCCTCCACCGCCCGTTTTTTTTTTCTCCTCCACTATCGCTCCGTCGACGCAACCCATCACGAGAGGAGCCGCAGGCCATCAAACCATGTTCTGCGTGCTAATTCTCGCCTCGCCGCGTCCGGTCGACCCATTTTCAGAGCAAAGCGCGCCGGCCGGCCTCAACTATATAAACCCGCGTCCCACACCAGCTACATAGAATTGGTACTTTTACTCTTCTTCTTTTACCACCTCTAAACAACCACTCCAACTACTCTAAATACTACAATGGGTGCCCAAGACGTTCTAACCAGAAAGACCGGTGTCATCGTCGGCGACGATGTCCGTGCTTTGTTCGACTACGCAAAGGAGCACAAGTTCGCTATCCCAGCTATCAACGTCACCTCCTCCTCCACCGCCGTCGCTGCCTTGGAGGCCGCCAGAGACAACGGTTCTCCAATCATCTTGCAGACCTCCAACGGTGGTGCTGCTTACTTCGCCGGTAAGGGTATCTCTAACGACGGCCAGAACGCCGCCATCAGAGGTTCCATCGCCGCTGCCCACTACATCAGATCCATTGCCCCAGCTTACGGCATCCCAGTTGTTCTGCACTCTGACCACTGTGCCAAGAAGCTGCTCCCATGGTTCGACGGTATGCTCGAGGCCGACGAGGCTTACTTCAAGCTGCACGGTGAGCCTTTGTTCTCCTCTCACATGCTCGACTTGTCCGAGGAGTCCGACGACGAGAACATCGCCACCTGTGTCAAGTACTTCACCAGAATGTCCAAGATGGGCCAATGGCTAGAAATGGAGATCGGTATCACCGGTGGTGAGGAAGACGGTGTCAACAACGAGCACGTCAGCCGTGAGGACCTCTACACCAAGCCAGAGACTGTCTTCGCCGTCCACAAGGCTCTTGCTCCTATCTCTCCAAACTTCTCCATTGCCGCTGCCTTCGGTAACGTCCACGGTGTCTACGCCCCAGGTAACGTCCAGTTGAGACCAGAGATCCTAGGTGACTTCCAGAAGTACGCTCACACTCAAGTCAAGAGTGAGGAGAAGCCTTTGTACTTGGTCTTCCACGGTGGTTCCGGTTCTTCCAACGAGGACTTCAAGACCGCCATCGGTAACGGTGTCGTCAAGGTCAACCTCGACACTGACTGTCAGTTCGCCTACTTGAAGGGTATCAGAGACTACGTCCTAAAGAACAAGGACTACATCATGACTGCTGTCGGTAACCCTGAGGGCGCTGACAAGCCTAACAAGAAGAAGTACGACCCAAGAGTCTGGGTTAGAGAGGGTGAGAAGACCATGTCCGAGAGAATCACCGAGGCTTTGGGCGTTTTCAACACTCAGAAGCAATTGTAAGCTGATTTCTTCGAAATTGAAACGAGTTTATGTTTAAGTAACGTTATATATTGAATATTGATGCTATTGCGTTAAGAGAGCTCGGGATGAGCACAAGCGGGGGTATGGCTGAAGGGCCTCGGAGTGGGCGTTCATTGTAAGAGTGTCCATCACAGTCGACGGATACCTAGTTTCATGTTGGTTAAATTGGATGAAGTAAGCGCATCGGGTTGTAGCTCGCGCCAATTTGAAGTGGGTATCATACTTCGAAGTCGAGCTCTGTTCGTTGTGCATCAAACAGTATGATCTGACACATTTCGCATGTGCACCAAGGCTGGTTTACAGACATTTTAGAATGACACACTGAGAGGCTGGGTGGACGCATATTTGAGTGAGGGCTTGCGCTGGAGAATGGCGCTTGCTTAGTGTCATGATAGTAAACAAGTGCGTGATGTCTGGCCAAATACACGACTTTTCCGAGGGATTCCTGAAGGGCACAAGGCTTCTTGCTCCTACGGGGTAGTGGATTTGCGTTGAGGACATCAAAGTAAGTGACAAGCTCATGTCGTTTAATGGGGAGCCCTGTGAAGTCACCGCTGTGCCCAAAGATACGGCTGATGCCATTTATGTAACTCCAGGCCTCGGGACACTACGCACAACTACGCGACCCGACACGCACTCCGCCTTGGGGACTGGTTAAGTTTACGTGTGCGAGGCGCCAAGAGCTGCTACTTCTAACTACGCAGGTGATAAAGAGTTACAACAAGCCACTAGAACACGTTAGAGTGATCAGGATCAACCAGCCTCGTCCTTTTAGAACTCCTGATGGCCCTGTTATCAACATTATCCAAGCGACTGGCAAGACGTTTCCTCTTCCATGCGATGAGGAATCTGTGGATCAGTATATCGAGGAATGCACGAGGCCTTACCCTGATAAGATCATCAAGTGGAAGTGCGAGGTAGGAGACCTAAGGCACCTGAACAAGGGTGTGCTGGCTTCATCGACGTTGGTAATCTCCCCGCTATCATTTGAGCGGCCTGTAATGCTGCCGTGACTGAAGGAAAAGTTCCAGAGGGACGTCACGTTGAAGGAGCTCGAAGGAATGGCTTGACTACTGGGATTCTGGATAGGCGATGGTTACCGGCGTGGTGCTGTGTTTTCTTTGAACCGGAATGACCATGATATCAATGATCGTCTGGGAAGAAACGCAGAGCTGTGGGGGATGACATTGAGAGTGACCGACAATGGAATCGTTGATAGACCGGGGGCGTAGGTTATTTGCAGACTTCAAACGGGACAGTTCGCAACTTGAACCACAACAACCCGTTTGCGGAGGTTTTAATAGGGCTGAAATTTTGGAAAGGCGGGAGAAGGCGCGCGGCCAAGGACGTACCCAAGTTTATGGATACGGAGCAGATAATCGTGCGTGAAGCGTTTCTCGCTGGATTAATAGACTTTGACGGGTGCACTCGGATCCAGCACGGTTCGATACGTGCCAAGATATCATCTGCATATCCTCCAATCCGCGATGGCATCTATTCGATTATGCGCTCTCTTGGGCTGAATGTGACAGTCCACTTCAAGGCCGCTCGGATTGGTCCTTCGGGGCTGAACGAAAGTGCCCTATGGACGTTTAACATTTTTGGGGGCTCAAACCGTCAGACTTTTTTGTTGATTCTTAATCGGTGTGCAGTCGAAGGAAAGAGAAACCCTCCCATTCAGTATTCCAAGGAGAGAGATAGGGAAGAGTTCGAGGAGGACAGCGAGGAAGATGAGTATAGAAGGGAACTCGAAGAAGATGCAGTGGATTATTCTAACAAAAGGGCCTGTAATAATACTGCTGACACTTCAATGTCATACGAGCAAGACACCGCCTTAGTTGCTAACATTTCAGATCCTGACGCAGACAGTTATAGCAAGCATTACGGAACTCCAGATCCAAAATTCAAAGAGAACCTAACTGGAGTCTCCGAGCCTTTGGTTTTAAACGATGTCACTTCGTTTTTCACCTGCTACACAAAGAGCGCGCCGGACAGTTACTTTGACGAGCACCAAGGTGAAGAACACAGACCGCGCGTATTAAAACCGGCCCGAATGAAGTTTAAGGTCGCAAAAGGTGAGAAAGATGAGGTGTACGGTGTGATTTCTAATGAGAGTGGAGATTCTTTCATTACCGACTTGCAACTCACGACTGGGAGCTCGAGAAATATCACAGAGATAACGAGAGAATGAAATGGCGAGTACGAAGAGCGCTGCTTTTCCTGCAAACGCACCACGACTTCGAGATGGAGACTTTTATCCTGGAAAAAGAGAGTCTTGGTCAAGCTTTGCAGAGCATGTTCCGTAGGGTATCGGCGGACGCATACGCGTTGCTGGAACCAAAAATGTAATCTGGTTGTGAAGCCGTCACAGCTCAAGAGACTGCAGAAAATCCCCGGCCGAAAGATTGAGGCTTCCACATTAGACCACAAGCGCGTTAGCGGCCGCACGTGCGAACGTTGTGGCAGCATAACACTGGCAGACACACATGGGTGGTACCGCTGAGTAAGAAGCACATGATGCCAGAGATGAAGGGAGCTGCATTATGTTAGCTAGATAAAAGAATAGGATCGAACCAAAGCACCTTGGAATACGTGAGAAGATACTCGCTTATGTCGCAACTCCATAACGTACTCAAAACTGTGAATCATACCATCCTACTTAAGGGAAAGCTGCGCTCAGTGCGTTCAAGATTACCAACGGTTCTATAGTGTAGTGGTTATCACTTTCGGTTCTGATCCGAACAACCCCGGTTCGAATCCGGGTAGGACCTTACATTTTTGATAAATCGCGACTCGCACTACAGCTTCTTGCTTGCGCTTCCCATCGTGTTCCACACCAAACTACGTCCGGCAGAGGCAGCTAACTCCTCCATTTCCTAACTCACTCGCCGTTGTCTCAGGCTGTGCATTTGACGTATCCTGCGACAAACTAAAGTTGGTTCCAATCAAACCACACCAAGGGTAATGGACTTCTATTCGAATCTGCCGGCGGCATCGTCTTCGATCGCATCGTCGATCTACCCCACTCTTTTCGAGGTGCTATCTGCCGATGAGATAGACGAGCTCCTCACACCGTCTGTGCGCTACATCGTGGCTAACTTGGTGGCCCGAAACCCAAATAAGCTCACCATCCGCTTCAGCAACTGGTTCGACGAGTGGTTCGTTCTGGCCGCGAGACTGGCACTGGAATCCCACTACCTAAAAAACTGGGACGCAACGTTCATAGAAGTGTTCTATGGACTCAAACGGATAAATGCGTCAGATGCGGTCTTGCTACGGACCCTGCAATCGAACCCGCCTGTCGAGATTCCCATGCGCCTGACGCGTGTCCAGAGGCGCGCAGTGCTGTGCGAAAAGGTGCTGGCACCTTACGTGGCTTTGAAGCTGGACTTGCTCCATTCTAAGCTGCTTGCACATTCACTGCTCCAGCGAGCGCCCGTCCAAGACACGAGCCAGCGCGTGCGGGAGTTTCTCCGGACCTTGTACATTAGGTTTTACCCTCTTCTGAAAAAGCTCCTGTTTGTTCTAAACCTTGCGGTGAAGCTGTACTTCCTCTCTGGCAGGACGGGCTCAACGTCGCTGCTCGACCTCGTACTCAATATCCAATACACACGGCTGTCCAAGTACGACTACAGTCGTAACGACCCTCGAAGTACTGCACCGGGCCAGGTGGCTCCATTGAGGCCTCAAAAGCTCAACAAATCCGCGCTATTCTTCCTTTGCAAGGCGTCCTTCTCTAGGATCAAGAACCTGTTGAAGGTTTCTGCATCGCAAATGTTCCCTGCTTTCATATTTCTGCTGAGGGTGTTCCAGTGGTGGTCGTCCCGGGACCTGTCCGGAGAGATACAACGTAGGCTGAACAACATCGACAAGGACATTCCGCCGCCGCCTGGCTCGTTCGAAAAGAACATGGACGGCACCTGTCGCATCTGCAACGGTCCCATCCGTAATCCTGCAGTCATCGGCACAGGCTACGTCTTTTGCTACCCTTGCATACTTGACTACCTGCCGCAGCATGAAGGCAAGTGCCCTGTGACGGGAAGCAAGCTCCTGGGGTGCCAATACGACAAGGAGTCTGGTCACTGGTCCATAAAAGGCGTTAGAAAACTACTTCTGTAAAACTATTTAATAAATCCGCGGATGGATTGTGCGGCCTCCCACTGGCCGCATATCACGTCCAGGGACTGGAGTTCAACTTCTTTGTGAAGCAGGGCCTCGTCGATATCTTGGGTGGAACCCTTTTTCAGAAGCGATGTAAGGAGAAACATCTTTCGCAGTGCTTGGTCCGAGACGCGCCCGCCTTCCATGTATTCTATCATCGCTTCCGCCCTTTCAAGCAGCTTGCTATTGAAAGCGGTTTGCTCCCCAAACTCGTCCTGGTCGTCCTGCTTCCCCGCACTGGGGCTCAGTGCCTCCACAGCCGCAAGCACACTGTCGCTGTTCGATAATTGGAAGGGCACCTCTTCCGTGGAGCCCCGGCTCCGATAGCATTTCAGTGCTAGCCTCGCCCCGCAGGTGTCGTATGTGAAGAACCATTGAAGCCCCGCTGCCGATCGCTGCAGCTCATCAATTATGCCTTGGATGTCGCTCAAGTCATTGGTGATGAACAAAGCCCCCAAAGCCCGCGAGTCCGCCTCTACCGACTCCACGAGGTGAATTCGGCCTTGTAGCGTCGTTTCGCTAAACACTAGCCTGCCCTCTTTCTCGCTGCGTATCAGGGGAAGCTCCAAGCTTCTCTGCAAATCAACTCGAGAACCCGATATTTCTCCAAACAGCAAAAGACATAGCGGCTGTGCTGGATCTCCTCCAGTAGCAAGAAGCGTCTCCTTCAAGTGGTTAGCGTCGACGATGATCCCCAGCCCGAGATTTATGTCCATCCTCTCCTCTTACCTGTCCCTCTTTCACATCTGAATACACAAGAAACACACTGCAAAGCAGAAAATGACCGTTTGGGATATAAGATATACACATATATATACATGAAGGTGAGTAAAGAGGCTGTTAAGGTAAGCTTTCTGCACTCAAAAATGCTAGTGCCTCTCGTCACACAATGACCGCGCCTGGGTCGATCACTGGAGCTTGACCTTGGACAGGCTCGTAGCAGTACCACTTCATCAGCGCGTCAGTGGCAGCTCTAGCCTTGGCTTCTTTCAGAGAAGAACCAAACCCTTCGCCGAGTTTCTCCGCTCCTGAGAACACGCCAACAATAAACACAGGTGCCTTTGACAGCCTACCAGACTCGGCCAGTAGCTTAGAGACAGGTGGGGACAGGTTCTCGCGACGACACAGCACCGCCAACTCTCTTGTGGGCTGCTCGAACTGGAAGATCCGAGTCACATCGAGTTTCCGGGACAAGATGTGGTCATCAATGAACTTGAATGCGAATGTTGGGTCAGTTTCGTGCGTGTACGCCCAAAGGGCACCAATCACACTTCTCACTGCTAGTGCGTACGCGGCCTCCTCCGAAAAGTTGTGACTTGTAATGAGTTCCACGCCGTCCTCTCTTTTCAAAGCGTTGTTGAAAAATCTCAGCTTGCCCAACGACACCTGGATAGGCTCCTCCCTGAGGTACCTATCGAGTACCGAGCTGTTCTCGAGCTCGATACCCCAGGATTTGCCGATGCTGGCAAGCACGCTCTGGGAGATGTAGGCGTCCACCGCAGCATTGAGCACCACGGTGGGCAGACGAGGGTATTTGGCCATCGTCTGTCGCGTGACGTGGTAGGTCAGCAAGTTCTTACCGAATATGTTTAGACCGTGGTTGTCGTAGAAATTATTGGTTGGAACAGTGCTTGTGAAAGCCGCGCCCGAAGAGGGCGCGTTCAGGTCCGACGGAAGCCGCGACGAGCGACACGTTAGGCACCTTGCCAATGTGGACAGCTGGAACGAGTCCGGCAAACTGAGCCTTTTGTGGAGCGTGACCAAAGAGGGAGACTTGGATGCCAGCTCCTCGGGGACGTCATTCACGGCCGCCTGAAGCCTTTTATAGTAGTTCCTGTACTTGTCTAGCTCAGGTGTTTCGAGCTTTACCTGCTGCTGGAGCTGTCTGTGGCTAAAGTGTAGGGACCTCTGCGGCGCGGGAAAGCCTCTCAGCCAAACCCTTTTGGACCTCGCTACAACGTGCAGGCTCCGCGCCAATCGGCCTGAAAGAAGAAGCTGCTGCGACATCAACAGAACAGTGAAACCAATGGGCCCTGGAGACGAATTTCAAGAGCTGTCAAGCGGCGTTTCCTAGTATTCGCTTTCCATACACTTAGGACGAGGCCTTGAATTCTGAAAATTTTTTTTGGCCAAGAACAGGGCAGGAGATCACTGCTTGTAAGAACTGACGTTCACATTAGTACATAGATATGGAAACATTTAACTCGATTGTCGATAGCCGCGAGAAGGCCACAACCTGGCTCAAGAAAGGCACAAACACTGCCACTTTCCATGGCACTAGTTCCTGGTAGCTACAAGGCTTCCTGAACCCTCAAAAAAGGGCCACACCGCTGAGGACGACGATTACGGCACCCATCACAGACCATGAAGATATCTTTTTCAGACCTACTCCAGAAGATTCATTGCTATTAACCGGTATTTGCGCCGCATAATCAGCAGGGCCCACTGTACTACCTTGTCCTGTGTGCTCATCTTCTCCGTCCCGTGACGCTAGTAGGAACGGCGTGTCGCCGGGCTTCGGCCCGTAGAAGGCTGCCACACGCGATACGGCGTTTTCTACATTACAAGGATTGGCATGCACATCTTGGCCCCTCTCGCAAAAGGGCTCTGCCGACACCCACTCGTCTCCAACTTTCGCCAACACTCTGCGTAGTTCGCTCGAATTTTGGATAAGCTCGACCACTTGGCTCACTTCGCGGCCGGAAGTACTGCCCGCTATAAAGCGAGACCATGCCTTGGCCGCTGTACCCACAAAGCTCTTCCACTGGACACTGTCAACTGTCGACGCCACCGCGAAGGAGACACTGCGGTTAAGCTGACGTAGCATGGGGACGCTGTAGTAAATGGTTTTCACCTGTGCAAACTGCGTTGCTAATTGGATTTTAGCGGAATAGTCCATGCTGCTAAGAGACATCCAGCGCAGTTGTTCAGCAGCAACACGCACGAAGTCAAGGGCACAAAATTCGTCTCTGCCGTTAAGCGATGCGCGGAGCACAGAAAGTACGCCGGAAACGCTGCGTTCAAGACTGTCCACGCTGAATTTATGCGAAAGTGCTAGATCAAGTAACGAAACTGTGCTATCTTGGCACTTTGTCGTCGTTGCATTCCATGAAGTTAGAACTTCTGTCTGCTTCAATGGAGCGCCTTGGAATTCTAGCAGTATCGCAGAGCATACTTTAATTGGCAGTGTAATCACAAGACATGCTTCGAGAAACCTTGCAACTTTCATTTTTTAATGTCCTAATGTGGTTGTGGAATAGAGCTCTCTTGTGGTCCTATAATATCACAAATTCGTGTAGAAAGAACTTGTTGGTACAGTGTTAACATGGCTAATATCAATTATCTACGTTTTTGAGCCTGCGTCGCTCACAAAGGTCCGCTGCGTCAGTAATTTAATAGGCGTCAGTGTCGAGTTGATGGATCATCACACGCTTACAGTTGTCATCTCATGGATTTTGTAGAGTAAGTATTACTGAAGTAGTATAAATTTCACAACACCTGGGCGTGTGGCGTAGTTGGTAGCGCGCTCCCTTAGCATGGGAGAGGTCATCGGTTCGACTCCGGTCTCGTCCATTCTTTTTGTAAAATATTTTTGAAATTTTGTTAGCTCATCGCGTCTTAGGCTCGAGTAGTGAATGCGAGGGGTAGTCGCACAGCTATCAGCGGCATCATCCAGTAATGCAACGCTGTCTTTTCACATCGTACAGGCTATATTCAAGCGTCCCAGTGACTGCCTTCCACCCCACTATATATGCCCTCTCAACTTCACCTGGCCAAAGATCAGCCATCGCAGTGGTCAGAGTTACCGGCTCTCATTGCAAGCACATATACCACCAACTAACCGGGAAACGAACACCGCCACTCCCAAGAAGATGCTCTTTGCGTAACCTCTACGATGTCGCGGGAGCGAAAAAGATTCTTCTTGACTCTTCGCTTGTCCTATTCTTTGAGAACCCCAAGTCTTTTACTGGCGAAGACATGCTAGAGCTGCACTTGCACGGAGGAAGAGCGGTTATAAAAAGTGTGCTTGGTGCCATTCAAAAACTTGGTGATCAGAACAAGGGATTAGACATCAGGTATGCTCAGCCAGGTGAGTTTTCGCAACGAGCTTTCCAGAATGGACGGATGGACCTGACTCAAGCTGAGGGAATAGCGGACCTCATCGATGCAGAAACTGAAACACAGCGTCGCAGTGCACTTCAAAGTTTTCAAGGACGGAACAAAGTGCTTTTTGACGGATGGAGGTCTAGAATAGTGTCAGGCATTGCCCAATTAACCGCCATCATAGATTTCGGAGAGGATGCGGAAATTGAGGATACACAAGCCATACTAGACAGCGTCCGTAGGAACATGGCAGACCTTGACAAGGAGATAAAGCTATTTGTCCTCAAAACAAGGCGGTCGAGCATCCTTCAGAATGGGGTTAAAGTTGCTCTTTTAGGATCTCCCAATGCAGGAAAGTCGTCTCTGCTGAACTGTATTACAAATGATGAAACATCTATTGTGAGCGATACACCGGGCACTACTAGAGACGCTATAGACGTTCCAATCGACGTGGATGGCTACAAAGTGGTATTATGCGACACTGCTGGAATCCGGTCAGAAAGTGAAGACCAAATCGAAATCCAAGGCATCAAAAGAGCCAAAGCCAAAGGTTCAGAAAGCGACTTGGTCATACTTGTGATTGACCCGACCAAAACGCCACTAGTGGCCGAAGATCTGCAGCGCTTCGTGAAAGAACAAATTCCTCACAAGCAAGTGATGGTCGTCGTAAACAAAACAGATCTGGTAGATACACAAAAACTTAACAATGTTCGTCAGGAAATATACCAAAGCTTCAATGGTGAATTCCCTATCAAGTCAGTTTCATGCACGAATTTTGAAGGCATTGAAGACCTCGTGAAAGAGCTATCGCACGTCTTTCAAGATCTATCAGGCACACGCCATGATTCCGACCCGCTTATAGTGTCCAAAAGAACTGAAGAGATTCTAGCCAAGGATGTGATGTTTGGACTGCAAGAGTTCTTGAGCTTTCCCAGCCCCGAAGAAGTTGTAATGGCTTGCGAAAATTTAGCCTACGCAGCTGAGGGCATCGGCAAAATCACAGGAGCTTCAGTAGGTGTTGAAGAGGTTCTTGGAGTCGTATTTTCGCGATTCTGCGTAGGCAAGTAATAATCCTCCCAACAGAAAACAGCAACTGCAGTACATCGCATGTGCAATCAAATAGACCCGGTGTATCAAGTCTTGGGTCCCTGAGATTGCCTCTTAGAGGCCAACTTTGTCTTGACCTCCAACTCCATCAGGAATTCTTCGATCTCTTCCGACAGTTTTTCAAAATGTTCAATAGATGCTTCTAGATCGTCAGCCTTCGTAGCGTATTCAGATTGCAGTCGTTTAAACTCACTAATCTTGTCCTCCCTAGTATTGTATTGGTTCTTCAGCCCATCGAGACACCGGAAATGGTCTACAGCCTTGCTTTCAAAAGACGAAATCGCTTGAGCTGATTCAAGGTCGACATACTCCTGAACCTGATCGATGCAGCTTTCTATTTGCTGTCTAAGTGCTCTCTCTTTCATTGCCGCTTCCTAGGTCACTTTAGTCACTTGTTAATGACCGGGAAATAATTTGGGTACTGATATTGTCCGCGCAACATTCAAGAAGTGAGTTCGATCTGCAAACAAAATGCGACAGTTCACTAGGACCCTCGATATGAGATACAACCCTAAACCGTACGACTTCGAAATCCAGGAGCCATCTCATAAGGTTCCCCTATGTTGTATATTCCTTTGCCAATTCGATGTCAAAAAGGGAAACACCCTAATATGGTCAATGAAGTCCACAGAGACATCTGATATTCCTTTGAATAACATAGAGTTCATGAGCATACCTTCAGGAATTCATGAGTTAGAGAAAGACGTGGTAAGTTTCGTCATACCAAAACGTGAGAGCCTTGAGGAAGTCTACTACGGCGTGTCATGTTTTCAGCAGAACGGACAATCGTTATCTCGCAACGTGAGCCATGTTGATCGTGGCAAAGTCGAGATGTTCTCTTTGGGTATTATTGTTGATGCGAGTTTTAGGTACCAAGGCGTTTCCAAGTCTAAATTCTACGATTGGAAGCCCAACCAGTTCATCAGCGCAACGGAATACATAGAGGACCTGCAAGAATTGCTTTCACATTGGTTGAAGAGACGAAGTTCTGACCGTGATTTCAGTCTATTTGAGAACTACTTTGAAGCCAATAAGTTTAAGGCTGACTCAGCAATACTGTCATCTCCAGTACTACAACACAGCTGGCAAAATGCAGGCAATTTCACCACCAATACTCTACTGCAGGAGAAACATCCCCACATGCTGGAGTCTCTCTCGCAATGGCTTGACTATCTCGGGCCTCTCATGTTCCCACTTTGGAAAGCTTGCATCAGAAGACAGCGAGTTCTCATAATAACGGGAAACGGGGTCTCGTTCGAAAAAACCAATTCTTTGGTTTACTGCCTATCTATTCTGTCCCTAATACCCCATATTATATCAGACAGGGTCAAAGATAGTCCTTCACAACCGCTTTACTGTATTGGCATTATAAACATGGATGACCTAGAACGCCATGTTGCTACATCGCTGACCACAAACGAAGAAGATTACGAGATTCCCGGCTTCATTGCATGTACTGGTGATGAAATATTAGAAAGTCGTTCAGAGCTCTATGATGTATGTTTGAAGATTCACGGACGCGACGCTTTACCCGAAATTTTGACAAGTAAGGGGGAGTCTATAAAGGCAACCCCACATGAGCTTGAACTGTACGAAAAGCTCGTGAGTAACAGCTTAGGTTATCAGCTGTCACAAAGCGAAAGAGACAAGCTTTTTAGGCTCGTGGAACCAACGACATGGTCACAGTACCTCATAGACGGCTTTTATTGGTGGGCAACAGCAGGGTATATGAGACCGTCTTTTCACGAACCAGAGGACAAAGTAATTGCCGATTTAGACCGTGATAACTTAGAAATTGTTATCTCTCTTGTGGGCTATTTTCATGAAAAGACACTGCTCCTTTACAACTCTTTAAAACAAGTGGTGGAAACAAGCACTGAAGAAACTGTTGTGGTCTCCCCAATCTTTCTCGCAACTGTAGGCCTTGATTGCTTCAGCAGCGGTGATTATGTTTTTCTGAATAAAGTCTGTCAAAAGTGGTTTGACAGAGAACTACTTGTAAGGAATGTCGATTGTACATTGTTATGCTAATTAAAGGAAAGAACCGGTCTTCGCAGGACCTTTGAACATTTTACAGATCGGTCTTCAAAGGACTAACCATACAGTACAAGCAACAATAGAGAGTCCAATGACTGCGGTAATGATTCCGGCCGCGGCACGCGAACCTGTTGTAATGTCCAAGGGGCTCAAGTTCGTGGCCGAAGTTTCTGTACCAGCCGCACCATTTCCGACAGAAGAGCCGCCATTCATTGCTGTGTATGGTGCTGGCCTATCGAGACAGCGGACATTTTGAATAATTTCTAGGGCAGACATCTGTTCACCCAAGCCATACTTCCCGTCCCATCCATCATAGAACCAATTCAGTCCACAGGTGTGGCCATCTCTACCACCGGAACATGACTGTGCAGCACCCTTCGCAGATGCACGAATCCAGTCCATGATTTGGTCCCTGGCAGCTGGCACAAGTTGTGCTGTTAGGCCCAAAAACCGAGAAAAGTATGCCTTGAAGGAACGCTGATCAGTGTTGCATGTGTTCGCTTCCTGGCATGTTCTCTCATACAGGACACTATTGTTGAAAAAAATATCTGAAGAGTTTAAAAATTCAAAAGTTCTGGTGTGCCAGGTTTCGGAACCCGTATAATTGTAAAGGTAGGCGCATCCTGACATCAAGAGCCCTTGGTTGTATGTCCAGATGAGTTTAGTAATAGTAGAGCAATTTCCCTCCACTTTAGCACCATCGTAGACATATGATTTGTCGTTCTCTGTCAATAGCCCGATACCCCTCATCCAGTCAAACACTTTCTCAGCCCAATCTACGTAACTGTCATTTCCTGTGTAACGAGCCAATCTTGCGGCAAGATGGAACAGAGCTCCATTAGAAACAGTGTTTTTGTAGTCGTAACCAGAATTCCAAGTAAAGATTTGCCATCTTAAACCTCCACCACATGAATCATCATCCCAACGCAGTGCCATTGTGTTGAAGACAGCCTGAGCTAAATACAACCATTGAGGTTCAGTATCGGGGGGATTCGTAAAATTTCTCTCTGCTGCGGCCATAACCACAAGTCCCCAAAATGCTTGGTCATCGTTACCTTCCGTGGTGGACTGGTTCAAAGGGATGTAGTCATGGTTTTCTCCAGCTTGGTACAGCAGGGCCTCTTTCAACATATCGTTGTATGTGTCATTTTGCGTATACCACCAAAAGTCGAGAATGGAACCCCACGCTCCACCTGCTTCCCACCAATAGTATGGGTTTGAGAACATTCCAATGGTTTGCCCATATTGTGTGCCGGTGTAGTAGTCGAGAAGACCGCCTGCCACTAATGCAGTTGCATTTTTTACAGAGCCCTCGTTATCGACATCGAGTTCAAGCGCCTGAGAACTTCTGAAGGACAGTACAGCTGTTAAGAACGTCGCCAAAAGAAGCCTCATGCCCGCGCTCTGTATCCTTCGTTTCACTTTTCTGTTGTGCGGCAGATCATAGAAATGTTATTGATGACTTTCTTAAATGCTAAATTGGTATAATCATAGAGTACGTATATCCATGCTACACATGGCCGGTGGCCTCCACGGCACGCGAGCGCTCTTGGAAGCTGTTCGGGGACGCAAATGGGGCAGTAGTGAGTCTACATTTCTTCTTTTTCCCAGAGACTTTTGCCTTTGAACTTGAACATAGCTCCATGGCCTATCGCCGCCGTCATTGATATATCGCACATCATGTAAATGAGTTAATTCCGAGAGCCCTCTTTAAACTGCAGTTCTGTTCTGCTTTGCACTCACAGCCAAGCGATTCAAAACCCCAGGGATTTTAGAATGGATCGCTTAACCTGTTTTTCGAACTCCTCCCTATTATCTCTCCATAAAATGCATGCGTCAATGTTGGCGCCAGATTCCACATTAGGCTCGCTTAGCATGCTCATTACACTTAGTAGGATCTTCTCAACGCTCTGCACAGGTGACCAGCGCTCTTCCGCGAGCTCGTACATGTTGGGGTCGTCCCCAGGCGAATGCAGAATAGAAATGCACACCTCGCCGTTGGGGTAGATATTGGGATGGAGGATACTTGGTGTAAATAGGAGTTTTGGGGGGGACAATGGATAATCCTTGGGAAACTCAAGCGTTGCATTAAAGACTCCGCCTTGATAGGGAGAGTCCGGAGGTCCACTGATCAAACAGTCCCAAAGGAACAGGTTGTCCTCCGATTTTGGACCTGCGACGATTCCCTCGGGACTTTCTTTCAAAAGCTGCTGTAATTCTTTGAACAGGCGCTTCTGAGCTGTTTTGGACATTCTTGGAATATTGCTTATCAGACTTTAGTTTGAAGGACGTGTGGATAGCGTTACTTGGTGATTTCAATAATCACTGTGTAAAAAATGAACATACAGATGAATTCGTCACGAAAACAGATTTACTTTTAAAGGCACACAAAACAGCTTTGGTGAGCTCCGCTTATATCAAAATCAGACAAGGCCAAGAGCTGAGAAGCTTGTTTTTGGCTACACGGGCCTATCAAACTATAAGAAGCGCGCCTAGAAGCTGTTCTCGCCGTTGTTGAGACTTCTCAAGAAAAAGTACGCGAAAGGATTTAAAGAAATTGAGGCTTCCAGGTCATTCACTCGATGATAATATTTGACGGGGAAAAGTACTCCTGCGTGTCCTGTATCCGAGGCCACAGATCATCGACATGCAAGCACAGCAACAGGATGCTCGTGAAAGTGCGCACGAGAGGGAGGCCCTCAGCTCAAACAGTACGCAAAGTGATTTTAGTTGACGCCAGCTCTCAAGTGAGCTCTGGCATCTACGAAGAGGGCGATGATGGATCCCCCTCATGTTGCTCATCTGCTGGGGCGAGATCTTGTCCGAAAATGAACAAACAACCAATCCTTTTTCTGCGGACCATGAGCATGCAAAAAGCACTTTTAGTCGACGGAGCGCTCAAAATTATGATAGAGGACAACGATCCAAACTTCCAAGGCAGATACAAATTTGTATCTGAGAAGGACTACTTACTTAATCATTTGAATACTTCACAAAAGGGATGCATAACGGGTACGGAAGGCATTACAAGACCTGACGGCTCCGAACCGCAATCCTTGGAGCGCTTCCTTAATGAGAGCATGTCTTCGTCGAGCAGCTCTAACAAGCAAGAATTGTCAGAAGTTAAATTCGAGGGCCATAATGAGACCCTAACCTACCCCGTTCAAAATATACCACGCGAAAGCGAGAACGCGTCTCCTGAGATTGCGAATAATTCTATGGTTGAGCTTTTTACCCACAAGGGCGTCTATTTGAGCACTCAATGTAGCTGTGCTGAAGGGAATTGCCTCTGCGTCAATTGTCTCATACACAGAAAGGAGGAGGAGCTAGAGAAATACATTCAGCAAAGCGGAGTTCCTCTTTCTACCATAGGAAATGGCCGGATCATGTTCCCAGACGATCATTCTCCTAATAATTCATTTGTTTGCCGATCCCCAGCAGAGGACTGTGCTTCCCCAGAATGTCTCCTGCATCCGGAAGAAATCATCCCCCTTAACCAAATATTCTTATATGGACTGGTGAATATCCCGTTGAGACGAAAGCATATTATAAAATTTAGACACAAACTCATTCCTTCGAAGTTTTGGTGGCGCCTTCTTAAAGAGGAGCTGCCGAGTATGCCCCAAGATCAATGGGCAAAATTTGACCTTTTAAGCTGGTTTGAACATATAATTAAGTCATACGACTCTGAGATCCCCAATGAACTCGGTGGAGATGGCGCTAATCTGCATACAATGGGGCTAATGATGAACGCCTGACACATATAATCTTGTATATACATAGCATTTATAATTCAGAGGCTGTAACAATGATATTTTAAGGTTTATGTTCGGCTATACAACTAAGCGAGTTTATCAGCAATGAAACTGGCCTCTCGTTTACCACTTTGCCAGGCCCCGTAAACGCAACCAGCACCATCCATAATTGTATGCTCCCCGGCGAAACGTACGCGAGATGTTTGATTATCTGACAAAGCCAACACAAGGTCCATAGGATCATCCCCTGGTTCACAAGAGGAGTATGACCCCAAAGCATAGTCATCAACAGTCCAACTGGTTGTTAGTATGTTTTTGAGAACTGGAGTTTTTTTATTTGGTGTCACGAGTTTGTCCTCAAAGTCTTTGATGATAGGTTCAGTGCAGCCTAGCGTCTTCAAGAGATTTTCAAGAACTGGTTGAAAGAACTCAAGAAGCTTGTCTTTGTCACGTATCGATTCAATGTATTTCGTTAATGGATTAGGCATTAACATGACAAAAGAAGGAACGTCAGTGAGCTTTGCCATGTTGACGAAAAGTAGAGGAAAATCCCACGAGTCCCCGCTTTGGAACTCATACTTAGTATCGGCATCCAACTCTTTCATAAGTAAGGTGACATCCTGTGCTGCCCGAACTTTCTTACTCAAATTAGACGAGGACTTACCCAGTGAAAGAATATGTGAGCGCTGAGTCGACCAGCAGCATTCGTCAAACTCAAAAACAACTTTACCAAGGGCCCCATAGTGTGTCTTTTGGAAAGCGTTTTCGATTTTAGCGTTTAATGGCGGAACAAATTCAATCCTTCCTACGCGGGGTTCCGGTTGCAGTGAATGGGCCAGAATACTTTGGGGAACCGTAACTATAACATATTCGCAAGAGATAGTTTCGCCCTTGCTTGTTGTCACAAAGACGTTTTTGCCATCATCCCTCACTTCTTTGACCTCAGTTGAAATTTGCAACCAGCCCTCGGGAATCTCTGAAGCTATCCGGTGGACGATTTTGTCGTAATTGAGAACTAGAGCATTTCGCCCTTGATGAGCAATTTCCAAGCACTTAGAGCTTTGTGACTTCCAGTCAATTCCATGCCATAGCTCCATGCAACGCGCGACTTGCGGTAGATATCTCATTTGGTCATCGGTAAGAAGGCCTCTTCTTTCGTATAAATACTTGACGACCATTTGAAAATAGTTTAGATCCTGCACGCCCAGGTCTTCAAAAAAATGTAGTTCGCTGTAATTCAACAGCTCTTCTAACAAGATCTCTAAAACCATCCCTGGATCCTGGTCCACCCTGCCTTTTTCTGCGTCAAAAATCACCAAACTATCGTCATCAAAAACAAAGGATGCGCGTTGATCATCCGAAAGGTTCAATTCCTCGAGAAAAAGGCCATTGACAAGGGTATCGTGATGCCAGCTTGCTCCTAAATCATACCTCCTGTTCTGGTACCCCGATACTGTATGTAGTCTGCCTCCAACTCTGTCTCGAGCCTCGAGGATCGTACAAGATTTGACACCCCTTTTATAAAGTTCTGATGCGGCTTTGAGACCAGATATCCCTGCTCCAATAATCACGACCTGATTCTCGATCATTTCGAATGCTATGAGGTCAGCGGTGAGGCGAAGAATAGTTTGAAGGGCTTTCGCTTTACTCGTTGGGAATTTCAGAGGGAACGAGAAGTTCGAAAAACATGATCATCTCTCAATACGGATATCTAAAAGAGGATATCACGTACTGATACGGTAGAAAGCGCAAGACACCACGAGCTTGTGGATGGTGAAAGAAGCGTTTAGAGGCACTTGAGAATCCTCGGTCTTTTTCTTCCCTGCAGAAAACGAAGCCTGAAAGAGATGCGCCCTACTGAGGTGGAAGTAAGGCATTTGGCAGTTCAATGTGCAGCATTTTCAAAAGATTGCCGTAACGGCTTGTACCTAGCACGGGCCGCACATGTATTATCACTGTTACTGCAATCTAATAATTTCTCTTCAGGACGGGTTAGCTGACTGAGCGTTACAGCATTATTTTCTGACTTAATTCAATAGAAAGAGGGGACACCCCATATGGCGTAGTGCATATATATGTTATATTTCTTAGGAGCCGGCCAACCACACGCAAATAGTGGCTGCACTTTACATCAAGGATCTCCTCTTATCTAAGCAATGGTAGTTTGTTCAAAAACGTGAATCCCCCAAAAAACGCGTCACCAAACAAAAAATATAACGCGTTTCAACTATCTCTTCAACCGCTTGGACCCATTCAAAAGTTCAAGACACACCCAATGTTTAGACAATCCAAGAGAAGGGTGGCCAATAGAAGAAACTTTGGCGAGCAAGCAAGCCAGACTTCTGGCAAGTTCATATTGAACGGGACCACGTCAGAGGAAGAAAAGCAGCTTTACCAGTCCCTGTACGAATCAAAGTTGTCCTTTTATGAGATTCCTCCAAAAGGCGAGATAACGCTTGAGCAGTTTGAGCTTTGGGCTATTGACCGGCTCAAGGTTCTTTTAGAGATTGAATCCTGTGTTCAGCGGAACAAAACTGCCAAAGAGATTGAAATCATCGTCAAGCCCTTGCTCCAGAAGCTACTGCCGTTCACAACAGATGACCTTCAGGACCGGAAAAAGGACTACTATTCCCATTTTATATTAAGGCTGTGCTTTTGCCGATCAAAAGAGCTGCGAGAAAAGTTTATTAGGTCCGAAACCATGCTCTTGAAGCTCAGATTCAACATGATGACCTCGCGCGATCAGGCAAAGTTTGTGCAAACTTTAAACTTGCCCTTCCTGCAGTTCATATCTGATGAAGAGAAAGAACAGCTTTCCAGCCAACTTTACCAAACTATCTCAAGTTCCCTTCAATTCCAGCTCAACCTTACTGACGAAACGGCGCGGAGGCATTATTTTGACCAGGAGAAGTTCATCAAGCTGCCCTTTGAATCAGTGATCGACCTCGTAGGCGCAAGGCAAGTTTTTATCAAAAAAGGTTACGCTTATCTTCCTCAATTCCAACAGTTGAACCACATTGCAAATGAGTTCTCGAATATGCTGTCAATGGCGTTGACAAAAACTTATCAGAGCATTCCTCGTTTGAACGAGGACGACCGCCTACTCCCTATATTGCACCATTTATCAACAGGATACACAATTACAAACTTCCAACAGCACGATCAGTTTGGGCAAGCATCTCAAGGCGAAATAAATGCCAAAAGCGTATACTCGAGTGCAATTCAAGAGAACTTTCCTCTTTGCGCTAAGAACCTCATGAACGGCTTGAACGAGAACCACCACCTAAAGTATCAGGGTCGTCAGCAACTATCGTTTTTCTTGAAAGGCATCGGCATGGATGTGGACGAGGCTTTACAGTTCTGGTCAGACGCATTCACGAGCGGCGGCCAGATGACACAGGAGAAGTTCAACAAGGAGTACCGATACAACTTCCGTCACAACTACGGTCTGGAAGGTAACAGGATCAACTACAAGCCATGGGATTGCCGGACCATCCTGTCGCGGCCCCGCCCGTCGAGAGGCGAATACCACGGCTGCCCCTACCGTGACTGGAACGTGGACAAGCTAACTCTGGAGCTTTCGCAGGGCATGAGCCTCAATCCCTCCCAAGTAACCAGCGTTCTCGATAGCGTCCAGCGCACGGAGTACACCATCGCTTGTACGAAAGTATTTGAGATGACCCACGGAGGGTCCGCAAACACCGAAGTCAACGACCAGAGCCACATCGCACACCCTAATTTGTATTACGAAAGGTCGCGGCAGCTGCAGAAAAAAACGGGCTCGGCGATTAAATAATACATATGGTAAACAGTAAGGAGTAAATTCAAAACATGGTTTGAAGGTTGTCGACGTCCAGCCACTGGTCGAACCACTGCAAATGGGCAACGAGGTTGTTGCTGTCGTAGTTCGGGGTAATTGTTGCGCTTTCGGACTGGAATAGGACCGAGTCGTCGTCGCTTGTCCGGTCCCTGTCGACCTTGCCGAATTGACGGAATTTATTTTCGTTAACGGAGTCGTCACCCGGATCCACGCCTATGATGGATTCCAGCTGTTTTGCCGATGTGATTAGGCGCTGGCAGAACATGTGGTTGAGCATCTTGAGACACCACAAGCACTCGCGGGCCATGCCCGGCGGGTTGGGCGGGCTCGCGCTTTCGATGAAACGCCAAATGTGGAAGCTCCTGGACAGCAGGGCCTGAGCCCGAACCAGCTGAAGACCGCCTTGGACCAGCGTGAGACATATGACGCTACACGTGAAGAGGAGCGACAGGTTGAGCCACCACGGCCGGAAAAAGAGGCCCGACTCCACAATCGCCTCGAACTGGTCCAGCACGCACGACGCCACATCAACGAGCGCCGCGGCGTCCAGGGGAAGAGCGTTGCGGGCCGTCTCGCTGCCGGCGTCGAGGAGCTGGAACAAACCGCGGATTTCCAACGCGATTCTAACGTCCAGATACGTCAACAGCACCTGGCGCGCGCACAGGTCCGGGTCCGCCAGCACCTCCTCGCAGTCGCGGTGCCACTCGTCCAGCCGCACTGCGAGCTCGCGCGTCTCCGCGGCTGAGAGATCCTGGCCGTACCGCCGCTGGCACGTGGTCACGATGGCTGCCAGCTTGTACAGCGCGACGGACTCGGCGCTGAACCACGTGTCCGTGGCCGTATCCGGTGAGTCCATGTCCGGGCCCGGAGCGGCCAGCTCCGGGAACCGGCCCATCTGGAAGCTGATGAGCCGGTCGAGCACGAAGCACGCCCAGTAGCAGTTGCGGGCCCGGCACTCGTCGTACGCGGTGTGCTTTTCGGGAAACCGGTTCAGGTACAGCGACATGCCGTTGCACATCTGCACCGCGCGGCTCAGCGCCTGCCAACACGACACCTGCCGGTGACACGTGCGCAGGTACACGGCGACGAGTAGCCACGCCTGGATGAGCTCGAACGACTCCCACTCGAAGGACAGGTGGGTCGTCACTATGTACGCGTGCTCAAAGAGCGTTTCCTCCAGGTGACAGCCGTAGCGAGTGCGCTGCGACTCGACCCACGTGACCTCATCTGCTGTCAGTGCCTCGCAGGGCCCTGTGCCTGCGCCTGCGCCTGCGCCTGCACCCGCGCCCGCGCCGGCCCCGGCGCGGCTGTAGCTGAACCGCAGCGCTATCGCGGCGATCAGGTTTAGTATGGCCTCGAACAGGTCGCTCGAACCGTTTTTCCCGTCGCTACCGTCCAGGAACCCGCCGCGAAACTGCTGCCAGAATGCCTGCTCGTGCACGATCGACACGAACCGATTAACGTGCTGGAAGAAGAAGTTCGCACACTTCTCGAGGATCTGCCGCTGCAGCTCGTCTGTGAGATCCCACCGCCACGCAGTACCGTGCGACGTCCCGAACGTCGATCCCTGTTTCAGATAGTGGCCCCCAGACATATTCCAGCCGTAGAACTGCAGGCGCGGCGGGCGCAGCGCATACTTCTGCACGAGCGCGGGCGGCAGCGATATGATCAGCGCCTGGCCCAGGTAATAAGGTACGAGATTCTGATGACGCCGGTGGAAACGGTACTTACCCGGCGAGAAGCACTGCCAAGGGGAAGCCGGCGTCTCAGGAGCCTGATAGAGCGCATTCACGGCGTCTGCCGGGCCCGCCGGGCCCGGCGCGCCCGGCACACCGGCCGTATGAGACGCGCTCCCCGGCCGAGCCAATATGGGTTCCAATTTATAGTGGCACACGGCACCGTGCTTGACGCAGCCCGCACACGGTTGCTGACCGTTGCACTTAACCTTGCGTCGCTTGCACGTCCCGCAAGCCTTGCGGACGCGGATCCTCGCGCGACTGCTTTCTTGCTGCAAAGCCGCAACTCGCGCATTGTTGTCCTGTTGGTGGTGATCCAGGCACATGCTCTGAAGGCTAAAAAGACGCGAAACGGCTGGCAGGTGAAAAAAAAAAAAGTAGGCAGAGCCTCAGACCAGGATAGGGTCCCTCGCTCGCGACCCATGCGGCTTATATCACACGACAGCAGCGAACAGCAGCAGCGCGGCGGGGGGGCGGGTTCGTGCGCAGCGACATGATTAATTTGTGCGTCCCTCACCTTATGTCGCTGGACGCTGGCCGCTTCCCTGCAATGCGACGCATATGCTAAAATTTTTTTCCAGATGTGCATATATACATACAGCGCAGCACACCGTGCCGGAAGTTGAGAAAGCCACGCGCCCGAACCATAACGATCTAGCGTCCCTACTTGCTCGCTTTTCCTACCTGCAAAGAACTGCACAAAGAGAGCAGCCGGTGCCCAGAAGCTAGGAAAGTCAAGAAGGACAAAGGATCCGCTTCGCATCGCCGCACCAAGGCAGACGCACACAGACCGAGACTCCGTCACACTTGTACTCGCAGACACACACACACACACACACACACACACACACACACGCGCGCTTACACACACAGGGCCCCTTTAACGCCATCATCAAGTAATGTCCAACGAACAGATACACAGCGCGTACTCACAGCAGCCTCAACAGCAGCAGCAGCAGCAACAGCAGCCGCAGCATAGCGGCGGCGGCGGCGGCGCGGGCCAGGCTACGGGCCAGCTTCACGCGCACTCGCAGTCGCATCTGGCCCAGCACTCCCCGTCCCAGGCTCCAAGTCACGCGCACACAGGCTCTGCAACACAGGGTAACCCCTACATGAGCCAGGAACACTGGCAGTACCAGTACGCCCCTCAGATGCACGGTTTCTACACGCAGACTGGCGGCGGAAGCGGCTCCGCAGGCGGCGCCGCGGGGGGCGCGGCCGCGGCCGCGTCACAACAGACGGCCGCGCACCAGTCGCCTGCCGATCACGTGTCGTATGCGTACTCCCATTACCCGGCCGGCAGTGCGGCCGCGGATCCCCAGCAGCAGCAGCAGCAACAACAACAACAACAACAGCAATCTTACGCTTCTTATGCATCGAACGCGGGGTACGGCTACTACCCCTACGCCGCGCAGACTGCAGCGCCCGTCGGCGATGAGCAGCAGCAGGCTTACGCATCATACTACCGCCAAGCACAGTTAGCGCAGGTCCAGGCACAGGCACAGGCGCAAGCACAGGCACAAGCTCAAGCCCAGGCACAGGCGCAGGCACAGGCACAAGCCGCCCAGGCGCAGGCATCTCAGCTGGGGTACCAGTACCCGGGCTTCATGGGAAGCGGGCGTCCTGGCGCCGCGACGAACCACGAGGAGCTTTCCAGCAGCAGCGCAGCTGGTGGCAGCGCTGGCACGGGCGCGGTGTCGCCCGTCGCGTACTACGGTGAAGATCTCGGCGGCAAGACGCGCCGCGCCGTTAGCTCGCGGGGCCGCGAGCTTGGCGCCGGATCCCTAGACGGGTCCGCGCTCCTCGGCCTCGCGGCCGCGGGAGCGCTGGATCCCACCACAGGCATGCCCGGCGCGATGCCAGGGGCAATCTCTACTGGAATGCATTCAGGCATGGCCGGCGCAATGACGCAGGGTCTGGGTGCAGCTGTGCGCGCGCCCACAGCGGCTTCCGCCGTGGGCGCGCGGCCTCGCGTCACCACTACCATGTGGGAAGACGAGCACACGCTTTGCTACCAAGTCGAGGCAAACGGCGTGTCCGTGGTGCGGCGCGCAGACAACGACATGATCAACGGCACCAAGCTGCTGAACGTGGCGAAAATGACGCGTGGCCGTCGTGACGGGATTCTTAAGGCCGAGAAAATCCGGCACGTGGTCAAGGTCGGTTCCATGCATCTTAAGGGCGTGTGGATTCCCTTTGACCGTGCGCTGGCTATGGCACAACGCGAGAAGATCGTGGATCTGCTGTTTCCCTTGTTTGTGCGCGATATCCAAAGCATCATCCAGCAGGGCGCCTCAACCGTCTTGGCAGGACCTGCAGCAGCTGCGTCTACGGGGCCTGTACAGGCACCAACTCGCAGCATGGGCGGCATGGGCAACATGAGCAGCATGAGCAGCATGGGCGGCGGTGCCGGTAGCGGCGGCAGCGGCGGCTCCGGCGCTTTGGGCGCCGGAGCCGCCTACTATGCAGACGCTTACCAGCCGCTCGCAGGCTACGGCCACTACCAGCCGATAGACTACGGCTACGCTGCGCGGCCTGTGATGCACGCGGTTTCCGGGCTTGGCTCGGCGGGCGGCGCCGGGATCGGCAGCTCCGGGCTCGGCTCCGCCGGCTCCGTGGGAGGCAGCGGTCCAGGCTCAGGTGCCGTCGCTACGCACGGCGGACCCTTGTCGGCGGCGGCGGCTGGTCAAACGGCTGCTGGCGCTATCCGCAGCCACGGTCCCGGATCGGGAGTGGGTGTGGGTGTAGGTGTGGGCGTTGGCGTGGGTCCCGCTGGCAGCTCTGCTTCCAACTCGGGCTCCGGTCGCGGCCCCGGCTCCGACACCGGCTCAGGTGTGGGTGTTGGCATGGGCGTTGGTGTCGGAGTCGGTGTCAACTCAGGCGCCGGGTCCGGCGCTGTGCATGGGCCCAGCCCGGGCTCTGGCTCTGCAGCTGCGCCCAGCGTCGGTGCCGACCTAGGCTCGCACTCTGCCGGCGACCACGGGGCCGGAAGCGCCGCGCCAGGCGCGGCGTCTTCGAGCGACGTCACGGGCACGCCTGTTATGGGCGTGTCCCACGGATACCCAGGCCAAGCGGGCACCAATGCGCTGGACTCTCTGGCCAAGCCAGTCGTGTCACACAGCACGGGCTCATCGGATCAAGCGTCTGTAGGACACGGCGCTCCCGAACAAGTCAAGACAGAAGCGCTCGACTCGAACGACACTGCCGACACACACGAAGAGTAGGTAACACTAACCAAATATGTACATTAGTATTAACGCATTTATACAGCAGTTTTGACAGTCGGCTCACCTCGCCTCGCGGCAGACGGCTAAGACTTGGTGCAGATCGGAGTATATCACTGTATACGACAAATGTAATTTCGGAGGCGCGGCAGAGCGCCCACAAAGCACCAGCAAGCACATCGAGTGCCGCTCCAAGTAACGTGCGTCTAGAACTCGCATTTGGTACTAACTCATGGGCGACACCCAAGGCGTCGCTTGGGTGTCATTTAGCAGCCCCAGGCCTATGTATCACTGTGTACGGAGCGCTCGCTCTGCACTGTACTCAAAAACTCGCGGGCGCGTCCCCGCCCACGCGACTCGCGGCTTCGCAGACGCGTGCACAAACAGATGAACATCTCGCCCACTCCCAAGCGCTACAACTCCAGGGGCTACGAATTCCCGCGATCAAACGACGAGGCGTTCCACCCCTTCAACAGAGAGCCCCCCATGGTGCCCTCGGAGAGGATCCTGCCTGAAGAGTACCGCGTCAACTCGCAGATGATTAACAAGCTTATCAAGCAGAATAAGGACCTCACACAGCAGCTGGATCGGAAGCAGGACGAGATCGACCGTCTCAACGTCCTGGTCGGATCACTGCGAGGAAAACTAATCAAATACACAGAGCTCAACAAAAAGTTGGAGCAGACCGCCGCGGGTGCGCGCCAGAGCTCGCCCGATGATGTGCTGCAGGTTAACCGCACGCGGCCACGCGAGCCAGCGGCCGGTGACCCGCGCCTCGACGATCGTCTCAGCGATTTATACTCTAAACTCGAGACCCTGACCGAGCTGGTCGCCGGCAGCGCGGCAGCCGAGCGCGGCGTGCGCGATCACGCGCACGCGCCAAGCTCTGGCGCCACGCGCACGCCCAGTAGCGGTGCGTCTGTGTTTCACCGCCCCCTGCAGCCTGGCGCCGCTTCAGAGGACGACATACTGACACAAGAAAGCGCAGAGCTGAAGGGCCTCGAAGACCAGATCGATCTTCTTAAACGCAAGCTGCTCATCAAGCGCGAAAACGAACTACGTAAGCTTTCGCTCAACAAAGAGCTGTTGGATCTCATGGAGAAGCTGGACGTCTCGCGCCCGGCCGGTGCAGCTCCCAGCTCTTCCACCCCGCCCCACTGCGACCAGTGCCACAAGGCCACGTACCATACTGCCGCAGCCAATGGAGGCCACGGCGTCCCAGCGGGAGCTGGCTCTGGCGCTGGCGCTGGCGCCGGCGCGGCAGTGCCGTCGCCTCGTAACCCGCCCTACATGTCAATGGCGCAGGTTCTTGAAACTCCGACGCCTGCGCATAGGAGCGGCCACAAGCCAAACGACACACTATGGTGAGAATGGCGCTTGTTTCGCGCGGATTTACTAAGACTAGGGATTCAAACAAACTACTTGCCGGGATTCTTGCTCTATTCGAGCTAAGCCTCAGCCTGGCTCGTACCTCTCGTACCTCTCTTTCTCTAGCCAATCGGCTACCTTCCTCGCCTACTTTCTCCGTCTCTCGAAAGGCATATTTCGGTTATTGACTTTGTCGCCAAGTACGACTAAATGTATTATTGTCGTTCCTCGTTCCACTTCGTTTAGCCTCGACAGAATTTTTTCGCACAATCCAATATAAGCTGTTTATCGCCGGTAAGCTGATAGAATCGTCAAGTGTAAGCACTATAAGAAGAGCAAGAGTCGTTGTCTCGTTTCTAAAGTGAGCTCGTGTGTTATCTCTGTAGCATTTCCAGCTGAGAATACAACCGGTGATTAGAATCGCATCGATTAAAACATATAATGGATTCTGTGGTCGAGAGTTATGCAGGCGACCAGGCCTTGATGGGCGTGCAAAATAGCACCGTCAGCGCCGGAGGTCTTCAGAGCATCGTTCACGTCCTGCAAGGCATTTCCTACTGGAAGCTGTTCTTCACGGTTGTTTGCGTTGGTTTGGTCTGGGACCAAATCTCGTATCAAATTAAGAAGGGGTCCATCGCGGGGCCAAGATGGAAGTTCTGGCCCGTTATCGGACCATTTCTCGAGTCGCTCGATCCAAAATTCGAAGAATACAAGGCCAAGTGGGACTCTGGTCCATTATCTTGTGTTTCCATCTTCCACAAGTTTGTTGTTATCGCATCCACAAGAGACTTAGCTCGTAAGATCCTGCAAGGGCACAAGTACGTCAAACCATGCGTCGTTGACGTGGCTGTTAAGATTTTGAGACCTTCGAACTGGGTCTTTCTGGATGGCAAGGCGCATTTGGACTACCGTAAGTCTTTGAACGGACTTTTTACCAAGAACGCCCTCGCCAGGTATCTGCCATCGCAAGAAGTGGTCATGAACAAGTACCTCGAGAAATTTGTAGCTTTCTCTGCCGAGAAAGACTACAAGCCTCAGGTCTATTTTCATGAGATGAGAGAGATCATGTGTGCTCTATCGCTCAAGGCCTTCTGCGGTGATTACATTACCGAGAGCCAGATCAGAAAGGTAGCCGACGACTACTACCTCGTGACAGCAGCCCTCGAGTTGGTTAACTTCCCTATTATTTTGCCATACACCAAGACATGGTACGGCCGGAGAACCGCTGATATGACTATGAAGATTTTCGAAAAGTGCGCGCAGATGGCGAAGGACAACATCGCAGCTGGCGGAAAGCCTACTTGTGTTATGGATGCTTGGTGCCAACTGATGCATGACGCCAAGGCTAAGAATGACGAGGATTCTAGACTGCTTCATCGCGAGTTTTCAAACAAAGAGATCTCTGAAGCCGTTTTCACGTTTTTGTTTGCCTCCCAAGATGCCTCATCTTCGCTAGCTTGCTGGCTATTCCAGATTGTTGCTGATAGACCTGATGTCATGGAGAAGATCAGAGAAGAACAACTGAGAGTGCGTGATAATGATCCCAACAAGCCACTATCTCTGGAGCTTATCGACGAGATGAAATACACATACATGGTAGTGAAGGAGACTCTGCGTTACAGACCACCCGTGATCATGGTTCCATATGTTGTCAAAAAGAAGTTCCCAATTGCTCCCAACTATACCGCACCTAAAGGCGCCATGCTCATCCCCACACTTTACCCCGCATTGCACGATCCAGAAGTTTATGAAGACCCTGAAGAATTTATTCCTGAAAGGTGGGTCGAAGGGTCCCCAGCCAACGAAGCCAAGAGGAACTGGCTGGTATTCGGTTCCGGCTCTCATGTTTGTCTCGGTCAAACCTACGTCATGATGACTTTCACCGCTCTGATTGGCAAATTCGCCATGTTCACCGACTGGAAGCACGAGGTTACTCCTTTGAGTGAAAAGATAAAGGTCTTTGCCACCATTTTCCCCAAAGATGACCTACATCTTTCTTTCCACAAGAGAGATCCTTTGACTGGCAAGGTTGAAGCATAAAGGGAACTTGCTTTTTAGCTCCTGCGCTAGAAGGGACAAAGGTAATTCTACATTTTGTCTACTCAAGTGCCTCTTCATTTCCTGCCTCTATATCGATATATTCTATGCACTCCTTAGGCCTCCATTGTATTTTCAATTTTTTTAAGTATTTATATTGTGATTTGAATTATATATAACCTTCAAAATACTCCGCCAGTAAAAGCAGAAAAGACCCTAGTGAATCAAAACACGATTTTTTTACCTTGAAACTTTGCTCCCTTTTGCTTTTCTTCAGCAAGCTTTTTAGCCTCCCAAGATGGATGAATTGGAGTGTTTTCAACTCTTTGCGCACGGGCTGCTGCATCATTGCGTTTTTGGTCAAAGACGCTTTCTCTTTCCTGAGCTTTGGCAGCTCGTTTCGCAACTCTTTGCTCGTACTCCACTTTCTTACGCTCTCTTTCTGATCTATCTGTTTCAATTTGCTTCTGAACATGCTTAGCGCTCTTTCCATATTTCTTCTCCCATATCTTCTGTCTAGCACGTTGACCTCTTCTGTTCTTCCGCAAAGGCTTGTTGGAAGATTGCTGAGCTGCTACTTCGTCTTCCGAAAGTTCGTCCTCGGAACCCCCGCTAAAGTAGCCTGTCATTAGTTCCGGAAGATTTGCGGTTTCCTTGTCAAGCTTTGTGCTTTTGGTGTCCCGAGACGTCTTTTGTCTTTTTGGCGGTTGTTCTTCTTCTTCTTCACTGCCGTAAGCTGAGTTGGAGCCTGCACTTTCCTCTGAATCGCTAGGCTCTTCATCCGTCACTTCATTATAATTAACATTTGGGTCGAGTGAATAAGGTACGGACTCATCGTCTTCCTCATCAGATGCAACCAGCATTCCTTCATATTGTTTCAATATTTCTTCTTCATCAACCTCCTCATCGCCATCATTGTTGTCGCTGCCAGAGCCAGAAGAATCGAAATCTTGCTCAGACTGCTCACCAGCATTGTTATCTGCGGGGCCCGAGCCTTGGTCTTTTGCGCTGTGTTGCAAATCATCCTTCTTTGAGCCAGCATTCCTTTCTCTTTTCAAGTTCATGAAAAGGTCCATTGCATTCTCAAACCCCGCTAATACCTCTTTTATCTTTTTGTCATTTGTTGACTGACTCAGTAGCTTTTCGCAGCCTTTCGTAGTCAATACAACTTCATTCCAGACATTTCCTGGATTGCAGGTGTTGCCCTTATTTTTGAATATTGCCAGATACTCGTTCTCTTGAAACCACGCAGGCGGTTCTTCTTTAAGTGCTTTGGTGGGCAAGACGTGGGCGATTAACAATTTACAGGTTCTCGACTTTGCAATAAGCTTGCAAAACCCGCTTAATGTGTACTTGCGATCTAATTCTTTTAGAGTCTCCAAATCTGCTTTATGTTTCTCATTGGCCTTTTTCGTTAAGGCCGCGTACTTTTGTTGAAGAATCCTTTCAAGAAGCAATGCAAGTTTGGTTTCTAAATGGTAAGACTTCTTCTTTATTATTTCCTGACGGAGCGAGTTTAGATCCTTTTCAACTTCTTCTAGTTTGGAATCACTCAATAGCTTTCCTATTCTTTTAGATGTCTTTTTACCCTTGGCGTTAAAAGTTTTGGCTGTGTTGGTTAAGCGAGGCGTGAAACCATCAAGGGAGCCGTTCAAATGGTGGTATTGATATTCTAGTCTATCAAGTTTGAAGACTAAGTTCTCTTTAGGCATTGGGGCTGATATACTCCGCGTAGTACTACTTGAATTTAGTTGAGCGATGAGATGTGATGAGCTCATGCATTGAACAAAAAAATTTTAATAACGAAAAAAACAGAATAACATGAATACTTCGAATTCACCAAAAGACCCGTAGAGTACATACTAATCCACATCAAACGCCTGGTACGCACATCTGGTAGCGTAGTTAAATACACAGTAGTTTCATCAATCTCTTTCTTTGCGTGTTTTATAGATTGTATATACATTAAATTGCCAACTATCTAGCACAACGAAAATTCAAAAGTTACAACATGTACAAGAAAAATCTACGCTTAAGCCTATCCCTTGGATGAAATATCTACGCCGACAAACGAGCTTAAATTGTTCAGACTGACATGCAAATCGATTATTTTTTATGAGTCTCTTCATAAATGCTTTCGAAAGTAGCTCACTTGTCATCATGAAAATACTAGTCGGATCTCGATTTACGCCAACGGTAGAGAATAATAGCTGTGTGCGATGTTTGTCCTCAAACATCTTGTACATTGAACTTTCCGAGAACGCAGTTCTATCTAGTTTTGTCGAGCTCAGTACCACGCCCTGTCACAGGCATAATATCATCAACATCTCTAAACCAAACAAGTAAAGAGACAAACAGTTGACCGTCGTGAAAAGTGGAAAGTCATCATAAACAAAACCAGATTGAGTCTACCGAAACTCGAATCACCAGCTAATATTCCCTCCGTTGGTAACATCTTCTCAAGCAGCATCAGACGTAGGAAACTTTTCTTCAACAAAAATTCAGACATATGCTTGTCTTTAGTTTCTTGAGTATCATCCTCTGCAATGAAAGGTGCTTCAATTTAATCTCGCAGAAGTATTCCTAGAAAATACTACAGGATTATTTCCTAATAACCGGACCCGCACCTTGCAAAACTATAGCGTTTGTGCTTAACGTCAGAAATGCATGAATGGTATAATAATAGTAGTGTCTTCAGCGAGAAAAACCCCGTATCAGACTCGTCATCTAAGGAAATCATCATGAAAAGAATAACGCGTGCTTTGTGTCGGCTTTTCTGTAATATCATCTAGGGTACTAATTTGAGGCCAAAGCATCATAGTTTCAAATCTATTTCGCAACTCCTGTACGAGAACGAGAACAAATCAGTAGCGTGGGGTTTCTAAGCCCACTTAAAGCAGCGTCACTCATAACTGTTACTTGTAACATTTTCAGTGCCCAGTGCTATGCTTCGTCATTTTAAATGGTTCACGTTTCCCGCAAGGTGTCCAAACCCAACCAATTTGGCAACTTTCGACCGAAGTATCATATCATCACAAAGTTTTGGAAAACTCCTGTTACTCCGAATAAAACTTCATGACGACCGTCGAAGGTATACTTGCAAGGTAGTCTAATCACAAAAAACGCAAAACGTTGGCTTTGAATGGAGTCAGAAATAGTGCAAAAACGTGTCAACATATAATCGTTCAGCCAGTAATTCCAGCTTTTGTTTTTGTTCAATCATCATTCAAATATTCAAAGCCAAGTTCATAGTTCTTTATGGTAAGAAGCAAGAAAGCAAATAGCCTGCATCAATACCTCTGTATTGATCCATCTGTAGTAAGCCCAAAGAACAAACCTCAGAGAAAGCGATTAGTTTCTAATCACGAAAATTATTCAGAAACTCTAGTTTGTAAAATTTTAATCTTGGTCATCAGTGGATGTTCTTGACAGATGTTGCAATCTATTAGCTTCCTTGCCCTAGCAATGTGAGGTAGGCTTTACTATCTCAGTTAAGGCTTACTGATAGGAAAGGAAGAAAAAGGAGGAACCAGGAAGGAATTATCTTCTCCTTTTATATTAAAAATAAAAATTTTCTGGCTGGGTAACAGTGCGAAAGTATCATGATATGAATTGTAGGGCATCTCGACCGCGTAAAGGTCCAAGTGGCATATACAGTGGCACTTGACATCAATGGAGAAACAAAGTGCTGAGGACCGCGAAAGGATCCAGAAGCTCAATGATGATTACTCCCCGATGCATGCCTTCCTAAGGCCGGAAAAGATGATTCAGCTTATGATGCTTGGAAGTACCATACATCTGATAGTCGCCAAGTTTCTACAGGATGAAGCCGGTGCCAAATTGCTGAACAATATATTTATGACTTCGTCGGCAATTTTCGTGGGGTTTTGGGTCTCATATAGGACAAGAGTAGCTAATAACGGTACCTGGAGCTTTCCTCTTTTGCCAATAGCCACGTTTGTCCCCGATTTTAATGTGGTCTACGTTATGTGTCTCCCTACAATGTTCTCTCTTATCTTTGCGCGAAGCACTACGATTGTTAATTTGGTCATGTCCTTCAATTGCGCAGATCTCCCTCTTGCTATGAAACTACCAGTCCAGGCTCTTTTTGTATTATTGAATGACGATTATCAGCAGAACAGAACAAAGAATTTCAAGGCCATTTTCATCAACTGTATTTTTGCATCCCTCATCGAAAAAATTGGCCATCTAAAAAGCTTTGATCGGGTCGACTGTAATCTTTTTAGTATTTGCCTCACCAACGTCCTATATTTGCTGAACAGGAGTTCACTTCATTTCCAGATTTTACACAATGTCCTCAAAGGGTTCATGGTCGCGGTATCAGTAAATTACCTGCTTTCGTTTATCACCACAAAGATAAACAAGTATCTAAGATCCGCCATCCTTCTGACATCATTCGTTGGCGTTTTTCCATTAACAATACTATACTCTTTCGAAATAGAAGGGCACAATCCTGCTGGGTGGCTTTACAATTATATCCTCCAAAAATCTACTCGTGTCAAAATAATCCTTGGATGGTTGGGCTGCTTGCTACTCCTAGTGCCTAATATCATGACATTTCAATCAAGTTTTTCGCTTGATACGTCCCGGAAATTATGGCATTTTATTATACTTGTTTTAATCGTTCCTCCTTTGCATCAGGACCCTGAATTTGTTAAGATTGCCCTCGCGGGGACTATTGTTCTCTTTTTAAGCGTCGAGTACTTGCGGTATTTGAAACTCGCACCTTTTGGCGAGTTTTTCGACTCTAAGTTACGATCTTTTGCCGATTTTCGAGACGAGCGAGGACCAGTCATCATATCTTACATTTATCTGATCATAGGCGTAGCGACGCCAATTCTGATAAATGGCTCTTTGGTGGGTGTTATTAGCTTGGGAGTTGGTGACTCTCTCGCTTCGATTGTTGGCTATCGGTGGGGACGCCACAGATGGCCTGGTACTTCCAAGACGTTTGAAGGCACATTCGCTTTTATAGCGGCCACTTCCGTATGCAGCCTCGCCCTAAAAAACTTCAATGTTTCCTTCCAAGATATATCCAACGCCAAGCTGATTTTGACCTGTATCCTTTCCGGAATACTCGAGGGTAATAGTGTATTGAACGACAATATCTTAGTCCCTGCATTTATGCTAATTGTGAGCGAGGGTCTCAAATAAGCATGGATTATAAAATTTTTATAGAAGCTATTCTTCATCAAAGTGTAGTAATGAACTCTACGCTTGGTGAAGTTATTGGTATTTACAAGATGCAAAAATGTCAAAGTTCATAGAAAAGGTGCTCTTTCCAAACGAATCATTTTATTTTTTGTTTTTCTTCTTACCTTTGGAGCTCTTGGATTGCGTGCCCTCAATGAAACTTAGTAGTTCGTCGACTGACTTGTTGGCGAGTTCGGGATTAGGCTCCTCTTGCTTCTTCGATGCTTTCTGTTTTTTGCCGGTTGTTACTCCAGAAGAATTCACAGATGTCTGCTGCTGAGTTAGCTTCCGCTGTTGAAACTGCGACTCCATTAATGCTTCGATACTAGTGACCCATTGGTTGCACTGTGCCGTCGTTTCATCATTAAAGCCCAGCTCTCTTTGGAAAACTTCTCTTGCCTCCGAAATGGCTTTTAATGAACCGTTGAGATCGTTTAAGGTAGCATAAAGATCTCCCAAACGAGATTGGTTGTACCCATAAGCAATGGTGCGTTCACCATTCTCGATCTGAAGAACGGTTTCAGAAAGCTTTTTCATGATCTCGATTGCCAGCTTCGGCTCCTTACTTGCTAGGGACGCTTGCTGCAACATAGTGTAGGCATTAATGACTGCAGGGTGGATTGCAACACATAAAGCATCTAGAGTATTCATAATTCTCTGCAACACCAAGGCACCATTTGAAGGACATTTGTTGCTTATCTCCAGAATAGCCAGGTTTGTTAGGCATCTTAGAACCTCAAATGAATCAACACCACGAGTTCTTTCGTATATGGCACAAGCCTTGCGGCAATAATTCAAAGCTTCTGGGAGTCTTTTCAGAGTGTGATAAATGGTTGACATCGCCATATACGACTCAGCAACAGAGGGATGAATGACGCCGTTCACTTCTTCTTTTATGGTTAGCGCCTGAGATAAAAGCACCAAACCGTCTGCCTCTTTCTCGTTCAAAATGGCAGCACCCTGGTTCCAAAAGTTGTCTCCAGTTAGTGACCTATATTCTCCGTCTTTGACAATGGGGATCAAGGTAAGGTCGTTGATCGAAAACGTCGCTCTAGGGACGTCAATTTTGCTCTTTGTCTTTTTGTCTTGAGATCGCAAGAATTCATCGAACTGTTCTTGCGTAAAGAAGTATTCTTTATTCAGAAGTTGAATACCAAACTTTTTGGAAATGGCTCTCATTAAAGGGAAAGCACCGCTGCAGAGTTCTTCAATAACATCCTTTGAAAGATCATAGACAAAACGGCGCTTCGCTTGGTTGCTGATTTCATGTAAAAGATCTTGGCGTGAAAGTTTAGCGAAAGAAAAACTCTCTTTAGAATAGAAGCTATCCGCAATCTCGACTTCGGGGTTTTCATTGAATGAGCTACCAAATAGCAAATTGAAAAAGTAGGCAATAACGCATGGCAGAACTGGGATAGGTAAGTCCTGAGTGTATTCTCTTAGAATGTGCTTCAGTGAACGAGCAACAATTTCTAGTTGGGAGACCTTGATCAAACATGTGAGCTGGTCCTTATTCACAATTGCAGCCTTTCCCTTGGTTGGCTTTCTGATGTCGTTTTCGTCCAATTTGAGATTTCCTTTCAAGTCTTCAGGAATATCTTTGCCTTCTTGAACCAGTTTGTTTATTTTTGCCTGTCTTTCTTTTATAAGTTTTTCAACTTTGACAAGGTACTCCTTTTCCCATTTCTTGTGTTCTTCATTAGAAGCAGCAACCTCGGCAATTTTACACTGGTGTTGAGCAACTTGATCTTTTAATTCATTCTCAGCTAGTTCAATCAATTTACCGAGATACCGCATATTGATACCGTTTTTGTGCATTGAGTCAGTCAGATGATCACCATCATATGGGGCGGTTAGATTGCCAATGGCGTAGTCTTTGGCGAAGCTGGGCAGAACTTCCTCCGCGAGGTAATTGGAGATCTCCTCGACCAATGGGTCCTCTACGCCTTCCTTGACATATGCGTCAGAGTTGAATGCAAAAGCCTTTTCATCGAAAGCCTTTTCAAAAGTCAAATCAGAACCATCAAGTTTGCTGGCCCACCACTTGTCAACTAGCTCATTACGAACTAAGGTTTGTCTGTGAGGGTAGCGTTGGGATTCAGGGACATTGTCGTAGTATTTTCTAGCGAACTGCAAATCGAATGGGTGGGAGTTGGCTAAGTCTAAAACGTACTTTCTTTTGTCGGACCCGACAATTCCCTTAGAGTTCGAAGAGAACTTAATCTTTGCTGTACCCGCCTCGTGACTTTTCAAGTGGAACACTTTACTGAAGGATTCCAAGGCCTCGTCAAAATCCTCGTCAAACAAAACTTCACCGGTGGCCTCATCTAAACCATACACGACATTAACATCGGAGACGAGGTCTTCAGTTATAATCTCGCCAGTCTCAGGATTTTTTTTGTTCACACTACCCATAGCGCTGAGAAGCCCTGGAACTGGAGTTTGAGCCAATACCCTCCGGCCTGCAAAGTCAATAATCACACAAAGGAGATAATGAATCTCAGACAAGCTGACACGGTGCAACAGTTTTACAGCTTGCAGGTCTTGGTTGGACGCCGCAAATGCCGCAGCATCACCGCCCGTTTTGGTATAATTGCCATTGACGTCCCCGACGAAAGCGTAAAAGATGTTGTTTTTTAAATAAATATGCTCGCAGCTGGGTGCTTCGGGATTCATGGGGACCAAATCATCGTAAAAAATCGACATCGCGTCTTTGACGGCTGTTTCAGTGAATTCCTGGTAAACTTTAGCCGTTAATTTTTCGGTATCAACGATGGATTGGAAGTCGCTTGATGTCATATCCTTGATTGCCTGAAACTCATCATTGAAATTTCTCTCTGTGTTAAAATCAGCTTCACTCAATTGCAAGCGGCTATGGTTCCCTGAGCCTGAAGGAGATGTTGAAACCAACCAAGGCTTGCCCAAGAATGTAGTCGAGGGTCTGACTGTGAAAACGGAATCGAGAGAGCCAACTTTCTTCTCCAGCTTGGTGAGATGGTCCTTGAACTTCTTCGAATGTGCTGAAAACAGATCCAGAAGAGAAACTTTTGGTGCTTCATTGTCACTTCTGGGATTAGGGTCAAACTTACTGGATGTAGACTTGTTAACGTAAAATCCAGAGCATGTTGCAGTTACGTGAATTGCCTCGTTTTCAAGTGTTATGGCATGCAAGTACAACAAATGCCCTTTCGTTCTGTAAAAAGGAGGAACAGGGTTGTAAGCCGACAGCGCCAAGGAACGAAGACAGGGCGTTATGATACCAGATCTAGTCTTAAGGATTTCATTTACAGTTTGACGCTTGCTTAAGGAGTCCTTCACCGTTTGCTGGAGATCCTTCTTTTCCTCGTCAGATATTTCAAAAGCGGAAGACTCACTGTTCGCATCCTTTGATGGCGGTGTGTCCTTGATAGGGCGTAAAGGCATGCTAGAAATCTGGGAGCCGGTGGAGATAGCGAAATCGGAGATACCATCTTGGGTCTCGGGTGTAAACCCGATTGTGTCGCGAACCAGTGTTACATGTCTCAATGCATCTCTTGCAGTGTAGGGCTTGAACTTAACATCCAGCTTTAGTGAGTCAGAGTTTGTCAAGTCGGCCAGAGGCTCTTCACCAGTGAGTTTTCGGGTTTTCTGGAAGAGTTCGAGATTCGTCAAGCACCTTGTCGATGGCGAAAACTGCAAAATGTCAGCAACAACTTGACTATTCGAAGACTTCAAAAGGTTCAATTGAACCTCCTGCTTTTGATGGGGCAGTCTCACAGACACGGAAACCGTGCCTCCAGCTTGTGCATCCATTGTAGTCGGGTTTTCAGTGTAATTGAGTGCTTTAGTCGAGCGATTTCGAATGTGACTCGAAAATTGTAAATTTTTTTACAACTTCTGAACTTTGTTAATTCTCTGGAAATATGATGGTAAAACCGTAAAATCAACGAGCTCGCCAAGCGCAGGATGCATGCGCTGCAGGCAGAAAATGGTTGGACCCGATTAGATTGTCGGAGCGGCAAACCAGATATCAGAAGGAGTTTTCAAAATTAAATTCTCCGATACAGGGAGTCGAACCTCGGTCTCTACGGTGAAAGCGTGATGTGATAGCCGTTACACTATATCGGATAAATATGCGGCTCGATACAGTGACGTTATTAGTGATTTGGTATTTGGCGGTCTGTCTCCCCACATAACAAACCTTCACGAATACCTTTGAGACTCTAACATGTTCATTAAGAAGCTTCGGATAGTCATAAGAGGCATCGGCACTCTAACATAATCCCGTGGCAATCACCAAGGGTCGCGGAAGGCGCTTGAAATATTCTTAACAGCTGGTTGCGGAAAAGCCTTCAACCAAAATATAATACTGTGCCAAAGCGTTTTCAGTCTTTGTAAATACCTTTAGGAGTCAATATGTTCTGATACTCTTTATTGATGCGCATAATGAAGATAGGTCCGTGTGATATGCTAAACTGGGGACACTAGTAAGAATGTTGAGCTGAGTACAATTGAGGTTTTCATGGTAATACAAGTGCACGTGAATTACCGCCCAAACGCGATACACGTTATAGCCTTTTTCCTTGATAGCTTCCCATGATTCAAGTCTCAAATCTTGTCGTTAATAATAAATGAACGGAAATATCACATGCTTGCGAAGTCATGACGTTAATTCATGCCGTTCTCGACATGACAGAAAGTCGGGCTGTGACAACCGTTTTAGCTAGCCGTAAAGAGGGCCATTTTGAAGCTGTAATACAATAGCATCGCGTGAGGGTTAAATGCATCCAATTGATATTTTATTTTGGCAGTAAGGAAGCTATGGAAGTTGCGTCGCCTGATCGCAGCACATCTCAATCTTGATACTCTTATAAATTGTAAGCATTGTTATTTGATTTGTGAGCCATTTGAATTGCAGCCCTTGAACTCGATGAATTAGCCGTTTCAGCTATTTCTTGGGTCCGATATCTGGTTTAGTCCCTACTGCTTGCAATGCAGGGAAATATGTATTGTTGTACGAACATAACCCAAAACAAGAACATCATCCAGTAACGGTATTGAAGATTCCCCTAAGGACTTCGAACAAAGCAGGTGCCCCGATCGTTGGCAAGTTGAAACAGGTCTCTTTCCACACTTCAATAGAGAGGTCTCCCGATAAATTGTTAGCAGCACCTTCTGGAATTCCGTTGATGGGCAGCAGTCCACAGGACAAGTTGAAGCAGAAGTAGATGGACTACTTAAAGAAAGCTATTTGGGGGCCAGATCCCAAAGAACAACATCGCAAGATACGCACACTAGTGAGGAGAAATGGCAGGTCATTGGATAAATCCTTGAGGGAACTGAACGCGCTCCAGAGCAAAACACAGGCTTTAATCAAACGTTCCGCTAAGCAAAATGACACAAGATCGGTACGGATCTATGCCCGTGAGCTTTACCAGATTAACAAACAGTACAAGCGTATGTATACATCCAAAGCGCAGCTACAATCTGTTGGTATGAAGATTGACGAGGCATTTAGAATGCAAAGTCTTCAGGAGAATATGGCGCTTTCTGCTGGACTGATGCGCGAGGTCAATTCATTGGTGCGTTTGCCATACTTGCAATCATCTATGATGGAACTCGAGAAGGAGCTAGTAAAGAGTGGTCTCATCAGTGAGATGATTGATGATACCATGGAAATGGCGACTGAAGACGAAGACATGGAAGAGGAAGCGGAACAAGAAGTCAAGAAAATTGTGGATCAGTACACTTTCTCTAAGTTGGACGAAATCGACAACATCCCAGCTGTTGAACTGCCAGGGAAAGAAGAGGAAGTAGTGCCTGAAGACAAGATCGATGACGAAGCTGATAACATGCTGAATGAGATGCGGGAGCGCCTTAAAGCCTTACAAAACTAGACAACTGCGAGTGTATACTATATTTCTTTTTCTTCAGACATTTGTCTCTTAACCTTTTCGCGCAATCTGCTGTCGAGGAACTGTTCCTTCAAAAGCTCTTTGATCTCTTGCTTTTGTTTAACCCATTCCTCCGCTTTTCCAAGTGTGCTATCGACCACGTTCATTACATTGTGCACCATGCCTAAGCTCTCTTTAGCCAGAATTAAAACCTTGCCATTCGGGCTTACACCTTTCGAGTTAGTATACCTGGCTAAGTTCTCAGAGTTCATTGTCGAGGTCCAGTTCATAGGCAACTTGAGTAGCGATTCTCGCACTTGGGTGCGCGCTGGTTCTGGAAGTGAGTTACCAGTAAAGTTGGATATCAGGGTATACACTTTCTTGACAGTTCTCACAATCTCCATCTTGACTACATTTGATTGTTCGTCAATATTATCTGAGGCATCATAAAATTCCTCATCCTCGTCGCTATCGACATTGCGGCCGCGTAACCTGCCGCGCCGCAGCTGTTGTTCCTTGAATACTAGACTTTGTAGAAATCCAACTCGGTTAGATAGCTGATAGTTCGCCAATTTCAGTAAATGTAAACATGTTACAAGACGCTTCTTCGATTCGATTGACATGTCGAGCTGATAGCCTTTCAAGTTCACTTTTGATTTCGCTATGGCGTTCGAAATCTTCTGTCTTTTCGAGGTTCTCTTCCGACAGAGTCTCTCGTCCGCCAGTAAAACCCCGTCATTTACAACTGCTGACCGACCTATGAAATCTTCCGATTCCTCATCGTATTCGTCTTGCTCACTGTAGTTTTCGTCACTTTGGCTTCCCTCGTCTTCTTCTTCTTCTTCTTCTTCTTCTTCTTCTTCTTCTTCTTCGTGGCCGCGTTTGCTCCGATTCTTCCATTTATTGCTGGTCTCCTCGAGCCGCTTTACCATTGGTATCAACGCTTTCCGCTCTACAATTTCGGCTCCTTTTCGAAACTTTGGGTATTGGTTTTTGCTCTGCTCATATACCCGCACGGCATTATTGATCAGCGTGTTTGACCTAACTTTATCGAGAAGTGTGTCGCGCTGCCCCCGCCCATGTGAATTCCGTAAATCTCTCAAAGCTTCAACTGCGAGCGCGATGTCCTGAGGGATGTCCTCCTCTTTATATTCAGTATTAGCATTTACATTGCCCATTTCACCTTCGTCTGAGCTGTCAGTTCTCCGCACAGCCTATGAAGATATTTCCCTTGTATTTGATGGATTTGTAACTCAAATTCAATATATATATATGGTGATGCAGGGCATCGCATTCCAAAATTTTTCTTAGCTTTGGGTCGTTAATGGCATCAACATAAGAGTACTCGAGTATATGGTAGAGACACTCATCAACCAATGGCTTGGCGATTAAGTTTGAATAGCCTTGGCAAGAGGCTGAACAGCGATTGGTCGCGACTTTCTAAGATCTATGAAAGGGCAAGTTATAAGGTGCCCGATAAACTTCCACTTTTGCAAAATGAGGCTAGCCATAAAATAAGGTGCGGAGTGATTTTGCAGTCATTGAAATCACAACGGCAATCTGCGTTCTTAAGTGCACTGCTTTCGGACGTCTATAGTAGCGACCAGTACTGGCACGAACAGTTTTCTCAAAGGTACTCTAAACCTGGTTTCAAGCTAATCCGGTACGGAGCGTCGCTCGAAATTCACAAGCTGGACAATTCAAACACCTTGTACACTCTACCGTCACCTTGGTTACAGAAGCATGATATAGAATTGCTAGAGATGGATGAAGTGAACCCCGCTAATGATGGGTGCCACGTTTACCTGGGTTTAGAAAAAACCTTTCCGACCACAGCCTGGCCTACGCTCTCTATTACAGATACAGACTCAGAATCGCCTATGGGACCGCGCGAAGTCAACTGCAAAAAAGCTCTGGCCGGTATGCAAAAGCTTATTCAAAGCAAGTCCAACGTCAACGAATATTTGAAAGACCTCGAATCCTCCAACTTCCTGTGTATTTCCAGGTTGCTTGAATCACAGTTTTGTGACAAAAGTCTCATAATGAAACGCCTTAAGCACGCTGTGATCAAAAACATTTACGAGACTGACACTTCTATTTCTAAGTTCTCTCAACAACTGATTGAAAAAAAGAACATTAATGAAGAGATTGACAACTGGGCGTATGAGGCACATTTGGCGCTCCAGTCCCAACTTAAGCCCAGTTTGACTCAGTTTGTGCACGACCAGCTATCTGTCTTTAGGCTTCATACCTATTCTGAAAGCCAGCTCGAGTTGAAACTTCGGGAAATGTGTGATTTGTCCGGGACTTCGGATATGACTGAGAAAATCAATTATATTCGCGGGAGACTTCATCTTCCTTTGTTTTCACCTCCGGTATGGAACATGAACCGCTTGTATCAGAGGGCCGACGTTATGCACAAGGTAATCAACAAGTTCATTTACCAACAGTTTTTCAAGCTTCAACTCCCTTTGATTCTTTGTTCAGTTGTCGGCGTGTTGTCTGGCCAATTTACTGCATACTCGATGGGTTCTTTAGCCACTTTAGGAATTGTTCTTGGTGTAAATCGTACAATGAACAAATGGTCAGAAATATTGCAGCGTTTCCAGAGCGATGTGCTGGAAGAAAAGAGGCTCGAAATCGAAGCGGCGCGTAGAGAAATACAAACTGAGTCAAACATCAAAATTAAGGACGAAAACCAAATTCAGCACAGTAAGATTGAAATCCTTGAGAGGCTGAGCAAGTGAGTGACAGTCTCAATAGTGGCCTACACCACTTAGAATGCCTGAAGCCCGCCAAAAACTATCATTAAATACTAAGCATAACTATATTCATACATCGAGTTTGATCTTCTAAAATTTAGACCTGGTAAGCATAATCTGTATCATTGATCGTTTTGTATCTTACCCACGAGAAGGACTGATATTTCAAATTCTCTTCTAAAATTTTAAGGTATTCCACTCTGAGGCCACTGGAGGTGTAATAAGGTACCTCAAATTCAGCGGTAATTGCATTTGACAAAAACTGTTCTTCTTTCTCTTTTTCGCTTTTGATTTGAGCATAAAGTTCCTCTAAATGGGCACCTTTTCTTAAGGGTGGAGGGTCCATCGAATTCTTGATTTCTTCGAGCTTCCTTGCGTGTTCCTCTTCATCAAACAAAGCAAATTCGACATGCATTGAATAACTGGTTTCTCCGTGTCCTCCCTTAATTCCTTGAGCATCCCACAGGAGCATTTCGTCGGACAAGTTGAAAAATACGGAACCATGGTCGCATTTGAACCTTGGTGGCTTAGTCAAGTCGATTTTGTAACTATGGAAAAGGTCTCGGATGGGGATGTGAATTTTCAAAGCTGTCGCAGAATTTTGCGCCTTGAAGTGTGGCTGAATCGTTACAGAAAGATGCAGCTTATGCTTTTTTTGGCGCTCATTAATCTTGTAGTCTATCAATTTTATAATGGGGGAGTCGTTTATATGACGCTTTAGTTTGTATTCACACAGTTGAAAGTCGCCATCCGGAGGAATAAATTCAATGTAGTCTTGTGAACTAAGAGACTCTAGCGATACGCACTGGTGAAACTTAGAAGATCCTAAAAATAGTTCCTTTTCCTTAAGCATCTTATTGATGCACACCCGGACTATCGGCATGCCTGAAAGATAAGATCGGCAGTTTATTTTTCCATGAACGAAAGTTTGACGAACCTGTGAGTTTTTGAAGTCCATCAAGTATGACAGACGTTCAACAATGTCAACAAAGAGCTCGTTCTTGGAGTAGTATATCCCTTTCGGTCTCCATGAGACGGCTTGTGTAGTTGTACGGAGAACAAAGCTGTTGATATATTGCTCATCATCCCGGAATCCGTGTATGTCTGCTTTGTCTTTGTTCTCCTTCGGTTGGAGTACCCCAGGGTCACTTTCCTCGTCACTGCTCGCTTGTGTATTCGATGACGCTTTCGGGACGTTAGCCTCGATCTTGATTGAGTCGCGTATTATGTTGTAGTCAGTCAGTTGCGGTATCCCATAATCGAGACTCTCGTCAAAAAGCTCGTAAATCAAGTTGAAGTTGTCTATTATTCCCGTGCGGTCCACTTTATCGACCTTCAGGTATTTCACCAACAAGTTGTGAAATTCGTTCAAGTATGCTAGCACGCTCATCAGATTGAATCTTAAGCTCCCGGTACTCGCAGATACAAAGTATAATCCATCCCGAATGATATAAACGTACAGTATACCCTTCGAGTATACCACAGGGCCTTGCGACTGTAGATGTACCCTCTTAAAATATGAAGCATAACACTCTGGATGAGCTATTGACTTTAGATTTCGGAGTATGAGAGGGTTGAGTTGCTCATCAAGTATAAATACGCAAGATGACATGCAAGTGTTCCTTCAGGGGCTTCCTTTTTCGAATATCTTGAAACTATATCATAATTGGCTTTCTTTACATGTTTTCACGAAATCACCAGAGAACAATGTACAACAAAGTGAAAAGAGTATCCGCGCTTCCGCTGAGTGCTGCTGATATCTCCAGGTACCTGGTAAAGCACCCCAAATGGAGTTACGACGGCCTCAGGATTTCGCGCGACGTTGCTTTCAAGGATTTTGAGACAACGTGGTCATTCCTAGGCCAGGTAGCTATGAGGAGCCACTTGTGGGGCCACCATCCTATGATAACTACAACTTACAATAAGGTTAATTTAAAGCTGACTACACATGACGTGAATGGTGTGAGTGATATTGACATAAAGCTGATGGAAAGAATTGAAGGCTATATTGCGGGTCACGAGGAAGCCAGCGCTTGAGGTTGGGAGGTGGCCCCCCTTTACTGTCGAATTCAAGTTGTTAATGTTGAAGTGTAACATGAGATTAGAAACGAAGGCTCAAGCGGCTGTCGACTCGAGCTTCTTTTCAAGTTTCTCGAACTCTTTTAGGGCGACCTGCTCCTCGGGATCGAGGATCTGAACAACATTCTCGACTTCCTCGATATAATGCTTTAGCATCGACTCGATACCGTGCTTGAGTGTGACCTCGCTGGACGAGCAGGATTTGCATGCGCCCTGCAGTTTCAGATACACAGTGCCTGTCTGCGGATCATAGCCACGATACTGTATATCCCCACCATCATCCATAATTGCTGGTCGGATCCGCGTCTGGATCAGTTCCTCGATCATGTCGCTGATTTCTTGTTCGTCCTCGTTGTATTCAAACTTGGGAAGGTTCACGTCGTATCCGACACTCTGCTCCTGCACGCTAAAGAACTCTGGAGTCACTGCTTCCTTTCCTGAAGCCAAGTACTGCATCAGCAGGTCGACTACACTTGGAGTAATCTGGTTCCAGTGGACCATCTCGTCTTTGTTCACTGTGATAAAGTCGTCCCCAATCATAACGGCCTCGACGCCAGGGCACTGCGTAAAGAGGCGCGACGCTAGCGGCGAGTGCTTTATTAGCGGTTCATCTGTATTCTTAATCTCTACACTCGGCTTGCCTCTTTCCTGCAGAAGTTCACCATCTGTGGAGATAAATTTTATTGCGTTCTCATTTGGTGTGGATACTGATTTAATGTGTAAGAATTGCTTGGCACGCCCAAGGCTTTTCTTTGCCGCCTGTAGACGTCTCGCAGCAAACATCCGGTCTTCTGAATGTTGTGTCTCTGATCTCTGTTTAGCTATTCCTAAGCGTTGAATGGACAAGAGACGAGGCTTCTCCCGACCGCGATGACTTCGATCTTTTGCCGTATTACGTGCTTTGTCATGTGATATTATTTATCAATACTAACGAAACCACTTACTTAGCATTTTTTTACAATGTCAAAATATCAAATAGCGTTCCGTCCGGGATTTCAAGCCAACATTCGTACTCCTATTTAAAACACTAGAGGCAAAAACTGGTTAAATATGATGATTGCACAAGGACCATTTCTGGTACTGGCAATTCTCGCCAAGTTTGTATTCTGTAATCGAGAAAGTCTAGATGGTTATCGACAGGTTTGCAGCGGGATGTACTCTAAGGAAGACTGGGGTGGAAAGGTAGACCCTTTCATTTCATTCAATCTGAAGGAGATATCGGGAGACGAGGGGGTTAGTGTAGCCATTCTCGATTTCCAGGACTATGAGCATCTCGGCATTGATAGTGGCGAGAAAACCTATTACATTTGTAGTGACACGGCGATCGAAAAAGGGCTGTGTACCGAAGAGCACAAGAACGAGTATCTCTTCGAGGATGTCATCTTTGACAGTGAGACGAGCGAGAACAAAACAATGGCGGCTTCTATACAAACGTTTTACCAAACCGAGACTGGCTTGCACAACGCCAAATACCCTGTGAAGTCCACAGGCTACTACTGTGTGATAACCCATACTGAGAACGTTGACGCTAAATTTGATGCCGTGGTCAACTTCAGAAATGCATTTGGTCAACTGCCCGCAGCCGAAATCAACAACCTCCCTCTTTATGGGTTGCTGGCTATCTTCTACGTTGTCGCCATGGCGCTATACAGTTTTGCGTTCTGGAAGCACAAGAATGAAATTCTGCCTGTTCAAAAGTATCTGCTGGCCTTCTTTGCATTCTTGACTGTGGAGCAGATATTTATTTGGGCCTATTATGATATTAAAAACGAAAAAGGCAATACAGCAGGCACCAAGGCTTATATGGTATTTGTATCCATAATGAGTGCGGGAAAAACTTCCTTCAGCTTCTTCCTGCTACTAGTCATTGCTTTGGGTTATGGTGTAGTCTACCCAAAGCTGAACAAAAAGCTCATGAGGCGGTGTCAGATATTCGCAGGGCTGAACTTTGCCTTCAGTGTCGCCTACATGATCCAAAACTACCTGACCAACCCAGAATCCGTCACTTTGTTACCTTTGATAACACTCATTCCTGCCGCTATCACAATTCTTGGCTTCTACTTTTGGATTTTGAAATCTATGACCGAAACTTTGCGCTACTTGCAGGAGCAAAGGCAAGTCGTAAAACTGAAAATGTACAGAAAGTTGTTGTCCACGATATATTTTTCTTTGTTTGTCTTGTTCGCTGGTATCGTGGTCACATCTTTTGTGTTTATCGGTATGAATTCGATTGAAATGGTCGAACAGCACTGGAGAACGAGGTTCATTGTTGACTTTTGGCCATCTTTGGTCTATTACTTTGTTTTCATCACAGTGGCATTCATTTGGAGACCAACCGATACATCTTACATGTTGGCTTGCTCGCAGCAGTTGCCCACCGACCCAGAAAACGTCGCAGATTTTGACTTGGATGATCTTCAATCCCTCGAGGAACCTTCAAACCACATCGACGACGACCTCAATTTCTCAGACGATGAAGACCATCAACAGGGAAGGAATCCGCCCAGGCAAAACAAGTAGTGATATTTTGAAAGTTAAGCAATGTACATATAACAAATTTCACTCTGAGTGACAAAATTACACGATATTATAGATTATATATGATTTTTTTTTATAAGGCTAATTAGTTGACGATATTATCAATGTGGCCTTCCGAAGACTTTCTGGGAGCATGAGCGCGAGCACTTATTTGAGACTGTACCACATGCAACTTCTCAGGGTGGGAATTCTGCCACTCTCTGAGCTTGTAGGTTTGCCCGGTGAGATCCCAGTATATTCCTCTGCATGTGGTATAGATCCCTTCTCTTCCTTCCCAGAGAGGGTATATACACACGCAAAAACCACTCAAAAACAACCATATAATTAAAACCACAACCCAGCCCCTGAAGAACTTCTTGCTGAAGATGTATTTCGATCCATACATCGGCATAGGCCATACTACCAGTAAAGCGAGAGCGAAGAAAATGCAAAGGTATGTTCCCCATTTCCCGGCAACTTCAAGCCTTTCAGCCTCTTCACGTTTCATGGTGTCGATCTGCGTCTCGGGAACTTCTTGGGCGGCCGATGTCACTGACTTGACTGCGGCGAGCTTCTCCCTATCATTACCTTCAATAGAGTTCCCGGAATCTGAAGTATCTCCACGAACGGATACCTGTCCGTTGCCACCATCAGCTTGACCTTCAGAGGCTTCAATCTCTTCTTGTTCGTCGGCCCTTGTAATGACCTGAAGAAGGTCCCAATCGAATCTTTGAGGCTTGAAAACATAGGTCAAAATTGGGATGAAAACCATTGGTGACAATAAAGCAACGACATTGCCCGTCAACATTGGGTCGTCTGCAAATGTCGAATCAATAGTAATCTCGTTGAACTGGCTTTTAGCGCAAACCAACCACGACATGATAGCAAGGCCAGTACCTAATATTGGAGAAATAACTACCGCAGCCAAGTTCTGCTGTTTCCAGAATAAAGTCAGGCACGCAGGAAGAACAGCCGCTGAGATGATAATACCCATCAACTCGTAAAGATAGCCCATAGATACGCCAGCGTAGTAAAGACCAACTGCGAAGCCTGCCATAGAAAATCCAAAGATGATACATGCAGCATGCGAGGAAAAGATCAGCTTCTTTCCTGTAGCCTTTGGGTTGATGTAGGTTCTGTAGATATCGTAGGTGAAAATAGAAGAAACTGCGATAAGTTCAGCACTCATAGCACTGGTAACAGCCATAAACACCATCAAGAGAGCTGCCACAGCTCCACCTTTGCCAAGAATAGTGACGGCAGCAGAAGGGAGGACCAGGCCAGCTGAAACTTGATCTGACGTGAGCCTTTGAGGGTATGTTGGGAAGCTAGGGTTAGACTCAAGTGCCACACACGCTAGACCCATTGCAGTAGATATTAAGGTAGGAATTGCAAACCATGAAACACCACCCAAGACGTAACCAGGAAGACTGGCCGCTGGCGAGGCAGAAATGGCTTTGTTCCAGTAACCGTTATCTAGAAAGACAGTGCCGAAGTTACCAACCAGGTTGATAACAAAAAAGATACCACCGGACTTAGATCTCATAGTTAGGTACTCACCTCCGGCATTGCCTTCGATAGGATGGGCCTCTGCAGCCGCACGGACAAGATCGTAGACCTTACCTGGGGAGCCCAGTTTGTCTCCGGTCGCGTAGACTGTAAAGGCGAAGGTCAGGATGATCACAATGATCACGATTGTGTGAACGTAGTCTGTAAGGAAAGTGGCCTTAATACCACCGAACAAAGTGTACACTATGACACCCAAAGGAAGTAGGAAACAGGCTGCCACCGTGTTCATGCCAGTCAGATCATTAACAACAGCAGAACCACCAGTCAAAAGCATTGCAGTGACTAAGATGTTGGTGGCCAGCGCGTAGAAAAGGTAGCAGATGTGCGCCACCTTGCCGTAACGGGCATAGATGATTTCTAGGAAGGTGTGTGCGTTAGGAGCGCGCTGCTTGGCCTTGATAGCGAGTGTGGCGAATGCGATGATTTGGAAACACGCGCCCGCACCGTAGTAGTACCCACCAGAAATGCCCACCTTGTAAACCATGGCGGTCGATTGTAGCAGGGTTGCAGCCCATGTCCAACTGGAGACAACCGCAGCGGCGATCAGCCCGGTCTTGACAGTTCTGCCTGCCGTAGCAAACTCTTCTGCTGTGATGATCTCTTTCTGGTACCGCTTTAGCATATAGGTAGTTAAGATCATACCGAACGCGAAAACGAAGCCGAGTCCGACGACCACGGCATAGCCAGCGCCTTGAGGGAGGGGACTTTCAATTAGGGCCATTGCTTGCTTGAACGCTTCGATGCTTCGATGCTTCGATACCAGTATGCTTTTCAAGAAAACTTGGTGCTTTCACCATCTGTGCTTCCCATTTAAATATGCCGCCAAGCGCTGGGCGTCAGCACGCATTTGCATCAAGGCTGCAAACTTCGCATCCAAATCGCGGAGCTTATCAACTCCAGATGAGATCCTTCCCTGCATTCCTTGGCCTCGGTCATAATCTTTGTCGCATCTTCCAAATAATATGGCATCTCTTTGGCCCTCTTATCTTTGTGACGCAAATTTTAGTCCTTATCGACGAGATAAGAAAGGGAGTTCAAATCACAGAAGCCTTCAACTTGATGACAGGATTTATTATAGATCGTGTTGATTATATAATCCAGACTTTTGAACCTCGCTTACAGCGAACCAGCGTTCGAAACTGCATCCAAGCATATTCCGACGCAGTGCTTCAAAACACGGTTCCGTCACTGTAAAGCTCTATTGGAGGTCCACCCGTCGAGGGCCTTAGCTGAGCTGCGATTTCGCGTCCAGCTTTCCACGAACCTGCTTCGATAAGCTGTGGTAGCTCTAGCTCAAACTTTAATTTTTCATTGACAAGCGGTAACAGGTTATCTAGCAATCCTACTGTAAGGCACCGCCACTCAACAATGGCGCCTTCGTGGGGTTCGAAGATCGGGATTGTGTCAGACGCGTTGTGACCTGTATCGTGTAATTGCGCGGAAAATGCGAGACCTCTTTTGAGCGCATCGGACTTAAGCTTCAGAACGCCAAAATCGTAGAAGAGCCCGCCATTACGATATTCTGGAAGTCCCGTCTGTAGCGACTTGTTAGATATGCGAAATTTGTAGCCGTAGCGCTCTAGTGGTACTAGCAGCGAATAACAAAGCCATTGCGTCAGTTTATGGAAGGTGACGATATCAGGTGGCACTCCAGCGGGAGCGCATCCCGCTGATGCAGTGGCCTTTGTGTCCAATCTCCAGGCATCGCCTAGGGGCTCTCCATTGACTACGGTGCGACCAGCGGGCCAGATGCTTGTGAGTCCCTGCATCAGCGCGTCCCAGACGTCTTGCAGATCGATCGTAGGAGTGGCTGCGTCGGCAGAGTCTGAAATGACCGCACTCTTGGCGTAGAGATAGTCGACGAGGGCGCCGGGGCGCGCCTCCGAACCGAAGATATCAGGGCGCGCCAAAAGCGCGGCGCCGAGCCGCTGGATGAGAGCCACGCGCCCTGCCGCACCGGCAAGCGGGTTGGCGTCCGAGACTTGGAATCCACGTGAAAACATCTCTGCACCGAAGGTTGACAGCGCTTTTCCTGTTACTTTGTACGGGTCATCTCTGTCGCTTGACAGGCTCCCCTCGACGAACAAGTAGTAAGAAGCGACCGCCAGGCCCTCGGAGCGGCCCACAGTGGTAGAGCTGCCGGGCACCGTGAATTTCCATGTGTTGCCGGCGCCAGCGTCCACTAGCACGCTGAAAACAAGCAGGTCCACGAGTTTCCGCGCAATCTCAACCTCTTCCACGCCCGCGCCACGCCACTGTGTAATGAGATCTTCGACTCGGCCTGAGTGACCGTGATTCAGATGCTGCCAGCGCCCGTGAGGAGGAATGCTTGCGTAATCGGATCCGTAGTCGCGTTTCACGATATCACACAGGAAATCCGCCACGCGGGGCATCTGGTCTAGGTCGAGATCGAAATGAAAGCCACCGCCGTTGCTCACTGCATAATTGAACACTTGCGACGTCGTCTCGCGGACGGATTTGATTGACTTTAGGTACTCGACCGCTTCGATAGTCATGTTACAGAATTACTGATTCTGCTTTTTCAGATTGCTGGTTCCAAAGGTTCAGGTAGTTGGGGAGGGGCTCAACACTGCACCGCTTTATATCGTCTTTTTTGGCAAACAATCCATGTTAGCTGGTAGTAATGGTCATTATCTGTTGTATCAATACAGCTAAGGAGAACGTTGAAGCGATACCGGGGGTACAGAGACATCTCCGACGGAATTCCAGGAGTTTTTTAGCACGTGCTCACGGACAGGAGTCTCTTGTTGTGACTGTTTTATTTACAACACCCATTCACCGGATTTTTAGGATATATTTCTGAATGTGCACGGTTTTATTAACGGCATATGTAAACGTGCGCAATGATTGTCTTCGTGATGAGACGCACATAGTGACAGGCCATGCGATAATTTTTCAGATGTGTGTCATTGTTTACGATGGTACGCAGGCATCGACCGCGCAGGTTCCACCTTTCCTCACTGCTAAAACTAAAGTCAACCTGTTCAGCACTTGCTCCTAATCGTTGTTTGGTTTCCTCTCGGCAAGAACTCAAAAGGTATATATCAACAATGTCTGACTTCCAAAAGGAAAAGGGTGAGCAGCAAGAACAGCCTCAGATCCACAAGATCAGAATCACTTTGACCTCCACCAAGGTCAAGCAGCTGGAGAACGTCTCGGCCAACATCATCAAGAACGCCGAGAACTACAAGCTGGTCAAGAAGGGTCCTGTCAGAATCCCTACCAAGGTCTTGAAGATCACCACCAGAAAGGCCCCTAACGGTGAGGGTTCTAAGACCTGGGACTCCTACGAGATGAGAATCCACAAGAGATACATCGACTTGCAGGCTCCAGCCCAGATCGTCAAGAGAATCACCCAGATCACCATTGAACCTGGTGTGGATGTCGAGGTCACCGTCGCTGCCTAAGCGCGCAATGGTGCACATTTTTCATTCCCTTTTTTCTCTTACGCTCCTCTCGCAATCTACTTGACCATTTGGCTGCATTTGTTCCCGTCGCTCTAGGTGTCGCGAGCCCACTCTAGGTATGGCAGTTTCTGATATACCTCTGCTGTACTATCAGTGGTTAAAAAATAGATGTTACGTCCCCTATTGGCTGCTCCAGTGAGCAGTTATATCCGCTCCGCGGGCCTACGTGCCGTTGGGTCTTTAAATACTATGTGTAGCTTTTAATCAATTCAGAAAGCGAGTGAACATTTGGCCTGTCAGCTACAACCAGTTGAATTTGCGGTGTGCAAACTGTAATTAGTGGCGGTTTAACACTGCGACGTCCACACTTCAAGCCCTAAGCTGCTGTTCAACTGCTACGTTATTAGTGATTACTTCCATATATAAATTAATAAAGCTCGATCCACCTCTCCCGCGCACCAAACCTAAGAGTAACAAACATAGCACACTTCAGTGCCTTGAAGAGAATAAAGTGAGGTTTCCGGTGAAACCAGGCTCTCCGTGTGTGGAAGCGCCGCTCGCGAGAACTGCTTTTTCTCTTGTAACTTTGCTTACACCCTTCTGTTTATGATGAGAACAAGTCCTTAGTGACAATGCTATAAACCCAGCTCTTCGATTTCATTACATGAGAAGAGAAAATGACAAACGCTCTGAGCAGAACTTGAAGGCTGACCCCAGTTTTTTTTTCACTATTTACACGTAGTTCCGGCGTAGTATTATCTTATCTTGAGGCTGCACCCGCCGCTTTGAAAAGCACTATATCTCCGTCTTCCATTTCGTACTGTTTTCCGCCCCGTTTCACAAGGGCCTGGGCCTTTAGCTGTGACTCTTTAAGTGGAGGAACCATCGATGCTAGATCTGAGAATTTCGTGATGTTAGCGCTAATAAACGTCTTCTCAAGGTCGGTATGGATCACCCCTGCTGCCTGTGGGGCGAAAGTGCCCTCTCGGATAGTCCATTGTCGCGCCTCGAGGGGTCCGCATGTATAGAAGCTAATCAGCCCCAAGGCCCTCCTCATTTCATGAATGAGACGTGGTAGACAAGTTTCTCCATGACCCACCTCGCCTTCTGACTGCAATTTGCAATACGAATCCAGGCCCTCTTTATCATTACTAGCCATAAATTCGTTGAACTTTGTTTCAAATTCAGCGCTAAACAGCAATACTTGGTCCCCTGGTGAATAAGTTTCCATCCAATCGCTGACATCATTAAGGTAAATATTTTGTTGCATTAGAAAGTCCTTCGGGCTAACATTTAGAAGTACTATCGTCGGCTTTGCTGTGAGAAAGTTGTGCTTGTTCAAAATGTTAACCTCGTCAGGCGACCAGTCATCTTTGAAGTGTGCGATTTTCTTGCCCTCGTACATGTGGTCTTCAAGAGCATTTAGCAGCTCTAACTCCACATTCATGTATTTGAATTCAGCCGAGCTTTTAGCTGCCTTCGAAATCTTGCGATCTAGCTTTTCCCTGATTCCTTCCAAGAACTCGAGGTCTTTTAAAACCAGCTCGTCTTGGACAATGCTGAGGTCTCGGATGGGAGACACAGTGCCCTCGATATGTGTTATCTCCGGATCTGCGAATCCTCGCACTACTTGGAAAACACCATCCACATGCCTGATATCATTCAAAAACTTATTCCCAAGACCCTCACCTTTGGAAGCACCTCTAGTCAGCCCTGCAATATCATATATTGTCAAAACCGCAGGCACCTTCTTAGAACTTGCATATAGTTTCTGTAAGTGGTCCAATTGTTGAGAGGGGACAATCACTTTGGCCTCTTCGGGCTCAATGGTAGCAAAAGGATAATTGGCAGGGTTGCCGAGCTTCGAGTTTGTGATGGCTTGAAAAAATGTCGATTTTCCTACATTGGCTAGGCCAACTATTCCGCTCGTTAAATTGTTACTTGGCCGCCCCAGCCTCACGGGTCCTTTTGAGGCAACGTAGAATCTTCGGGCAGTGAACAGAAGCATATTTGAACGTTTGTCTTGTGTTTCATTTGACAGGCATTTTTCTCGTTTTTTCGTAGAATTAAGCGCGAAGATTCTTAGATGTCAAGTCCTTAAAAAAAAACCTTGCAATATAACAAGGCTCTAGCTAACTATCATGTAAAGAATTATAGTGCTCGCCTAACGCGTAGCTGTGCTTGTAATATACCAGCTTCAATTCAGGGTTTGAAACTTCTTGCTCATTTATCATATGGGTGGCTCTGCCACTCATCATCACACTAATACAGCATTTGAGAACTTTAGCTAGGGCCAAGAGCTCAACTTCACCACCCCACTGAGCAGTCTCCTCCATGGTTTTGGTATAATCATCAACGTCTTTTATGGACATGGTGGCCTCATCAAACAGATAGGGCACAAAGTCGTCCCTATATTGTCTAATGTAGTTCGAAGATAGAGATCGTAAAGCATGAACATCGAGATCTCTTGGTAGATAAGGTCCGTCATATCCTGATGGTATGTGATATTGTGCATCAATTGGATGGCGGAGTCGAACTTGGTCTAGAATCGATGCAAAGAGACAGTGACCATCAGGTTTGATGTCAAACTGCTTTGCACCCTTGACGCTGCAAAGTCGGTCAAGAGCCTCTTGTTCTATTTGTTTAAGGTTTGGCTGTACGGCCGCCTCCTGAG
>JANIJM010000004.1:600000-828292 GCA_030557885.1 Lachancea quebecensis | reverse complement strand
TGAGGCAATAAAGGAACAACATCAGAGATAATGAGAAACACCAAAGATAATGAAGCTCGCTCTAGGCCTCTAGATCTATAACTATAAGTACTACTGCATCCAAGGCTCGGTATGATATTAAGTAGAAGAAAGGAACAAGGTTTCTTCGGATGGGAGAACGGTCGCCACTGTATAGAGGCTAGTAACCGCCAACTTCATCGTATTCCAGAGCTCATAATAACTTACGACATCAATATATAGGTCAAGTGATCCATATTTAAAACTACAATACACCACTTTCCTGTCGTGTTGTAATTTTAGATATGGATCACTTGACCTATATATCGATTAATTAGCCTCTCCCCTTCTCTTCTTGCAAGCTACCTTTTAATTTAGCTTAGCCGTACTTATATGTCACATCTGTTTTTGTGGCATTGGTTCTAACTCCTAAAGCAGATAGCTTTGTTTTCATACGACATCTCCCACCAATGGGAGTTTGGCCGAGTGGTTAAGGCGTCAGATCCAGGTTCTATTGCTCAAGCAATAAGACATTCTGATATCTAAGGATGCAAGGGTTCGAACCCCTTAGCTCTCATTATTTTTAATTATGCGTAAACAAAAGACCGCTGCAAATCACCATGGATAAATTGTATCGCGATCAATCTTTGGGAATCGTACGTTCAGACCCCAGTGAATATAATCCGGCTCTTTCGAGTTTGAAGTAAGGTTTCTCCAGCAGTAGCATATTAACTTTAAACTGCAATCTTGTCATTTGTTTGAGGTTGATAGCGTTTCCAGGCGTTGTATGGTTAGTTCGCCTTGGGCTTATTGTCTTTATGTTCGCTACGCCTATAATAATACTACACGAAGTCACGAGCTGTAAACACCGCCTTTTGGTATCAGTTTCTGCGAGTTAATAAAGTGCACGTGAAGTTAAGATTCTTATCAGTTGATCCTAAGACGGCTTGGGTTGAAATCCAAACATAAGACGCCTGGGTTAGCAGAGGAATGCATAGAGGTAGGCAATAAAATTGAAAATACGTAGTACTGATAATTTAAAAGAAAAAAGATCTTTAGTGAAAAATGTCGCTTATCAACTGATGAATACACCATCGTTTGCAACATTCACGATAAAACCGAAATATGAAAGCGCCTGATGTGCAAGTAGCAGCCTAACTTATAACGTAATAGGTTAAAACGCGCGAGATTTGGTACATACAGATTTGTTTTGCCGCTGCGTCGCTTTATTCCTTCGCCTCTAAATTTGAAAATTTGAGTTACTGTGTCTACAACTGTTTCTGAAAGGCTTCCACACTGAAAGCCAAGTAGCTCTCTTGAATTTTTATTATCCAGAGTTGCAGCATTTCTCAAGGCTCCTCCACCAGTTCCTGTGTCGTTTGGGCTTTATGATCTCGGAGTTTATTGAAGCGAGAATATGCTATATAGGCATATATTGGTTGTTGCATTGCCTGGCTCATAGAATCAAACGTTTACCGCCAAGATTTTCTTTCTCGATAGCTAAAACGTGGGCTCTAGCTGCATCTCCGACAACTACAACAGGGTAAGAAATGGATTTATCTATGACGTCATCGTTTTTAGGTTCTAGAGTTTGAGTAATGAACTGGCAAGAGGCAGAGATTCCCTACTTCGCTGCAGAAAGAAAAACTTGAGGACCCCATGTTAAAGCAGGCTGGTTAGTTGAAAGCTCAAATTGCGCTGATCTGTTCGCGTCTCGAAATCTTCAAGCTGCTTTTTCTGTCAAGGTTTTTGATGCGCCATAAGCCTCCTGCGAGGAACGAATAGAGTCCCCAAACTCAACGGGGCTCTAGCTCTCTTCGTTGATTATAGTTCCTGTTTTTGCGTCATCTCTCGTAGGGGTAAGAGCGGGGTATGAGGACTGTAAGACAACTTTCTTCACAAAACCTGGACTATATTTTTCAATTGCGCTCAATAAAGTTTTGGTTCCTTCGGCTGTTTTTTTTAATAACCTTGCCGTTGTAGTCAGTCGCTTGGAAATTTACAGGAAACGCAGTATGAACGGCACGTGTAATAATGTTATAGTGCTTAGAAAAGACACCACCGAAAGCATTCTGAAGACCTATATTGGCAACTATTTCACACTTGAGGCGGTTGGATTTGAATCTTTCTGCTAAACTTGCAGCCTTTTCTTCAGAACGCACAGCGCCGATGATTGTAATCACTTTTTTCTAAAAGGCACTGATAACATGGTGTGCCACGTAATTATTTGCGCCAGTAATTAGTACGGTCCCTGCCATTCTATAAGTAATTACTAGCAGCAACTAAATCTTAAGGAGAAGGCAAAAGTTGGGATGCAAGAAAGTACACTAATTATTTTCCGAGAATGCTCCTCGTCGTCAGCGCAGGGTCTTCAACTAAACCTATATACTAGCGGGGATCTTTTTTGCGCTCTTGAAAGGTAGCGCGCAAATACTATTGTGACGTCATAGCCAGAATTCCTAAAAGGATTGAGAATAGGGAAACACAACCCTCTGTATTTTGTGGTGATATTTTCGTATCACTTCGACTCTTTTAGAAACTTTTTTTCTCGACAATGCTAACTAACCGCTCACTTTGTATTACGAAGACTTAGCTAAGGCCTTAATCTTGTCTTCGCATGTATTGATGCTATCGCTACTTGCATCAATTTTGGCAGCAAGATACGAAAGCCTACTTTTGAACATCTTGTGTTCGCTCACTTTCCCCAATGATCTGAGTTCTTCTTCCCACTTCTGTATTCTTTTGGTTTCAAAATTGATGATTCGCAACAAATATCCTGTCTCGAGCACCGTAAAAAGTTCATTATTGTTCAATAGATACTCAAATGCCGCTTTGTAAAGGGGCTTGGCCGGGCGAATATCCTTCAAAACTCCTCTATCTCTTGAAACAGTAATCAGACCATTTTTTTCCAATTCCAATAGTCCTGCTTCGGGCGCAGACTTGAAAAGAGGCCTGAAAACAATGTTTTTAAATTCTACGACAGGTTCCTTACTCAACATTTCAATGAGCTCCCATGCTTGTGCACTTTTGATCTGGTCAACGTTCTCAGCCAAAAATATCTGCGTTATCTGCTCAAGTGCCTGCTCCACCATTTTATCGAGAGCTTCTTTGGGGTTCTCGCCCGATTTAACTCTTCTCACAAAGGCCTGAAGATCCAGCATCCTACCTCCGAGTGGCTCGAGAGATTCGTCGAGCTCCCTTTTAATTTCGTCAGAGAGGATGATTGGCTTACTTTTTTCTTGATCATCGTCTTCGAGTGGCTCTGTATGGTCAAGAGAAGCAAGGACATAAGAACGAGCAGACTCTTTAGATGCATCTGATAAGATGAGTGTTTTAAACACTTGATTAGGAAGGGAGTCGGCAAGTAATTGATTGGGAGAAACTGTCTCTGTCAGAAAAATAACATGTGCAATATTCATCTGAACTAACATGGCAGCCCAGTCTGATAACTCTTTATATGCGAAACCATTCATTTCGGCCTTGTCATTAAACCGATCAATGACAATTACCGGCTTCTTTTCTGGATGTTGCTGTAGATAGTCTTCTTCTTTCATGGTGATTGCATCATCACCCCTGCCAACGACAGGGTGATACCCTTTCAAAGCGACTTGCCTTATTGCCATTAATGCTGTGGTTAGCATATTCCTAAATTGAGTTTCTTTACTCTCCGACAAACCAGTCTTTTGACCGGTTAATCCTTGGACCGCCAAATCCACAACGTTTGTGAATGAATTGATCCACGGGAAAATAGGAAAATAGCCTATTTGAGCCGCAGCATTCATGAGAAATTTCGAATCGGTTCGCGATTTAATCAACTTGTCGCAATCTAGATAAAGAACGTTAGGCCTGTCATGCAAGGTATGCTGGATGACAAGGTCGTGCTTTCCTGAGCCTCTTGGACCTCTGACAATGACGAAGGTGTTGTTGTTTTCTTCCAACCACATTTTAAGGTCGCTTACTTTTTCAATGCGTTCTTCCCATAGTTGCTTTTTGTTTGTCTCTACAGTTTCAGAACCTATTAGACTCTTAAAAGATGACACAGTAAAAGAAGTCAGCTTGAAAAGTTCCTTAATGAGGTAGTTTTCTCTAGAGAAGGCGAACCTGTGAGTAATTTTCTGACGTACAGAAAACTCACGGATTGGGTCAAAAACCAAAACAGCAACAATAGAAAGCAAGGCGATCACCAAAGGAATAGCGATCCTTGGGTGGTTTACGAAAAAATCCCGTATCATGTGTTCGTCAGCAAGTCTTTGGTATTGCACATGAATAGTGCTGTTATGCACCTCCATTCCGGAAACGCAATTCTTTGCACAGATAGCACCACGATAGGATCTGTACCTAAGTGTTGCAACTGTATCCCCTTTTTTTGAAGGATAGATATCGAGTATTGTACCGTAGCGTCTAAAAAGAGAGTAGATCTCCTCTTCGGTGAGAGCCTGGCCTTCAAATTTAATCTTGATGACTGTGCTTGGTAATCTTCTTAGGTCTTCGATCCAAGGAGAACCCTTCACCGGGAAAGCTGCTGCTCTAGTTACAAATGAAAGGATAGACTTGGATGATTCTTTGGAAGTATTTTGTTGAATTATGGAGTTCACTTGAGCTTTAGAGTAATTTCTGGGCACCAGGAATGTCGCGAAGACACCACCATCCCGTTTAACAGGAATCGTGGACCTAAGTTCTAAGCCATGAATCGGGTTCCTTGGCGGGCTTGCGAATTCCATGATCTTTGAGCGCACTGCGTCCCTTGATTGATTCGTAAGGAGGACATTGTACCACTGAGTTGGGCTCCAAAGGGAAGTAGCTCTCGGGTACACATTGTCGAAGTAGATCAGGGTTTCTTCCTCGGTTTTGTGTATAACACCAGTGTCTGTTGCAGTTGTTGATTCGCCAGCTTGTTCATCCTTCTTCTGGATCTCAGTGGAAACCTGCCTCTTAATAGGAACGAGGATATTAGATCTCACCTGCCCATACCTGACGGGCCTAAGGGATCTGCGAAGTAACAACAGCATCTCTAGGCGACTTGAAATCTAACGGTCCATAACTATGATAAACTTCAAGGAGTTCTTCAATTTGAATTCTATTGCGATGATATCATCTAACTCTGTGAACTCAATATGGCGGGTAACACTGTAAAATAAATGAGGGGAAGATCTTCAATAAGAAGACATTCACGTACAAGGTGCATACAGGCGTATACAGGCAGCAATGCTACATGCCCGAACGCCGAACGATGTCGAAGCAGCTATCGCGTTATTGTTTTAGATACACTGGGCCATAATCCTGTGGGAGAGGAAGCAAAATCTTTAAACTTGGTCATTGAGTTTTATTTGTTGCACTAACACACGTGACTGGAAACGCGTAGAATCTACGAGTCTGTAGTTTTCAAATTCGCGTGCGAGTAAAACAGATTTTGAGCCTAGGGCAGATGTCTGCAGTGTTCGGATCAGGAGGAAACCTATCAGTTATTGGCGATCGTGCTGACTTTTTTATATGTAGCACCACATCAATAGTCTGGCTCCTGGCCTCATTGTGCTGCTTCGAGCATTTTAAATTTCAGCTCTTACTAGGGCTTCGTCAAGCTTCCTCCATTTGTTGACGCTAGTAAGAGCTCGGAACCTTATAATTGTGAAAATCCTCGCTTATGTATGAGGCATAAAATAATTTCGTCTCCAGTAGGAGATCTTCCATAAGAACTTTTTATTGCAAGCTATTTTTGCGATCGCACTGGGGTCCCAAAACATGCCCAGGTTATATCTTGTTTCAAACTTCAGACTTTAACAATGCAAGGAGTCAAGCTCAAATGCTAACATATCTCTGAGTCTTAGATTACAACTTTTGGGGAATTTAACCACATAAATATGAAATAAGGCTGTACATGCAAGGCAGCCATAGAAAAATCTCCTTACCTGCACCAAACGGAGCGTGGTGTTCTTATTGTGTCCGTACCCAGTTCATTTTGTAGCGGCGACAAAGAAATTTGCAAATTTCATGATCATTGGACAGGTTTTGGCCATGCTCAAGCATTGATATGCACAACTGAGTTCGAAACTATTTGCTTTCCGTAATAAATATGTTATTCTAAGATCTTTACATGCCAAACAGATCCAGGGTTTGCCAAGGCAAATAATAATTTGCGAGACTCCGCCACAGAATGTCTAGCCAGTTCAGAACTGGAGAATAGTTTCAGAGACACGTACTCTTTTGATTTTCAAGAAGTCCATTACTCTACCTAATGCACTTGAAACAATTAATTAGATTAATTAAACAACGTTTCATCATTGGGTACCAGCGTGGTATAAGTGTTATTTCTTTATCACACCAGGTGGTTAGACGAAGCTCCTTACTCATAATGAAATCCTCGCATTTGTCGTAAAAAGTTAGCTCAAGATTAAGGGGAGAGCTTCTATTGCGAACATGTAATTTCTTGAAGGTTAGGAACACTAAGTTAAGATCTAAAGTCAAATACCCGGAAAGGCGAGTTCTGACCATTAGTCCTTAAAGTTGACAATGTCAGAGAAAACTGATTTCCAGGATAACGTTAGTGAACTAATCGATCTGGGTAAAGGGATCAGCGATGTGTTACCGGAGTTAGAATCACAAGAGACAGAGTGTGAGGGAGCATTCACGTGGCATATTGGAAACTGGAATCAATTGAAGCAGGATAAGCATGTTTCCCCGCGCTTCAAGATAGGCAAATACCAGTGGGATGTACTACTGTTTCCCCAGGGAAATCATAACAGTGGAATCTCGATGTATCTTGAGCCTCATCCAGAAGAAACGTTTAACGAGGAGAAACAGTGCCTAGAAACAAAAGACCCTGATTGGCATGTATGCGCACAGTTTGCCATAGGTATCTCTAAACCGGGAGAAGATACGAAATGCCAGCTTTTCAATGTTTCGCATCACAGATTTAGTGCCACTGACACGGATTGGGGCTTTGCTAACTACATTGAGCTTGAAAATCTGAAAAGGCGCACCTCTTCTAAAAACTCGGGGTTTTTATCAAACGGCCGATTGAATGTTTCTGTTTTTGTAAGAATTTTAAAAGACCCAACTGGAGTTTTGTGGCATAATTTTATGAACTATGACTCCAAGAAGCTAACAGGTTTTATTGGACTTAAAAATCAAGGTGCGACCTGTTACTTGAACTCTCTTCTCCAGTCTTACTTTTTTACTAAAATTTTCAGAAAGATTGTTTACAAGATCCCCTCTGAGAACGAGTCACCCAACGACAGCGTTTTACTGGCGCTTCAGCGCTCCTTCTATCTCCTTCAAAAGTCAAAAGACACCCTGGACACATTAGAGCTCACCAGATCATTTGGATGGGACACCGGTGATGCCTTTACTCAGCATGATGTCCAAGAACTAAATCGCATTTTGATGGACAGGCTTGAAACACGTATGAAAGGAACAGAAGTTGAAGGCGCTCTTAACGAGCTCTTTGTTGGAAAAATGAAGAGTTATATCAGGTGTATCAACGTCAATTACGAATCTTCCCGGGTTGAAGACTTTTGGGATATACAACTGAACGTTAAGAATTTAAAAGGTGTGCAAGAATCTTTCGATAACTATGTTGAGGTTGAAATTATGGATGGTGAAAATCAATATGCAGCGCAGGATTACGGGCTGCAAGATGCCAAAAAGGGCGTTGTCTTCGAAAGCTTTCCCTCAGTACTTCATTTACAGCTAAAAAGATTCGAGTATGACTTTAATTATGACCAGTTGGTCAAAATAAATGATAGATATGAGTTTCCGGAAACTATTGACTTGTCTCCGTACCTTGACCCAGAAGTCCAGAAAATTAACCCTGGTCCTTGTGTTTACAATCTTCATGGTGTCTTGGTTCACTCAGGAGAGATTTCTGTTGGTCATTATTACGCAATGATAAAACCAGACGTAGGGGATCAATGGTTCAGATTTGATGACGACAAAGTTTGGCGTGTAACAAAGCAGCAAGCTTTTGACGAAAACTTCGGCCACGAACCGTTACCAGATGAAACACTCAGAACTTTAACGCGTGAGCAATACCAGAACTACTTGATAGCACGCCAAACAAGTGCTTATATGCTGGTGTACATACGGGAAGACATGGAAAAAAAGGTCCTTGAAGACGTATCTGACGCCGATGTCCCTCAACACATCGTGACTAGTATCGAGAAAGAGCTGAAAGAGCGTGAAAAAAAGCGGAAAGAGCTTGAAGAAATGCATTTGTACACAAATGTCAACATTCATTCAGTGAGTAATTTTGTGAACTTTCAAGGATTTGATTTGTCCCCCAATGAACGCTCAAAGTTATACAGTCCTGAATTACATGATGATAGTGAGTATGCTTCCTCCCTGAAAGCTTTGAAAACAACAAAACTTAGAGATGTTAAAAGCGAAATAAGCAGCAAATTGAATCTTCCAAGAACACATCGAGTTAACTACTGGATTATGAGCTACAGAAAGAACTATACATTGCGGCTTGACTCCATTTTAACCCCTGATCTAGACAGTTTGTCGTTGGAGCAGGTGATACACAAAATGGGAATCTCGCGCGCAACTTCAATTGATGTTTTTGTTGAGGAACCGTACCTGGAACTTATCTTCTTGAATGAGCTGGTTGGATTCGGTATCATTCCCCCTTCAAGGCTCACATCAGAGAGTATCGTTAAAATAAGAGAAGCTGCATGTGAAGAAAGTTTTCCTGACTCATCAAAACATCTAAGTTCCGCAAGCGAAGAATCTTCTAAAGTACTAATTTTTTTGAAGGTTTTCGATCCGGAAGTTCAACGTTTAGAAGGCTTTGCTCATGTACTTGTTGACAAAACTGATAAGGTTATGAATTTGGTTGATTTAGTCGGTCGTTTTTGTCCTGTTAACACCGCAGAGTTCTTTTACGAAGAATTTCAGCCAGATACAATCGAGCCAATTGGGGGAGAAATGCAATTTGTGGCATCAGAATTGGTAGATGGTGATGTTTTGGCATTCTCAACTGCCCATCCAAAAAAGAATATATCATCTCAGTTCTCATCCATTTTAGACTACTATGATTACCTGAGGAACAGAATTAAAATAACGCTCACTAAAACTGTTAACACTGAGGAGGAGTATGTTGTTGCTGACGAGAGTAAGGATGCCAGCCCCCTCGAACTGTGGATATCAGCCAAGGCAAGTTACCAAGAGCTTGCCCAACTTATTAGTCAGAAAACTGGAACAAGTGCGCAATATATTCGTACTTTTGCCATCTACGGGAACGGACGCTTCGCTCTCAAGTGGGACAGCAAAATTTCTGACTTTTTGATTAGGAATTATAGCAGAGATTCAATACCACCCTTCGATTATGAGGTGCTGTCAATCCCTTTGAAAGAATTCGAGCATCTCAGATCTATCAAATTTTACTGGTTGAGTAATAGTTACGTTCACTACCAGCTTTATGAATTCAGAATTGCTAACTCATGTACGATCGGCGAATTTATGGGTAAATTGCAACAAAGACTTAATCTTGATGATGAGCAAAAGAGCAAGATACTTATTTGGACAAACTGTGATTTCAAATTTCAGGGGATTCTGTCAGAAGAGAACGTTTTCGAAGAGTTGAGTGAATCGTTTTTATTCTTCGGCCGAATTTTACCGGAGGAGCTAGCACTCGTGAAGCAACTGGAAGCCGCTTCACCGGACAATATTGACTCGATGGATGAAATTGAAGAAGATTTGAGTATCATGACACAAGGCGCAAAGTCCATAGAAGGGAAACTCGTTATAGTCATTCAGTATTTCAAAGACCTAGAAAACAGACATGGAATATCATTTTTGTTCAATCTGCTGCCTAACGAGAACTGTTTACAGACCTGGAGTCGCCTGCACGCAAAGTTTGGACTAGGCCACAAGGAGTTTTCGAAAATTAAACTCGGGATTACGGTGAGCTCTGAAGCTGGTTTAACATTCAAATCCTTTCAAAACTTTACGGAGCAAGAACTTGGCGAGATCGTGCTATTCGATGTCTTGAATAACCTGGATTATATTTGCATGGATCATCCAGATCGAACGAGGACCCAAACGTATCAAGATAGGCCTATGGTAATAAAAAACTAAACTAAATCTATGTAATTTTAAGCTGCAGTGGATTGGAAAGAGTGCGTGCCTCTATTTGATGGAGCGCCTTCTCCTAAGTTCTGTGCTGCTGATTTTTTCTTTCCACCCGTCTTCTTCCTTACCGCCAAGGACATTAACAACATGAACTTTAAGCTCTTTTAGGCCTTTGCTCTTCCTAGCATTGTTGACAATCTGTCCTCCAGATACAGTCTCCCGACTGACTATCAAGCTCTCTATTTCAGGCACAGCGCCCGTAGGGCCGCAAATATCTCTCAATGCAACAATCTCGACTTCCAGCGATGGCTTAATCATCGCCAAAAATAATCTTACATTTTCTGATCTAGTTTCATATGACTCAAGCTGGTCACGAAACTGTTTCTTCTGCAATAACTCTTGGTCTGTCACGCCAACTATCAATCGAGAGGCTGTCAGGAAGGCGGCCGCGCTCAAGAGAATTTTGTGACCGTCGTGCAGATGGTCAAAAGTTCCTCCAAGAGCACTCACCGTGTAGAGTGGATCATTCTCAGTAGAATCTTGACGTTCATGTTTGTCAATTTCTTTTCGAAGACACACTTTCTTTAGTTCCTTGTGTGGAAGGTGGACAACCTCACCTTTATCCATAACCAACAAATCCCATCGATTGTTGAGATGGTGTGATGAGTCTTGGTTAAACAACACATTAATGGGCGTGTCATAGAGATCTTCTGCCAGCAGAATTTCACGCGTACCGCTGTAAAGTTTTCCCAAGACATAATCAAGGTAGTCGACGGAATGAATTTCTTCAGTTATTACTATGTCTAAGGAGGAGTCCTCTTTTGCGAGGAGAGGCAGAATGTCTTTCAGAACATCTTCGAGTAAAGTTTGGTCTGTTGTTTTGTAAGAACTGACTGCTATTGCTACCGCTGGCATCTTTCGGTTTGATCTTTTAAATTATGACCAAGAAGGGTGATGACGAAAAATGCTTAATTTGAGTTCTAAAGTAGAATTCGTAACAAGAACAACAACATGAGTCAAGAGGACCAAGATGCTGTTGTACTCCAGAAAAAGAGCTGGGAACGTCTTAAGAGCTACATAGACCTATCGCTTCAAGATATAACGAGAGCCACAGTTGTCCAAGGATACCAACAATTATTCGCGGTTAATTTACTTTGGGGAGAAAGAATAGTAGTTTCTTCCATATTACAAAAACAATCAACAGAAGAATCCAGCGAGGCACTGGCTGCATTAGCAGGCTTAGTCAACGCTCAAGTGCCGCAACTTGGTGAGCTTTTAGTCAAAGAGACTACTTCCAGGTTTCTCGATGCATTTAGAACGCATAACTCCCGAGAGTGTTACGCCATGGCGGCCTTATTAGCAGAACTTTTCAACTATGAGGTCCTTCATGAAATACTGATTCTTCAGGTCCTTCACCTTCTGATGGAAGGCGTCAGCGTGGACTCTGCTAATCTTGCAACGTTTATGTTGGGTAAATGTGGGCGACAACTCATGCTTGTGGCAAAGACAGCGCACGATCTGACGTTTGAAAGCTTAAGGAAGTTTTACCAAGAGAACAAAGTTGAGAAAGCCGCTTACAAGCGCTTTGAGGATTTGTTTAATCTCCGTAAAAAGAACTACTCTCAGCTTCCGAAAAGGATACACTTGCCTGAACATCAGCCCGTGACACACACATTTCTGCTAGATTTAGAAAACAATGCTCTAACGCCAGATAAGCGCTTGGAAGAATTTAGATATGACCCAGACTTCCTTAAAAAAGAGTTTGAATTCGGAGCTCTAAAATCACAACTTTTCTCCTCAAAAGAATTAGATACCGCCACTAACGTGCAGATTCCTATTGAAGATAAAACCCAGAGGCAGGATTTGGAAATGAAAAAAAAAATCTACCTCACTTTAAAGGGTTCTTTGTCTGGCGATGAGGCTGCTCACAAAATTCTGAAGAACAAGTTTCGGGATTCCGAAAAGAAAGCAGTTGTTGATATATTGGTTACGGCATGTTCGCAAGAAATTACTTATTCTAAATTTTATGGTATTGTGGCCGAAAGGCTATGTTCAAGCCATAAAAGCTGGAAGGCGGCATTCGGACAATCCCTTCATGACAACTACGCAACCGTAGATGAATTCCAAGCCAACCAAGTACGAAACATGGGAAAATTCTGGGGACATATCCTAGCCTCTGATTACCTTGGCTTTGAGGTGTTTGAATTTTTTCATATGAACGCAAGTGAAACAAGTTCAGCAGGTAGAGTCTACCTCAAATTTTTATTTCAGGAACTCGTCTTGGATTTAGGTATCGAAGCCCTGCAAGCGCGTTTGGACGAACCATATATCCAACCCTTCTTGGTTAACCTTTTTCCGAAGGACGATGCTGAGAAAACGAGGTTCTCCATCAATTATTTCACGGCTATAGGCCTCGGTCGCCTGACGGAAAGTATGCGACAAGCACTCGTAGAGATGGAGAAAACCCCGATTTTCTTGCAGGAACCAGAAGCACAGCCAGAGCCTTCTATACTCATGAGACAGAGTCCCTCCCCTAGCTCAACAACCGGGGCATGTTTGGAAAAAGAATCACCTAACGAGGCTGGTCACACCAGTTCTTCAGACCGTGATTATCGAGCACCTCGGAATACAAAATCTTTCCAAAGTAGATATTCGGGGAGCTTGGCACGTTCTGGAGCAGCAGATCGAAGGAGGTCGAGGACTCCAACGAGGCGAAGGTCGAGGACTCCAACGAGGCGAAGGTCGAGGACTCCAACAAGGCAAAGGTCCCGCTCTCCCCACAGTCGTTTCGGGTCATAATGAGACGGGCGTATTGAATAACGGAGTACATATCCAGTAACTACAAATTAGAGCAACAGCACCCACAAGCTTCAAAAAACCATGTTTAAAAATAATATATAGCAGTCATTTAGACGTCAAAGAGGGTATTGCGAACCAAAAAGTTCCTGAAGAGAGTCACCGAGCACACCGATGACTTTCAAAAGAATAAACCTTGAATTGAATAATAAGAGTTAGGGCAAGAATTGGCAGGGGCCTTATTTTAGGTGAAGTTCTCAGTCTGAGAAGATACCCCAGTACTTCTCACAACCGTAAGCGCCATCGGCCTTCCAGTAGTCGTTGAAAGCGGTGAAAAGAATAACAGAGTTACCGCAAACAGACTTAATAGAGGAGATAGCAGACTTCTGGTTTTCCTTGGAAGCAACAGCCTTGCCCAAAGTTTGACCAACGGATGGCCAGCCAGACTCAGTAATCAAAACGTTCTTGTTACCCTGGCAAGCACCCCAAACTCTCTCGATCTGCTCCATGACCCAGGTACCTGAGTCCTCAGCGGCGGTGTTGTAATCGAAGTAGGCGTGGGCGTTGACAGCCATGAAATCGGAGTGGTCACACAAGCCTGGGTTGTTAATGACAGCGATGAAAGTATCGACAGACACGACAGGGCCAGTGTAGCCAGCGGCAGACAAATGAGTTCTACCCTCCTTGACGTAAGAGCCGACCTGGGAAACGGTGGCTTCGCCGCCGTTAACCAACTCATTACCGATAGAAACAGCGTAGACGTCGTCCCAGGAACCGTAAGAGTTGATGGCGTCCTTGATAGCGTTAACACCATCTTCAATGGCGTTGACGTAGTAGATGCCCAAGAACAACTTCTGGTTTGAAGACTTGCCCTGCAAGACGGCGCTAACCTGGTCACAGTCCACACCGTACAATCTGATTACGTCGAACCCGGACAACTCGCTCAGCTCAGAAGCGATCTGAGAAGAGCTCTTGCAAGAACCGGAGTCACTGTAAGGAGAATAGGTGATACCCTTGGCGCCACCGGAGCCTACGGAGCTAGAGGCAGTGGAAGAGGCCTGGGAGCTCGAGGAGCTAGCGGAGCTGGACGCAGAAGTAGAGCTGGACGCAGAAGCGGAACTGGACGCAGTTGAGGTGCTCGCGGCAGCAGAGCTCGAGGAAGAGGAATCAGATACCGTCGAGGTTGCCTCACTAGGCACGGCGGCGACACCTCTGGAAACCTCGGACAAGGACGAAGTCTGTGTGGCAGCCTGCTGTGCGATCGTGTTGGACGCGTCCAACGACACGGTGGTCGACGCACCGCCGATCTGCTGAGGAGCGGTACCGTAGACGGTTGTTGTCTGTACGTTGGTAACGTACGCGACAGCACGCTTATGGTCGGCATGCTCATGGCCGAGCGGCGACGCCAGCGACGCGCCAATCATAGACGCGGAAGACAGAACTTGGGAGAAACGCATGTTTGGGCTTCAATTGAAGGAGAGGAAACCAGGCACAGATTTTGCTGGAACGAGAGACACACTAGACACGAAGACTAGATGGAAGTTTTAAAGGAAAGGAAAGACTGATAGTTGGATTTCTTGTGCTTCTGGTGAGCTAAAACAAGTTTCGTTTTGACCTCAAGCGCAAGCAGACTGATAACTCTCTTCTTAAGAACCACGCTTCTCCTCCGAAACCACCATGTTTTATCACTTCGGAAATTCCCTCTCGGGCTCTCGCGTCTGTCGCCCGCATCTTGTTCGCCTTTAGCTGCACGATGCAACATCTCTACGCCTCCTCTAGGCGATGAAACAGGCACGTTCCATGGGATTCACCCACAAAAAATTTTCTTCTTTCGTGTTACCACGTTGTTCTCGATCTTCAACCTAAACAAGATCTTCGCGCCTGTATGATATTTACCAAATCGGGAAGGAGTACACAGATCGGACCGTGAATCGCACACCGCATGGTAGAAACGCAAGAGTTGCAGTATGAGCGTATCAGGGCGTAAGAGGGCGTAGCAAAGGGCAGATGCGCGCAGGATTGCGCAGGCGCGCCCTCAGAGACGGGCGAACGGGGAAGCGCGAACATAGGTTAGCTTGCCTGTTCGGGTATGATACGGTTGTTTCACGTGACCAGACGATAGAGTTTCGTAATTCGTGATACCTTGGGAATGCAAGTCTAATATTATTTCGTGTAGTATGATACATAACGTGGGTGTGGTGTACGCGACTAGCGCGATGGACGTGGCGAGCGTAGTGTAGACGCGACGTGAGTACAGTATGGGCGTGAGGGGGTGTTTTAGTTTCATACTGGCAGTGTAGGAGTTAGAATGTGAGGCTCTGACTCGGCAGTGCGCGGGTATGTGTTTCAACACACTAAAAGTGTAAAGTTGTTTGAGGCGTTTAAAACAATAAATTTCGCGTGGCTATCGTAAAATGGATGACCCGCCAAGAGAAGCTGGAATGCTGATTCAGCAGGTATGTAGACATGCATGGCCTTTGGGCACGTGTATACTGGTTGTTTTTGTGTCTGACAAACTATGTTTCTTTACACGGCTATATAGCATCCCCTAATTCTTTTTGTGGAGCTGGCGGCTATTTGGAAATTGATACAAAAGCGGACAACCAATGCATCACGGAATCTCACATCCTTGTCTACACGCGCATAATTGCAAGTTTGAGATGGAAGAAGAGCAGTTCTCCGCGTGGTCTCATGATGGCGAGTTGCCGGTGACTAGAACCGAGCTTCGCGACATCTTCGACGATCTGGCGCGCAAGTTTGGGTTCCAGCAATCGTCAAAGGAAAACATGCTGCAGCACCTACTGGCGCAACTGGACTCGCGGGCGCGGCGCTCAAACGCGAAGACCGCGCTGGTTTCGCTTCACGCTTCGTACATCGGCGGCGACGAAGCGAATTTCAAAAAGTGGTATTTTGCCGCACAGCTCGATCTGGACGAGGAAATTGGGTTTCAAAACCTGAAGTTACACGGGAAGGCACGCAAGCGCAATCTCAAACACGCTAAGGAGCGCGGTGTCTCTATTGAGGAGCAAATCCAATTGTGGAAGGAGCAGGAGGAGGAGTTCGCCAATAGCCATCCCAAGCTGCCCTTTGCACCGATTACGCCAAAAAACAACGAAAGTTTTGCGACTGCAGACTACAAGTGGAAGCTGCGGATGCGCGAGCTGGAACCGGGCCAGATGGTTCGACAACTCGCACTGTATTTTCTGTGCTGGGGAGAAGCGAACCAGATTCGGTTCACACCTGAGTGCTTGTGCTTCATTTTTAAGTGCGCTTTGGACCATGACGCGAACGATTCAGATGCGTGTCAGGTTGATAGGCCGGAGTTTTCGTACCTTGATGACATAATAACGCCACTTTATCGATTTCTGCGCTCCCAGGTGTATCACGTGGAGGAAACCAATGGCAAGATGACCAGACTTGAAAAAGATCACAAGGATATCATCGGCTATGACGACGTAAACCAACTATTTTGGTACCCCGAGGGCATCGAGAGACTGGTTCTTGAATCAGGGGAGCGCCTGATCGATAAGCCGCCGCACGAAAGATATCAGAACTTAAAAAATGTTCTTTGGTCAAAAGCTTTCTATAAAACCTACAAAGAAACCAGAACGTGGATGCATTGCGCAACAAACTTCAATCGCATATGGATAATACACCTTTCTACGTTCTGGTTTTTCACTTCATTCAACGCCCCAACACTATACACCAAAGACTACGTACAGCTTCTCAACAATCCGCCCACCCGGCAGGCGAGGCTGTCTGCAGTCGCATTAGGCGGTTCCGTAACCTGTATCATCCAGATAGTGGCCACGCTATTTGAATGGACTTTTGTGCCGAGAAAATGGCCAGGTGGTCAACATCTTACTCGACGAATGGTCGCGCTGCTGATTTGCTTTGCGATTAATTTCGCGCCGTCCATTTACGTTTTCGGGTTTTTCGATTTGGATGTTCACTCAACTTACGCATACACGGCGTCAATAATTCAACTCATCATTGCGATTGTAACTACTTTGTTTTTTGCCATAAGGCCCCTAGGTGGGCTGTTTGAATCTTACTTGTTCAAGGGCCGCAAAAAAAGAAGGTACACATCTTCTCAGACGTTTACGGCACAGTTTCCTAAGCTCATTGGCAGAAGTCGGTGGTTTTCATGGGGCCTATGGTTTTTTGTTTTCCTTGGCAAATTCATAGAGTCATATTTTTTCTTGACCCTTTCTCTTCGAGATCCTATCCGCGTTCTCTCTATTATGGATATGAGTAGGTGCAAGGGAGACTCATTGTTGGGTACACATCTATGTCGCTTGCAGCCCAAGATAACACTAATTATCATGATACTGACCGACCTCGTATTGTTCTTTTTGGATACTTATCTTTGGTACATCATATGCAACTGCATATTTTCGATAATCCTGTCGTTTTCTCTAGGTACATCAATCCTGACGCCATGGAAAAACATTTACTCTAGACTTCCAAAGCGAATTCACTCCAAGATTTTGGCCACCTCAGAAATGGATGTCAAGTACAAACCAAAAGTTTTGGTATCTCAGATATGGAACGCAATGATAATATCAATGTATCGTGAGCACCTTCTTTCAATTGAGCATGTTCAAAGGCTTTTATACCAACAAGTGGACTCTGCAAACATGAATAAAAGAACCCTGAAGTCCCCTACTTTCTTCGTGGCACAAGACGATTCCACTTTCAAATCCATGGACTTCTTTCCAGAAAACTCAGAAGCGGAAAGGAGGATTTCTTTCTTTGCACAGTCTCTGTCAACTCCCATCTCTGAACCTATTCCTGTTGAATGTATGCCCACATTCACAGTTCTCATTCCTCATTATTCCGAAAAGATTCTGTTGAGCTTGAAAGAGATTATAAAAGAGGAATCCTCCAAATCTCGTATAACCCTATTGGAATACCTAAAGTATCTATATCCAACTGAATGGGAGTGCTTTGTTCGTGATACTAAATTGATAGCAGTTGAAAACCGTTCAATTACTAATGACCAAGACGAGAGTGAGAGTGAACTTCTCAAGGAAGGATTGCTGGGAACTACAAAAGATAATGATGACAGATCAAAGTTTTTCCAGGCCAAGATTGAAGACCTACCATACCATTGCATGGGGTTCACTAATTCAGACCCGGAGTATACCTTGAGAACAAGAATATGGGCCTCTTTACGTTTTCAGACACTTTATAGAACCGTGTCAGGTTTTATGAATTACTCGAAGGCTATAAAACTTCTTTACCGCATAGAGAACCCCTCTCTCATACAAGAGTATGGTGCTGATTTTGAGCGGCTTGAAGACGAACTTGATCGGCTCTCAAAGGGAAAATTTAGGATGGTGGTTGCAATGCAGCGCCTGAAGAAGTTCGACAGACATGAGAGAGAAGCAGCGGAATTTTTGCTCAAGGCATACCCAGATATGTGTATTTCCTACCTGGAGGAAGTTCCTCAGGAAAACAGTGAACCAATATTTTACTCCTGTTTGATTGACGGCCACTGCAATTTTGAAGATTCAACCGGAGAAAGAAAGCCTCAGTTTAAAATACGCCTTTCAGGAAACCCTATTCTCGGCGATGGTAAATCTGATAATCAAAACCATTCTCTGATATTTTACCGAGGAGAGTATATTCAGGTGATAGACGCAAACCAAGACAACTACCTTGAAGAATGTCTTAAGATTAGGTCCATCTTGGGCGAATTCGAAGAACTCAACTTAGACCAAAACATGCCATATATTCCGGGAATTGGCCCCGCCGGCGACTCGCCGATTGCGATTGTTGGGGCTCGGGAATATATTTTCTCCGAAAATATTGGCGTTTTAGGGGATATAGCTGCTGGAAAAGAGCAAACCTTTGGTACCCTGTTTGCCAGGACTTTAGCAGAAATTGGGGGGAAACTTCATTATGGACATCCGGATTTTTTGAATGGTATTTTTATGACTACAAGAGGGGGAATTTCGAAGGCGCAAAAAGGGTTGCATTTGAATGAAGACATTTATGCGGGAATGACAGCAGTATGTCGTGGAGGCAAAATAAAACATAGTGATTATTATCAATGCGGAAAAGGAAGAGATTTAGGTTTTGGGTCAATCATGAACTTCACCACTAAAATAGGGGCGGGGATGGGCGAACAGCTGTTATCTCGAGAGTATTATTATTTGGGGACTCAGCTCCCTATCGACCGCTTCCTTTCCTTCTTCTATGCACATGCGGGGTTTCACTTAAACAACCTTTTTATTACAATGTCGGTCCAAATTTTCTTCATTCTACTTATTAATTTAGGGTCACTCAACCATGAAGTAGTCAGGTGCGAGTACAATAAAGACCTTCCAATAACAGATCTAGAAAGGCCAGTTGGGTGTTACAACATTCAGCCCGTTCTGCATTGGGTGAACATCTTCGTGCTATCCATCTTTATTGTTTTCTTCATCGCTTTTGCTCCTCTGCTTATCCAAGAGTTGCTAGAAAAAGGCGCTTGGAAAGCGTTCTCTAGACTGATTCATCATTTGTTTTCGCTCGCTCCGCTTTTCGAGGTTTTTGTTTGCCAAATATACGCAAGGTCACTTCTCACAAATGTAACATTTGGCGGCGCCAAATACATATCAACAGGGAGAGGTTTCGCAATCACCAGGCTTGACTTTCCCGAACTGTATTCCAAATTTGCCAACACATCAATTTACGCGGGGTCAAAAATATTTTTGATGCTCTTGTTTGCTACTATTTCGATGTGGCAGCCTGCTTTATTGTGGTTCTGGATAACGGTAGTGTCCATGTGTTTAGCGCCCTTCCTTTTCAACCCTCATCAGTTTGCATTCACCGATTTTTTTGTTGACTACAGAAACTTCATTCATTGGCTCTCTCGTGGAAATTCCAGATATGAGCGGAAGTCATGGATTGAGCATGTAAGGAGTTCTCGAGCTGTCTTCACAGGCTACAAACGTAAAATAGTTGGCGATGTTTCTGAAGAAAACGCTCTTGAAACGAGAAGAGCGCAGGTTTCAGATGTTTTTGCTGCTGAAGTTATCATTCCTTTTCTCACTGCGGGTCTTAGCTTTACCGCTTACACATTCATCAACGCACAAACCGGCGTTCCATCGGCCACAGCTACAAGTGCAGTCATACGACTTGGTATTGTTACCTTTTTGCCAATTTTTGTCAATTTCATTGTCTTGTTTGTATGCTTTCAGCTGTCGTTCTTCGCAGCTCCATTGTTGTCCTTGTGCTGCAAAAAGGTGGGAGCTACTATCGCTGCAGTTGTTCACGGCTTTGCAGTTATAATGTATCTCATTACCTTTGAAGTTATGTGGTGTCTAGAGGGTTGGAGTTTTACGAGGGCTATCACCCTACTTATCGCCTGCATCAGCATTCAGAACTTTATTTTCAAGGTTATTACCATATTTGTTTTGACGCGCGAGTACAGGAACAACAAGTCTCAGTTGGCTTGGTGGTCTGGGAAATGGTTCACCACGGGAATCGGTTGGTTGGCTGTCCTTCAACCTACTAGGGAGCTGTTTGTTAAAACCATAGAGTGCAGCTTGTTTGCCGGCGATTTCATTTTAGGACATTTGATACTGTTCGTCCAACTACCTCTTGTGTTCACACCCTTCGTTAATTATTGGCATTCCATGATATTATTTTGGATGAAGCCCAAAAGCTTAATTTCTAACAAGCTTGCTTATACAAAAAAACAAAAACTTCGGCGGAGGCGCATTGTACAAAAATATCTTCCACTCCACTGCGTCATTCTGTTTCTGTTCATTGCTCTCCTTGTGGCGCCATTCTACACCGCCAACTACCTCCCCATTGGACCTGACACCTTCAAGAGCTCTTTCTTGGATGGCATTATTCAGCCAAAAGGCCAGGACAACAATGACACTGGTACGCGAGCCCCATCTTACATTCTTACCACAACTCCCCCGATGCCAGTGTTTAGAACTGTTCGCTAGCAGATCTGCACCGCCACTTCCATTTGGTAATAGTGGATTACGTAATAACACCGAACCCCACTTACGTGGCAGGCGCAGAAAACTAAAAAGAAACCCTTACAAAAGCGAAATGCCCACGGTCGATCCCACCGTCTCCCTGAGTGTTGTTTGCGCAAAGCAGCTGGTGTGCCTGGTCTAGAAGCTAACGTTGACTATTATTCTTTGCCGTATGAGGTAAAACTTACAGTTGTTATTTCCTCATCCGTGCAAAAGAGCAGTAGCTCCACCTTCGAGAAAACGAAAATCTCTAGCGGTGACAGACTTTCCTTTTTTATTTCCGCAAAACACTAAAAAAAGACGGTACACGTGGGTCGCTATTCACGAATAGTGTTCACACGTCTTATGGTATCTAGTAGCATCTAAAGGGTGTGTGAAGCACGCGACCAGCACCTGAATGTTAGGCGAGGCGCGGCGCTGCGCCTGTATCCACTACGAATTCTGTCGGGCTAACTCGCCGCGAACCTGATGCGGTTTCCATGTTTGGATGAAAAATTGGTGGCTGGCCGCGAAAAAATGCAAGTTTTTCGTGAGTAGCGAGGTTTGTGTATCTTGCGCCAAAAAGCCTCGATGCGGACGGGTCGCACAGATTTCCAAATAAAAACGGGCCGGATTCAGAAAGTTTTAGGAACTTTCGAACTTGTCACCTCTAATAGTGTTGAAGTTCCATCTAGAACCACGCGATCGCTAGACTGTAGTTCCAGACTAAACTTCCCACCTCCAGAGAATAGTATTCAAGAATGTTATTTCGCAAGATTACAGCTTTGTCAGTGGCATCGCTATTGACAAGCCGCGTTGTGGCCGATGATCTGCCTGCCATTGAGGTCAAAGGCAACAAGTTCTTTTTCAAGAACAATGGCTCTCAGTTCTACATGAAGGGTATTGCTTATCAGCAAGACACCGCCAACACAACCAGCGGCGAGAGCTTTAACGATCCGCTCGCGGACTTTGACACCTGTTCTAGAGATATTCCATATATGCAAGCTGTGGACACTAACACTATCCGTGTGTATGCGCTCAACAATTCCTTGGACCACACCAAGTGTATGCAAGCTCTCAACGATGCAGGTATCTACGTTATCGCAGACTTGTCTCAGCCTTCTCAATCTATCAACAGAGACGACCCAGCCTGGGACTTGGAGCTATACAAGCGTTACACTGATGTAATTGATGCTATGCATAACTATACCAACGTGTTGGGTTTCTTTGCCGGTAACGAAGTGACCAACAACAAATCCAATACTGCTGCTTCGGCCTTTGTCAAGGCCGCTATCAGGGACTGCAAAAAATACATTAAGGACAAGGGCTACAGAGATATTCCCGTTGGTTATTCTACAAACGATGATGAGGAAACTAGGGTAAGCATGGCCGACTACTTTGCTTGCGGAGATGACGATGTCAAGGCCGACTTCTACGGTATCAATATGTATGAGTGGTGCGGATCCTCCACTTTTAAGTCTTCTGGCTATGCGGACAGAACCAAGGAGTTTTCCAACTTGACTATTCCAATCTTTTTCTCTGAGTATGGCTGTATTGAAAGTAGACCAAGAAAGTTCCAAGAAGTCGGTACCCTATACAGCGATGACATGACTGACGTGTGGTCTGGCGGTATCGTCTACATGTACTTCGAGGAAGCCAACAACTACGGGCTCGTGTCCGTTTCTGGCGACAAAGTTAGTACATTGTCCGACTACAGCTACTACTCGGAGGAGATCAAGAGTGTCTCTCCAACCTCAGCTAACTCCAAGTCCTACACTGCCTCAAACACATCCTTGTCGTGCCCAGCCACAAATTCGAACTGGAAGGCTGCCACCAGCTTGCCTCCAACTCCTAACCAGCAGGTGTGCGAGTGTATGTCAAGTTCCTTGACCTGTGTCGTCACCGATGATGTTGACGAAGATGACTACAAAGACCTCTTCGACTATGTCTGTGGGTTAGATTCAAGCCTCTGTAGCGGTATCACTGCTAATGGTACCAGCGGCACATACGGGTCTTACTCCTTCTGTGACGCCAAGTCTAAGCTGTCTTTCGTCCTGAACAAGTACTATGAGAGCAACGGATCCAGCAAGTCTGCATGCAGCTTCAGTGGCTCCGCTTCCCTGCAAACAGCCAGCACCGCTTCTAGCTGCTCGTCCATCCTGAGCCAAATTGGCTCGAAGGGTACCGGCTCTGCTACTGGTTTGTCTTCTGCCACTGGCGTTGGTTCCCTCAGCACTGGTTCCTCCTCTGGTTCCAAGTCCGGGTCTTCTAGCTCCTCATCGTCCTCGAGCTCTTCAGACAAAAAGAACGCAGCCCCAGCAAACTCCCCTAAGTCTGTCGCTCAGATACTGCTGACTGCCTTCGTGGCCATCGGTGCCACCGCTGGCGTTGGCTTTGTTATCGCCTAAGCAGCATATTAAAATAGGCGGGATACATAGTAAGTACTTATATTATCGCAGAATAAGTGCTGCGTCTTGTTTTATATCTGTTTCTGCTCTTGAGAATTTACCCTTTAGTCGTTTCTTACTTTATGGCGGCAGGAGTACTGGAGATTCGCGTTCCCGTTGTCTGGACTTCAGTGGCAGACCTGAAGCCATATAGTTAGTGTGTTCTAGGCTTTCATAAATCGTTGTGCTTCAAAGGTCGTGTCCGCGGATGGCCTGGCCAAGCTATATATTGTTGTGAGTTCAGAAAAACGAAACAAAAACAGAATTTTCGAAAGTCTCGAACAAAAAAGGTCTGGTCGCTCAGTGATCGGAGAAGAGATAAACATAATTCGCGAAACTTTCGACTATGCCATGAGGTTGCGTATGGTATAATTCCAAGACCGTAAACCATCGGAGGATAACTGCGCTTAAGCACCCGGAGAAAAGGTTGTTTCTTTTGGCGAAATTCAGTGTTGAACATTACTCAGTCTTTTCGTGCACTACAGCTCAAAAGGAAACCGCGTTGCAGCTCATATACCACATGAAAGATTTCAGGTATGATATATAAGTGCAGGACATGCTTGCAGATACTTCACTCAACTTCATCATGACTCAGCTAAGTGACCGAAACTAGTTGTTTAGAGTTGTTTCTTAAATGAAGTTGGCAGCATCTACATTAATACTCTGTCTTCTATCGGTGTTCCAGTTGGCTCTTGCCAATGGAAATGATACCACTCCTGCTATAGAGGTCAAGGGCAACAAGTTTTTTTTCTCAAATAATGGTTCCCAGTTCTACATGAAAGGTGTTGCTTACCAGGCCGACACCGCAAATTCAACGGCAGGTGACGATGATACTATAGTTGATCCTCTCGCGGATTACGATACTTGTTCTAGGGACCTTCCATATTTACTTGGCATTCACACAAATGTTGTGCGTGTGTACGCCCTTAATACAAGTCTGGATCACAGCAAATGTATGAATGCTTTCGCCGATGCCGGAATATATGTCATTGCTGACTTGTCGCAGCCTTCGGAATCCATTAACCGGGATTCTCCTGCATGGACGCTTGATCTTTACGAGCGATACACCAGTGTCGTGGATGCGGTAGCTAACTACTCCAACGTGTTGGGGTTCTTTGCGGGTAACGAAGTCACCAACAACAAATCCAACACCAATGCCTCACCATTTGTCAAGGCTGCTATAAGAGACACTAAGAAATACATGAAGGACAAGGGCTACAGAAATATTCCAGTCGGTTACTCTTCAAATGATGACGAAGAAACAAGGGTAAGTATGGCTGACTACTTCGCTTGCGGAGATGGTGATGTTAAGGCAGACTTCTACGGTATCAATATGTATGAGTGGTGTGGATCTTCCACTTTTCAGTCTTCTGGCTATGAAGACAGAACTAAAGAATTTTCCAATCTCAGCATACCTGCCTTTTTCTCAGAGTATGGCTGCAATGAATCTCCTCCAAGAAAGTTCCAAGAGGTTGAAGCTTTATATGGTGACGACATGACTGATGTGTGGTCTGGCGGTATCGTCTACATGTATTTTGAGGAAGCTAACAAATATGGGCTGGTTTCGACATCCGGGGATAAAGTTAAAACCTTAGATGATTACAACAATCTAAAAAAGGAGATCGCCTCTGTTTCACCATCTTCTGTCAACAAAAATTCTTACACTCCAAGTTCAACATCTTTAAAATGTCCTGCTACCGGCTCAAACTGGAATGCATCCACTGAGCTTCCACCAACCCCAGATAAAGACGTCTGTGACTGTTTGAAGGGCTCCCTCTCTTGCGTTTTGGCAGATGATGTCGAATCAGAAGACTACGGAGATTTATTTTCGTATCTATGCGACAAAATTGGCTGTGACGAAATTACAGCTGACGGCTCCAGTGGCAATTACGGCGAGTACTCGTTCTGTGACGCTGATATTAAGCTTTCCTTCTTGCTAGACAAGTATTATCAGTCAAATGGCAAAAGCAAGTCAGACTGCTCTTTTAGTGGATCTGCATCTTTGGCGTCCTCTACCAGCCAAGCCTCGTCCTGCCAGGCCAAACTGTCGTCCGCGACGGCCAGTGCAAAATCAAGCGGGTCAGCGAATTCCAACAGCTCTGGTAACTCCGCATCTTCCTCTAACTCCAGTTCGTCGACTTCGTCGTCGTCTAATAGCAAGAAAAGTGGAGGAGTGCAAGTCAAGCCAGTCTCTTCGGCTGGACTTTGGCTAGCAGCAATTATGGTAGCATCCGCCAGCGTTGGTCTTGGCTCTATACTGTTTTAAGGCTGCTTGTTTTCAGAATGGATAAATGCATATTTAGAGCATGTAATTTTACAAGATATATTTTATACGAAGCTGTTTATCAAAGCCCCAAAGAACTGATGGCTACATGCGTTTGAGCAGCCTAATGGTCGAAAATACGAACCAGATATACTGGTCTACTGGGTAGTCACCATGAAAATTTCGTTTAAAGCTTGAGCATCCATGACTGCTGCACGCTTTTGTTTGATCCACTTTGAACGGACTGAAAGCCTTGACGCAATAACACTCTCTTGAGAATCTCTTGGCTTAAGCATAGACTCACGACTCACTTCACCTGACTTACTGCTCTTGTGCCCTCGTTTCTTGTCTTTCTTGTCTTTTTTACTTCTGTGCTTCTCGTCGCGGTCCTTCTCGCTCTTATGCTTCTCTTTTTTGTCTTCGGTTTTCTTCATCTTCTTACTTTTATGCTTCTCTTTTTTGTCTTTCTTGCCCTTCTTATCTTTCTTGTCCTTGATATCCTTGTCCTTCGGTTTTTTATCTTTGTCTTTCTTACTCTGCCTGTCGCTTTTTCTGACATGTTCCTTGTTCTCTTCGGTCACGTCCTTTTCTTTGGTACCTTTTCGGCTCTTTTTGCTCTTTTTGCTATCTCTGGGCCTACAGTCTTCTTCTCCTTCTTGGGTGTCAAGCTTTCTCTTGGCGCTCTCGTTACTGTACAATTTTAACGTCTTAGTTTTGGCGTCCCATGTACTCGCTAAAACATCGCCCTTGACAAAATGAATCCCCCATTTTCCATTAATTATATTTTGCTTCTTTTGGATATCTAGCTCGCTCGACACCGAGTCTTCCTTGCCGTTGAGTCTTCCCAAAAGGCGCTGGAAGGCATCCAGACCGGCACATTCACCGCTGTCGAATTCATCTGCTTTTTCTTTCTTGCGTAGTTTCGCTCCAAGACCTAAATTATCGTCTTTGATAGAAACCTTAACGTGTGTGGTAGTTGCATCTGGCATCATTCCCAAGCCGGAACCGGGCCTCCAGCCCATTTTTTCAAGATGCTTGTGGCCGAATCGGGAAGTGTCGTTACTCCACGCAGTGTTCCTAGGGTCAAGCCCCAGCTTTTGTTTGTTCTTCGTTGCTGCTAGACCCATTTCTCAGGCACAAAGAGTTTCTCCAACCTCTGTAGATTCTGGTTACTAGACGCTCACCTAGATGTACTACAGAGGAACTCATCTCAAGAAAATTTTGAAAATTTCTATTTCTTTGATCTTCGAGCGATGCCCAGAAAAAATGAGCTAGAAAGATAAAAATATAGACCATATTGAATCGTTGGTAGCGCTGTGGCACAATCATGATGTCTTATGGGTTACAATTAGGGTTTCATACTCATTATACAATGCAGGGCTAAAATTCAAAGAATTTATGTACAAAAGGGGCAAAACAAGAGAGTGGGAGCATCTCAGGCAAACCAGTGCTGAACTTCCTGAACGACATCAGATGGATACCGCTGGAAAAGGCTCATTGCCTCGCCTTGTGGCAATGTGCCCAGAAGCTTTTTGGTAGAATCAACAACCGCACTGGCATTCTTTCCAACCAATGATTTGTGATGCAATGCTTGTACAACGGAATCTACGATATGTGGGATGGCAGCAGGATTGTGAACCACTGGCGAATTAGAATCAATCAAATGAGCCAAAAATCTATAATTAAAAGCTGCTGCTTCCTCATCCTGGACTACTGGGAAAGTTTTGAGCCAACTGGAAACGTAGTTATCAAAGTTTGGAACATTTGGCCCATAACTGTGTAAAATCTTGGCAATAGCAGCACTTGCGTTTTCAGTAGAAGTAACATTCTCCTCAGATTTGGCATCAGGTATGGCAATCACGCGAACTAGGGTATCTAGTGATTGAGAACATTCCTGTGCATAAATGTCACGACTGTGCTGTGCACACACTCCGATCACATAGGCAGCTGCTTGACGAATCGAAGCTTCGGGCGAGACAAGGTACTCCTTCACCTCGCTAATAAAACTGTCTTTGTACACTTCTGTAGCAGCTCCAGCGGTTTCGATCATATCCCCAATAGCACATAGCGCAAATAATGTTAAAATAACCTCGCCATCTCTGAGATATGTGACAATAAGTGGCCACAAAGTTTGAAACTGGTTCAAGTATCTGCCACCAGTTGACTTAAAAACGGCCCCCAACGATTTGTTAATATCATCGAGTAAATCTTCGTCGGTGTAATCTTCAAAATCGTCATCAACGTCCTCATTATACTCGTCTTCTTGATTGCGACGTTGCTTGACACGCTCATATATGTCTGATAGATTGGCTGACAAGCCCTTCGTATACTGCAATAGCTGTTCATCACTCAAACTGTTCTCACCCATGATGGCTAAACCGTCGACTAAGGCAGTGTGGTAGATTTGAGTTATTTCAGGCATTGGCTCTGAGATTATCCCGTTCAAAAGTTTCGTGGAAGCCAAGTGCCAAAGCTGAAGAACATCATTGTTCTGCACACCAGTAGCTGAGACAAGAGCAGACAACAGAACAGGAATCAATCCAGCGCCAGTTGCCCTCACGCCATCATGTAGGTAGAAATCAATTGATGGTACAGCGATTTCCTTCATGATTTCTGGCACGTAAACGGCAAAGAAGTTCTTGAGGATAGTGGTATAAACCTGGAGTAGTTCCATGGCTGAAACTTTGTCATCCAGAATGGAAGTGTGGATAGCAATATGCTTGCCTTGAATCTGAACAACGTCCCAGTCCGAGTATTGCTGGAAGTTCGCGGCGTCCTCTTCTTCAATTAAACTGACGTCTTGCGTAGCTTTAGCAGTTTCAAGCAATGGAGGTATCACAACGGGTAATAAGGGTACAAAATCTTCCCTCAATATTCTGCAAATTCTACTCCAGCCATGCTCGAGATATGACTTCATAGGATCGTCATCGTCTATACCTTGATTCTGATATGCAATAAAGAGCTCTATTAACTCCTGAGATTGTGTGAGGAATTTTTCCTTGCCCACAGCCAAAGCTATCAAGGTAGAACACTCAATGCACTTCCCCTTTAGCAGTCTGTTAGCGTTGCCAGTATCTGTCTTCAACACATTAATCAAAAGTGGCATCAAGGTATCATAATATTTGATAAACTTTTTTTCAGCAGCTTCTGCAATAAATGCAATGGTAGTTAGCGCTTGCTCTTGAACATAAAATTTAGTACTTTGTAGTAGCGTTAGAAGGTTAGTCAACAAGTCGTCCAAATAAGGCTCCAAGATGGTCTGAGTGGCGTGCTCCGAAAAGTTGACCAGGGCTGCTGCTGCGTGAGTTTGAACTCTGTCAACCGACTGAGGGGTAAGTTTAGAGATCAAAGGAGGCAAGATACGTTCGTGAGATGTTCTCTGTATCAGCGGAGCAAAGTCAGTTGATATCTGACCTAGTGCATTACAGCAGCCATATTGAACTCTAGGGTGGGGATCATTGATGAGAGGCACAATCATATCTAAAATTTTAGGAATCTCGCCAATAAGTACATCTCTGCAACCTTCCGCGGCTGAAGATAGAGCCATTAAAGCACCGAATCTCTCTCTCCATTCGGAAGAGGAAACCATTTGTTGCAAGTATTGAAACAATGGAGGCGCAAGGTACTTGCCCCCAAGTTTCAAAGAAACACGGTCCAAGGCTTGGCGTGCATGGTCGTATGTAGCTTCTTCATCGTCTTCCTCTGTATCGTCCGAGTCGTGCCACTCAGAAGCTTGATCATCGTCAATTGATACCTCAGTCATCATTAGCAACGTGTTCATAATCAATGACTGAGCATAGTTAGGAGTAGCTTTGCACATTTGTGGCGCACTTTCACTAAACGCCGTAAGCAATTCCAGTGCCGTGGTTCTTGCTGAGGTCTCCAGGTCCTTATTCTTTATAACAATGTCAGTGAACTGTATCATTTGGTCAAACATATTTTTGAAGAGCTTGGGCGCTAGCTCAACCAGTTCAATTAAGGACTCAAAAACTGATGCCAAAGCATCATCCTTGCCACCGTCTAAAAAGTTTGGAAGACTGTTCAATAAGCTTGGCAAGAGAATGCCAAGTTTTGCCCAGTGTTGTTTTGGCAATTGCTTAAAGTAGCCTACGAACGCAGTTACAGCAGCGACTTTCACATTATCGTCAGAATCAGTGAAACCAGCCTCGAAAACTGGAAGCACACTGTTGATATCGACGGCATTGATAAGGTGCGGCACCGATGTGAAAATCCTGAAACTGGATTCACGGAAATTTGCATCTGGATTTTTTATGGCTTCGAACAAGCCTTGCAATAAGGCAGGCCATTCTGGGAGGTCTTCTTGGGCACATTCAGCAATGGCATCGGAAAGTTTGTGCCGAATCCCTCCTTGTCTCTCAGTGACGAAACCCTTCAGCAAAGTTTCACGTATCTGGTTGAGTGCGCTTTCGCTGATATGTGTGATGTTCTTGGCAATAATGACAGTCTTTGAGGATGGAGGCGCTCTCAAGGCTAGTTTCCGGAAAAGAACAGCAGACAATGCTGCGAGAGTGGGTTCTGGAGAGTACGCTGCTTGCTCTGAGAGAAAAATTAGCAGTATTTCGATATTTTCTGGAGTTATCCAGTCTTTATTGAGGGTTTCCTCTGCAGCTGCACGGATTCCGTTGTCAGGCGAAGAGAACCCGTGCAATACGTTCACCAAAGTGGTGTTCACCTCATCTGGAAGTGCTGACATGGATCCACGTCTAATAGAGTACAGTATGAGCCCTCAGATTAAATTGTTCAAGCTCAGCTCGAGTGTTCTCGCCAGAAAGTTCTCTGCGTGATGCTACGTGGTATAGCTATGATCCAATCAACCAATTCATAACACTACGTAGAGAAAAGTTTTCAGGCAAACTGTAACGATACACGAAACACAAATTCGACACTTTCCTTCGATGCACATGCAAAGCCCTTCCAAGTGGCTTTGAAACATCATCTATCAACGCGATCTCTCAAATCGAGAGCAGACTCCTAGAATGGTCTTCATATTTTTTGTAATATTTTGCACCACGTTCTCGGTGGCTGTAGGCAATGCTGCGGTTGATATTACTATTGTTCACTAATATATATGCATTCCCAGGAAGATCAACAGCTGAAGCAAGTCCGGATGGAAGAATTGTTCTCATTAAAATCCAGTCGGGTACCTAGGGATTTGGGTTTGATATCTTTAGGAAATTCTGTTTAAATTCCTTGCGTATATGACCGACAAGAAAAGATACCTTTCGATTCTGCTTCAACTTAGCTCCACGAGATCTCTACATTTGTTCTGAGAAACGTTTTGTTCCTAGGAAAGCGCGGGCTTGAGACATCTGAAAGCTGAAGCTCAGTCTTTAAGACACCGTAGAAATCTTCACACGTCGCACAGCCCAGGGATTATAATAGCAGTCCTCTTTCCTCCTGTGCAACCATATTCTCCAAGACATAAAATTTACGCAACAGGCAGACTTTGCAGCTAAAATATTCAGGGTTTTTCCTCTTTCAAATTCGTCGCACTGAGCTTCTACATCATGGAGCAGTCGGCACGGGCCTTGTAACTGCGGAAGAATATTTGCTTTCCCTTATAGCTTCTGAGGTTTTAGGCTATGCTCTTATATCTTGAAGCGCAATTATGGGGCATATCGCACTCTAGGCACATCTTCTGACGCAACTAGCGGGTATGCTCGCATCTTTAGGGTCCAGTTTCTAGTACAATAATTTAGCCGCTGAGAGTGAGGGTCCTAAGTGAACGTCTGATTTAAACGACCGAGTACCCAAAAAGGTGTGGTAAAAGGCCCCTGTTGATAGAGCGGTGACGATTCAGCGTTAGCTGCGCTGTACGCATGTTGTTTTGGGTTCAAGATGGGTAAGTGTATGTAAAAGGCAACCAGGCTTATACTTATGTGAGATGATTTGGATGCCGTATTTTTGTCAATCTAGCCATCTTTTCAAGTTCAAGTTCAAGTTCACCGAAAAGCAGGTTGCTATTCTCATGGGTGGATCAAAAAAACTGCCACATTCTTCATTTTAGAGAGCGCCCAGCTCAATATTTGGACGTTACTGTCCTAATGGAAACAGAAGGTTCTAATCCCGCTGTAAACCCAGCAAAAAGCGACCAATCTTTGCACAGTTATTCCACTTTCCTCACCGCGGTTCACTGTCTCAGGCTGCAAACTCGAAAAGCCTTCGGTAGCCATTGGTAGCTTTTCCAGGCCGGTCTATAAAATTGTAACTTACATGCGCTGCTGCAAATCGAGTTCAATACACAATTCGCGCAGCTTTTGGAGAGATCGATCTATCTCGCAACAAGTAAACATAAATGCTTCGTATTCAGACCCCCACGGCACATTTTTCTCCGTGGAGATGATTAGCTACCCTCCCCACAGAAATGATCCTGCTAGGATGTTCAACATATGGATTTTGAACTACATCGAGATTAACTTTTGCTTACGGTCGCGAACCTTTGTATAGAAAACAGGCTCACCCAATTACTTTGGTAGGGACTCATTGTCACTACAAAAGTCAAAGCTCAAAAGTTTTCCTACCAGAATACTATCTGGAGGGAGATCTCCCTCGACGGAAAAGGGTTGACTCTGTTTGCACATTGGTATATTCAATTTCTGTCTTTCATTGCCCTCGACGTGAGTTAAATTGCGTTACACCTACTCAGCACTCTAGGGGCTGCAGGGAGGATTTAGTTTTCTTGAAAAAACTGGACCCTGAGACATTTAGAAATTCGGCCATCCTTTGAGTCTTCCCATCAAAAGAGCTGGACAGAAACCATAATAAAATTGTTGACACGTGATTATAAAGGCAGATGGAGCTTCACCTACAGTCTTGAGCCGGATACCTGCTCTTAATGACTCAACCACGTTGCACCAGCCAATGTGTAGAAGACATGAGCGATCTCATAGAAAATTGCAATCCAGGAGGGAACAAAGCCAACAAGGCTAATGAGTTCAAGAGAATTCTAGAGAAGATCGAGTCTCTTGAAAACGAAGTGATCGCATTGACAGAGCAGCTGCGCACCAATGCCTCGGGCGCCTCCCTTCAGCAGAGAAAGCGAAAAAGGCGAGAAAGACCTTCAGGGAAAGTATGGTCTTCCAAACGTAAGCCTGCAAGTATCTCCTTACAGAGGGTCAGCTCTCTTGATTTGCTGGCGAACGTGGTGCTTCAGGTCAATGGTAGGGAAGAACCACAAGGCTTGAAGCCTAAGGCAGAAGAATTGCCCAATACACTAAAGTACACTGAGAATTTCAGTCTTAAAGAGGTCCCAAACTTTGCGTACTCCGGCGACTTCGGCGTGTTTTCTTCGTATGCCGTTTTGACCCCCAAAGGTCTGGAATGGATAAGGTCAAAAAGCATCAACTGCGAAGAGGAAATCGGGCACCTGGGAAATTGGTATTCGCAGTTTCTACAAAGCAAAAAAAGCGAGATATTGTTTCCCTTGCCCATTGCACTGCAGCCTCAGCCCGAACTAGCGGTCTTTAAGGCCCTCATTCAGGTGTTTGAGAAGTCTAGGCTACACACGATGTCTTTTGCATTTCTTGATGGAATCGAAACGCTTTTTAAAGAAACTTTACGGGGCGATGCGAAGTCTCTTAAAGCCTCGAGTCACATCGTTCTTAATGTCGCCCTCGCGTTAGTATGCCACTTCCAGCAGCATAGTTCGAAAACGCCCATTGAGGGTGTATCCAACAGTGTTATGGAAACAATGCATAACCTGGAAGCGCTGGTTGAAATGGAAGATAACTTTATATCAAATGCCCTATTCTACTACCACCAGGTCTCTGTAATGCCCGAGGGCATACTCACCTTGCAGGCAATGCTTGCGCTATTGGCTTACACCGATTTTACAGGCGCTCTTCACGCGTCTTATATCATGGTGACCCTGGCCATCCGGCTAGCCCAGGACTTGGGCCTTCATGCAGAAATAACATACGAAGGATTAGACGTGGCGGAAGACATAAGGCGGAGAAAAATGTGGGGGCTATGTCGGTACTTTGATCTAAAGCTTTCGATGATACTCGGCCGACCCCCCGTGGTTGCCAACTACGATACAACGACAAGCTTTGCCAACTGCGGCACCTATCTAGGGCTGCTCGCGGAAGTGTGCGCGGGGACATCAGCCAAACCTCCTACGTGCGAGATCTCGTTTGCAAAGAAGCTGCTTCACCTTGTGGTGAAGGAGACCGGGTTTGACCTATATGCCGGATTTCACATTTTTAGACTGGTGCGCGTCGCGTCTCGCGTCTACAGCCAGCTCTATGCGCCCTCGACGACAACAAATCTCAAAAAGCACTTGGCCAGCGCGCAAGTACTGCTTGCCGAGATGGAAAGCTTCAGGCTTTCGCTACCGGATGGAATGAGGCCCCTCGGCCCTGTGAAGGAGGAAGTGATCGCAGACATAATCAAGGTTAGCAATCTACCGCCCACCATGACCCAGGTGCTGATCTACAGCATCCATTTTCTGTTTTACATGAACCTAATGTTTATCCAGAAGGCCCTGTTTAAGACTCAGGTTTACCTGAAGGAAAACGGGGACTACAAAGAGACACCATTCTACGAAAGCGTTCGCACCGCACGCCAGGCACTGTCGTTGGTGGTCGACCTGTTCGAGCCCGACATGAACGGCTACTTCAAGCCCTTCCAGTGGACAATCAGCATGGCCTTTTTTGAAGTCTTCGTCTACACGCTCTCCAAGCAGCAGGACCTGCAGGAGTTCGAACAGGACATCCAGCTCATGGCCCACGTCCAATGCGACTTTTTCACTCACTACGATTCCATAGACGCCGTGGTCGGTCCGTGCGCCCACGCACACCGCCAGAACACCCTCCCCTCCCCTAACAAGCTGAACAATTTCAAGTACATGATCAACGTGCTACGCAAAACCTTCTGCGCGCGTTTCGGCCGTGACGTCCAGCTCACATCCGCTCAGCGCGAGTGCCTGCAGTACAACGACAGCAATGTCGCAGCCACACCGGGCCACGGGATAAGCTCGCCCAGCATGAACCCGTTCAGTGGCGTTGATAACATGGAGTTCTTCGGTCTCGATGCAAATATGCTCGGTTTTTGACATGCTGACATCTCTCACCAAACCAGAACACCTCCCGGGCACCATATAGCTCCAGCTTACGCGCGGTGCAGACATGCGTTTCCAGGGCTACGCACACTTATGTAAACACCTACCCGCATCTGACTCAGCGCCTGCCGCGAGTCTCAGCGCCGCGCAGTCACCTGACTGCTCTTTTTCTCTCACTAGCGACGTCACGTTTATAAGCCATCCATCGCTCTAGCGCATTTTATCGGGTTTCCGTGCGTCTGTGTGGTGCGAGGCTTCGTTTTCCACCTTGCCCAGTGTCTTGGCCTTTCGGCTGCGCTCGCATCTGACTCGTTCACTACAGGCCCTTTAGGCGCCCACGTAAAGAAGGGGCACGACGGCCGTTACTCATCCACACACGCTGCGTGGGGACGGAATGGGCGGGATGCCCAAATTGCTCCACGGAACCGGCGGAGGCAGCGGAGCTAAGCCGGCCGACTTACGCGCGAGATCTTTCATGTGTCGTACGAAAACAATGGCGGAAAAGGCAATAGTGGCAAACAACGAGAGATGATATAAAGCAGTCTGGCGCAGAGGGATTGGAGTTGCTGGCAAGACAAGATAAAACCAGAAGCAAGAGTAAGGCCAAAGGGACACTTATAGACTAGCACCAGAGAAGCGACGTGTTCTAGATCATAGATCAGAAAGCCAAGGAGGCGAAACATTGGTAAGTCTAGCACGTAAGAGACTTGGGCATCGCTCTGTTTACCCCAAAAATAAGTTCACCGTCGGAATTCCAGGGAGAAAGTAAAGCGCTTTGGAAGTACCAACCGCTGCCAGCCTCAGAATTTTCAAGGCTACCACAGCGCAATAAAAGGCGCGAGACAGCACTTTGGCGGCAGACTATCGCATATAATCGCAAACAGACCAGCTAGCATCGCATAGGCCAGGCGTTCCACAACACGCAACCAGCGCAGATTTCGGAGCTTACCGCATTTGAATCACACGCACATCGCAGGACCGTCACATGGTTTCTTCCACCAGCACGTCGTCAGACAGCGGTTCCGAAAAAGACCATGTCATCTCCATCCACGCACACAACGCGCCGCAGGCTCGCAGGCTAGCTGCGGAGACCGGTGCGGGAGCGGGTGACACCGCGGGCCTGGGCGCGGCCATCGAAGCTGGGGTTGCCACAGAGGCTGCGGACACGTCCAGTGCTGCGTCGAGCATGGTCGACAAAAACATTCCAGAGACGTTTCTCAACAGCGACGACCTGGAGCGCGTAACGGACTCTGAGGTTTATCCTCAAAAGCGTCTTTTCAGCTTGCTACACACGCGCAAAATCCCCCAAATTCCCACGCCCGAGGAACGCAAGGTGTACCCGCTGTACCACACCAATCCCATATACTATGTGTTTTTCTGGTGGGTGTTCCCGATCATTCGTATTGGGTACAAGCGCACGTTGCAGCCCAATGACCTGTGGGCCATGGACGACCGCATATCCATCGAGGCTATATATGGGACTTTCACCAAGTACCTGGATCACTACACCGAGGTTGCTCGCCAGAATTACGCCCAAGAGCACCCGGAGGCCTCGCAGGAAGATGTGCGCGAAAACGCTGCTCTTTCAAAGCATGCTCTTTTCAAAGCACTTCTGCGCACTTTCAAGCTGCAGTATATCTTCTCGCTTATTGCGATGTCGCTTTCGAATGCCACGTCGGCGTTCATTCCTATGGTCACTAAACGCTTGATTAGATTTGTGGAGGAGAAGGCCTTGGTGCCGGGCCTGAAAGTCAACGCAGGTGTTGGCTACGCAATCGGTGCGAGCATAATGATGCTGCTTAATGCGATTCTTCTAAACCACTCGTTCCATCTTGCGCAACTCACAGGTGTGCAAGTTAAGGCCATCCTCATAAAAGCCATTTTAAACAAATCTTTCAAGCTTTCGGGATATTCCAAGCACAAGTTTCCAAACGGAAAGATTACTTCAGTCATGTCTACGGACTTGTCCCGTTTGGAACTTGCCATCATGTTTCAACCTTTGCTTGGTGCCTTCTTTGTTGCCGTAATTATCTGTATTGTGCAACTGATTGTAAATCTTGGTCCAGTTGCGTTGGTTGGTATTGGCATCTTTGCAGTAGCAATGGTTGGGTCTGCTTATGCCTTCAAAAAGATGATCAAGGTCAGGAAAACCACGAATCAGTTCACAGATGCTAGAGTCACACTCATGCGTGAAATTATGAACAGTATGAAGATGATCAAATTTTATGCATGGGAGGACGCCTACGAGAAGAACGTAAACGACGTTCGTACTTTAGAAATTCGCCAGACTAGAATAATGCAGTTCACGCGAAACTTTGTGACTGCACTGGCAGTGTGTTTGCCCAGTTTGGCATCAATGGTCACTTTTTTGGTGATGTACAAAGTAAACAACAACAGGAGAAACCCAGCGGATATATTCTCTTCTCTATCGCTTTTCCAAGTCCTGAGTATCCAAATGTTCTTCTTGCCCATGGCTTTGGGCACCGGTGTTGATGGGTCGATTGCTCTCAATCGTGTCCAGGAAATTTTGGAAGCTGGTGAAGAAGACCAGGATATCGAAAAGGTATGTTTGCCAATGGATGATGAAAAGCTGGCGATAAAGTTGGTCAATGCCTCCTTCGAGTGGGAGAACTTTGAAGTCGAAGAGGCCAAGGACGAGGCCAAGGCCAAGCTAGCAGAAGAAGACAAGAAAAAACGTAAAGACAAAAAGCACAACACCCACGAAACAATCACAGATAATCCAGACTCGGTGGACGAGTCTAAAAAAACACCTAATGTTTCTTTTAAGGGATTTGACAATTTGAATATCCAAATTGCCAAAGGTGAGCTGGTCATAGTGACTGGTTCTGTCGGTACCGGTAAATCCTCCCTATTGTATGCCCTTTCAGGTTTCATGAAGAAAACTGGGGGTGATATTTATAAAGACGGTTCTATGCTGCTGTGTGGGTACCCATGGATCCAGAACGCTACTGTCAAAGACAACATTCTGTTTGGCTCTACCTATGACGAGGCTCGCTACAACGAGACCATCAGGGTATGCTCATTGCAGGCGGACCTGGACCTGCTGCCGGCAGGAGACCGCACTGAAATCGGAGAGCGTGGTATCACTCTTTCTGGAGGTCAGAAAGCGCGTATTAATCTCGCTCGCGCTGCCTACAAAAAAAAAGATATTTACCTGTTTGATGACGTTCTGAGTGCGGTCGATGCTCGTGTGGGCAAGCACATCATGGACGAGTGCCTAATGGGCAAGCTGGGGGGAAGCACCAGAGTTCTGGCTACCCACCAGCTCAGCCTGATTGCCAGGGCCTCCAAGGTAATCTACATCGACCTAGACGGCAGCGTCGACGTCGGGTCCGTGGAGGAACTGATGAAGAGGAAACCCGGGTTTGTGAATCTCATGCAATACTCGAACCACTCCGACTCCGAGAAAAAACCAGGCCAGGGCGAAGAAGAAGAAGAAGAAGAAAAACGAAAGGCTGGTGCGGGCGCTCAGCCTGTCCGTCCGGGGATGGACTCCCGCCAAAGTGAGCGCGAAGCCTCCGAGCTCAAAAAGCAAGTGAGCAAAAAGTCTCAGCTGCAAGAGGAACAGGGAGGCGCGGCGGCCGACGGCCGCCTGACCTCCAAGGAGGAGCGCGCTGTGAACTCCATCAGCTACAAGGTCTACAAGGAGTACATCACCGCGGGTGTTGGCAAAAAGGGCTTTTTCGTGCTGCCGGTGTACCTCCTGCTGCTGGCGGTGTGTACGTTCTCGCTGCTGTTCTCGTCGGTGTGGCTGTCATTCTGGACGGAGAACAAGTTCAAGAACAAGAAGACGCCCTTCTACATGGGGATGTACACGTTCTTCGTGTTTTTCAACTACTTTGCGACCACCTCGCAGTTCTCGTTGATCTGCTACATCGGGCTGAGCGCCGCCAAGCGGCTCAACCTGCGGGCCGTCAAAAGGCTGCTGCACACGCCGATGTCGTTCCTGGACACGACCCCCATCGGGCGAGTGCTCAACCGCTTCACCAAGGACACGGACACCGTGGACACGGAGCTGACGGAGAGTGTGCGTCTGTTTGTGTTCCAGCTGTCGAACATCGTGGGCGTTGTGGTGATGTGCATCATCTACCTGCCGTGGTTCGCGATCGCGGTTCCGTTCCTGATGCTTGTGTTTGTTGGCGTTGCGGACCACTACCAGAGCTCCAGTCGTGAGATCAAGCGGCTGGAGGCGGTGCAGAGGTCGCACGTGTTCAACAACTTCAACGAGGTGCTGGGCGGGATGGACACAATCCGCGCGTACCGCGGCGAGCGCCGCTTCCTGACCAAGTCCGACTTCCTGACCAACAAGATGAACGAGGCCGGCTACTTGGTCGTGGCCATCCAGCGGTGGGTAGCAATCGCACTGGACATGATCGCCATGGTGTTCGCGCTGATCGTGACGCTGCTGTGCGTGACGCGCCAGTTCCACATCTCTGCCGCGTCGGTCGGTGTGCTTCTGACGTACGTGCTGCAGCTCCCCGGGCTTCTGAACATGCTGCTGCGTGCGATGACGCAGGGCGAGAACGACATGAACAGCACGGAGCGCCTGATATCGTACGCCACGGACCTGCCTCTGGAGGCCGCTTACCGCCGGCCCGAGATGAGCCCGCCGGCCGAGTGGCCGACCGAGGGCCGCATCGAGTTCGATCACGTGAGCCTGGCCTACCGGCCCGGGCTGCCTCTCGTGCTCAAGGACGTTACCCTGCACATCGGCTCGGGCGAGAAGATCGGCATTTGCGGCCGCACGGGTGCGGGCAAATCCACCATCATGAGCGCGCTGTACCGCATGTGCGAGCTGCACGACGGAACCATCACCATCGACGGCGTGGACATCGCGACCCTCGGCCTCTACGATCTGCGTAGCAAGTTGTCGATCATTCCGCAGGACCCGGTCATGTTCAAGGGCAACGTGCGCAAGAACCTGGATCCGTTCCGCGAGCGCACAGATGACGAGCTGTGGGACGCTCTGGTGCGCGGCGGCGCGATTCCGGCGGATAGCCTGGCGACCGTGCGCGGCCAGACCCACGAGAACGCGGGCTCGCTCAGCAACATGCACAAGTTCCACCTGCAGCAGGAAGTTGAGGAGGACGGCACCAACTTCTCGCTGGGGGAGCGCCAGCTGCTGGCGCTGACCCGCGCGCTGGTGCGCCAGTCGAAGATCCTCATTCTGGACGAGGCCACCTCTTCCGTGGACTATGAGACGGACGCCAAGATCCAGGCCCGCATCGTCGAGGCCTTCTCCGCATGCACCATTCTGTGCATTGCCCACCGCCTGAACACCATTCTGGACTACGACCGCATTCTGGTGTTGGATCAGGGGCGCGTGTGCGAGTTTGACACGCCAGCCGCGCTGTACGCGCGGGGCGGCGTTTTCACGGAGATGTGCGGACGTTCCGGGATCACGCGCGACGACTTCAGCCCTCGCACCCGTTAGTAGAGACGCGAGCCTCACAAACGCAGAGGGTTAGCAGCTCCGGCGCCCGGCGCCCGGCGCCCAGCGCCTGGCATCCGTCTTTACCTCCGTCTTTACCTCCGTCTTTACCTCCGTCTTCACCTCCGTCTCCTCGCTCATCCGCGCGTGCCCCACAAAATCCGTGCCCCACGCCCGCCGTGTCCCGCGACTCCTTTCGTCCAACTCCGCGGCCGGGTCAATCGGACTCGGGACGATTAATATCGATCGCCTGAACCTGCCTCTGTCTGTCTGTGGGCCGCCTAGATCGGCGTGGACTGACCGATCGGCGCGGCTCTGCTTCTACTTGCGGCCGCGGATGCGGCCGCATTAAAGTGATTGTGCGCCCCGTCGCTTGTCATTTCCCATATATTTCCCATGGAAGAAGTTCCGCCGGCTGACTTCCCAGACGGCGCGCAGGCGCGCAGGCGCGCGCCGGATGTACTAACCGGTGCTTGCCCACTTTGCGCTAAAAATATCCCTTTCTTTCTCCCTCTTTCTTTCTCTTCCTCTTTCCTGTGTAAATAGACTTTAATTGCTAACAGCGAGTGCAGCCAACAATGTTGCCGCTGGATGACTCTCGTTTACAGATCCGCGCGGGCCCGTCTGCGGGCTTGGGGGTGGCAATCAATTCTACTCCTAAGTCCGGCGCCGCTGCCCCGTACACCGACATGAACTCGCCCCACGTTAACCCCGCGGACGGCTCCCCCTTCCTACGCTCCCGCGTGCATGTGCATGTGACGTGCGCGGACGGCTATTTCTTTATTATTGATGTTGCTGTTATTGTTGTTGGTGTTTTGCTGCTTCTGCTGCTGCCGGGCGCCAGACAGCGCCCCAGGGGTGGTGCATATCAGGCGATTTCGGGTCCGCGGAATGGCCGTGTTCGCAGCAGCAGTAGTAACAGCAGTAGCGGCGCGCTTTGTCGGTTGGTGTCGCTCTGTGCCGTCGCTGGCCCCAGGGGCCTCGACGGACGGCGCGAAGTCGCGCGCAGCCGCGACAACGCGCGGGGGACCGGTACGAGCCTGCGCGTCCGCGATACGCGGTCGGCCGCGCGACTATAAAACGTTGGGGTAGTGCGCGCGGCGGGCTTGGGCGACCGAGAGATGCCCTTGACAAGGGACTGCCTTGACGAACGCAGAACACCGAGTAGCGCAAACACTACAGAAACAGCACACGCGAGCAAACCGCCACGCACGCACGCACGCACGCACGCTCGCTCGCCCACTCCCAGATACCCACATATTCATATACCCGTCATGTTCGACGTGAAATCCGAATTTTCTTCGAGCACGTGGAACGCGGGCTTCGAGCCCGCGTTCGAACCCCAGGAGCCGCAGTGGGACGCGCCCTTCCAGTTCGACACCGCGGCTCGCGGCGCCTCGGACCCAAACACCTGGCTAGACGCGGACCTGGACGATCTGAATCCCGCGCTAGCGCTGGATCTGGACCAAAAGAACTTCATGCTGGACTCCGCGGCCGAACCCGGCGCCGCGGCCCCCGCGGGATACGGCCTAATGGGCCACGGCTACGCAGGCCGCGAAACCACGCCAGCCGCGGAGTTCACGGACACCCTAGTTTCGGACCTTGCGCCGGAGCTTGTGCCGGAGCTTGCCGCGGCTCCGCCGTTCCCGCAACTGCGGTCGCCGGAGTCTCCGACTCCGGCTCCGGCTCCGGCTCCGGCTCTGGCTCTCGCTCTGGCGTCGGCGCCGGTGCCGGCACCGGCACCGGCGGCCCGCGCAGCGCGCCGCGCTTCGCGGCCCGTCAAAACGCGGCCTCAGCGTCCCGCTCAGCCCGAACGCGCCAAGTCCTGGAGCGCCGGCGGCTCCGTGTACAAGTACGTCGCGCACGCGCAGATGGCCATGCAGTGCGACCAGCGCAAACGTCACGTGGAGAACCAGCACGCCTGGCTATGCATATCACCCATGACGCCGCAGCGGCGCACGCAGATCGTGGCGCGGCTGCGTGAAAAGACCGACGTGAACAGCGTGCTCGCTTTGGACGTGCTGGCGCTGTTCGAACAGCAGCACGTGCGCGAGAAAATCGAGGTGCTGGCGCTCGAACATCGCGCGCAACGGCGGCGGCGGCGGTGCGGCGCGCACGGGTGCGGCGGCGCCGGATCGAACGCCGGCTCCGACACGGAGCTCGCAGCGCTGCGGTCATGTGACCTGGACGCGCTCAACGCGCGTCTCTGGCTAGACCAGGCCGCCGCGCGCCAGCCCGACCAGCAGAAACAGTTCCCGCGGCTTACGGTGCGCGACTGCGAAGCCGCGCTCGCCGTGGAGGTGCGCACCAGCAGTGGCTACAACGACTTCACGCACAGCTCCGCGCAGGGCTCCGTGCTGTCGCGCTGGGACTGTCTGCTGCTGGAGCTGCGCGACCTTACGCTGCTGCGCGAGAGCGACGACCGGCGGCGTAAGAACAAGTACTACGAGTTCATCGAGGCCAAGATGAAGCGGCCGCTCAACAGCTTCATGCTGTACCGGTCCGCGCTGATGAAGGCGGTCGCGATTCTCAAGGTGTGCGAGCCCGTGACGCAGGCGTGCCGTGCGCTGGGACAACGATACCCGCAGCTCTGCGAGCGCGAGTTGCTGGCGGCTATGCAGGCGGTGGCACGTGAGCGATCGGCCGGCGCCGAGCCCGGCGCCGCGCCCACGCCCGCGCTGACGCCCGAGGCCTCCGCCGTAGCCGGCCCCGACGCGCAGGTATTGCCGCGTGGCGTGGACGCTGGCATCGTCGCGCACGTGCTGGACGCGCATTTCTATGAGCGTGACCCCGTGACGGGCGCTGTGCGCCTTGTGGACCCCAGGTTCTTGAACCAGACCGCTGTCGCGCAGGTCATCACGCACATGTGGAACACGGAGCTCGAGGAGTACAAACGCAGCTTTGTCGAGTTCTCGCAGATCGAGAAGCAGCACCATCACCACGTGTACCCGGAGTACAAGTACTGCCCTGTAAAGAAGTCGCAGCTGAGCTAGCTTGGCTGGGACGGAGGCCTCGCGACCGTGTTTATGTATGCGTGTATGTATGCGGGTATGTATGCGTGTATATATGTACGTGAATATGGCATGTGAATACGGCATGTGAGCGTGGAGTGTGAGCGTGGAGTGTGAGCGTGGAGTGTGAGCGTGGAGTGTGAGCGTGGAGTGTGAGCGTGGAGTGTGAGCGTGGAGCTTGGCGTGGAGCTTGGCGTGGAGCTTGGCGTGGAGCTTGGCGTGGAGCTTGGCGTGGAATCTGCACACGCCGCGTGCACGCATTGAAATACCCAGACACGCGCCCACGCGCCCCTGCGCGGCAGCTTCTCTCCAGCGCATGGCCATGGTACGATAAAAAATTAGTGACTATTTAATATACAGGCGGGCCCCATATACATAATGTACAAGATCGTCGTCAATTTTCGCCGGGCTGCGTCCCCTACTCCTGCTTGCGGGAGGACCCCACGTACTTCTTCTCGTTGAGACGCTCGCTCACGTACTTGGTCTCCTTCGCCAGCTTCACGGCCACCTCCTCCAGCTTTGTGATCTCGTAGCCCTTCTCGAACACCAGGAATTGGGACTCCTCGTCCAGGCTGCCCTTGATGTCGTACTGCGAGATGATAGCGCTCACCACCTCCACCACGGTCTCCTGAGGCAGCCCGAATAGCTGCGACAGCTTCGACAGCGAGAGCTTAGAGTAGAATCTCTTGAATGTGAAAATGTACGTTCTCAATGCCTCCACCTGCACTCTGTGGGCCAGGTTGGTCAGCACCTCGGTGGTATTAGGAAGCAGCGACCAAGTAGGGATCTTTTTCAGGTACTCGACGGACTTGTCCCAGTCTCCTCTCTGCATGGACTTGGCAGCGTACAGCACGTGGTCTCTCAAGGTCTCCGGAGGACCCTGGAAGCTGGACTTGTCGTAGTGCTCGAGGGCACGGCGGATCGACTTCTGGGAGTAGGGAATTCTCTTCACCTTGATGCCCGAGAAGAACGCCGCCATGTGAGGCACCTCGATCAGCAGCGAACAAGTCATGAACACAACGTCAATCAAGTCCAGGTTTATGTGTTGGTGGAATGGCAAGCACAGCTGCTCGTTGGAGGCCCCGCCGGGGTTGGTTGCGTTGTTCGCGGCAACTCTCTGCAAGCTTTGCTGACCCAGGATGTCTCTCAAATGCGTGCTGGTGGAGACCTCGTTCAGAATCTGGTGACAGTCGTCAATCAAACACAGCTTGAAAGCCGCGAGACCCAACTGTACCACGGTTCTGTTGAATAGAATTTGCAATGGGGCGTCTGCGTTGTTGATAGACGATTGGATATGCGAAGAAAGCAACATATGCTTGGCCTTCTCGAACTGGTTGTTCAGAGCGTAGAAGTAAATTTGATACAACCCCGCCCTTCTGCGCTGGGCACCATCCTTCTGAGTTGATAGCATCTTATGCAAAGTGTCGATCAGACCAAAAGTGTAGCTTTCGTCCACCTCGCCATCCAAAGGCGTGACCTTGGACTTGGCGCCTTCGCGCAAGCTCTTCCACGCCTTGGACTCGGACACCTCCACAAGCTTTACGGATTTGAAGTAGATGTGGTCAAATCTTCTAGTCAACACACGGGCCAAACGTTTCTCCAACTCATTGTCAGAGCTGGTCGCCTCCAAGTACAACTGCGATCTCAAGATCAAATTGTAAACGCCTTGCTCGTCCTTCAAACGGTCCAAAAAGTCGCTAGAATGAGGGTCGGTGTTAAGCAAGGACTTGTTGAACTCCTCATCAAGTCTTTCAACAAAAGAGTAAACGGAACCCAATACTTGCTTGACACCATGCTCGTTAGGCTGAGGCTCTTCCTCGATGTAGTCATTGTGAGGTGCCAACTCAGAGACGTGATAAGTGGCAATGCTGTCTTCTAACGTATCGAACAGTTTAGCGATGTCTTGTTGAGAGGCTTTCCATTGGTCTATAGGTTGGTATGAAAGCGTTGCGGAAGAGTCGAATCTGATAGGAATGAGATTCAAGTATGCAAGAATGGTTTCGTATGGACTCTTGGCAATTTCCAGCAATTCTTCCAAAGTCTTGATTTGTGCCTGGAAGTCAGTACCCTTCTTACCTCTGGAGTCGATGACAATGCGGAGCGCTGTGAAAAAGTCGGACTCAGAAGATGCGGTCGCCATGGAAGACAAGTCAGCGATCTTCTTGCCAGCCAGGGCAAAAGATGACGCGGAGTAATTGTCTTGAACGGCTTCGTCATCAGCATGAGCTTCTGGGTTCTCGCGGAAAGTGGACAGAGCCTGCTCGTAATCACGAGCGACCTTTCTGACTCTCTGCTTTGTGGTGTTGTATGCACGCGCCACTGCCTTGTTGCTGATGTCTTGGAGCGAAGTCGCAGCGACCGCATCCTCAACCTGCGCTAGCACCTTCACGAAGATGTTTGGAACACCGTAGTTTTGCTGCTGGGCTCTAGTGCTCAAACGCGTCATGTTGTCAAGTTCGGCAAGAATTGTGATCCAGTCCTGGGTCATCTCCGCATCCTCAATCTTGTCGAAAACGCCACGCATTTCGTCCAAAAGCTTGTCCTTTGCAGACTTAACCACTTTCCTGCCCTCGTCGTCAGAATCCTCGGAATCAGAGTAATCGGCGTTCTTCAAAAACTTGTTGGCACCCGTAGAGCCGCCCTTTCTGAACTCAGGCTTCTTGAACCAATCAGGACCATACGGCCTGTCACCAGAATCATCAGAGTCGACATCGGATTCGGACTCGGATTCGTCAAAGAAAGAATCATTGGCTTGTTCTTCCTCGGACGAAGATGAGCTCATAAGCTCCTCCTCAGAGGTGGAAAGTAGATCTTCCTCGGACGACGAAGATCCGCTCTCGTAGTCATAACTATTCGCAAAGAACCGAGACATTTTTAGGCTTATTTCTTTGTCTTTTAGCCCTCTTTAACACTGTATCTTGTCAAGAGATGTCCTACAATTTGAAGAGATGGCCATTTTTCTTACCTGAAAAAAATTTTCACTATGGGAAGAAACTCAATCCAATTGTATCACGTGGAACGAGTGCAAGGCAGCTGCGATTTAAACTGGGGAAGAGCTGTAAGGAAGTAGCGCAAGTCATTTGGCTCGCGTGGCGTTGATGGAGCCCAATTGACCTGGAGGAAGTCTTTGTAGGTCGAATTAGCAGCATAGGCGCTTTAGTAGCGAGGCAGAAAGACGGCGTCACTCTCAACGCATACCCCGCCATAACGTCAACTAAGGAGGCATCAACACTAGAGGTAGCAACTGGACGTATTTCAGACACTATTTAATTTATGAAAGCTGGCACCGGACTCCATAAATAAGAAAATGGGACCCAGCAATGCCTCTTGCAAACTTTTATGTCGTATATCTTTGAGTCATGAAAAGCATGTCTTGCGGGTATCAGAAGTAGGGACTAGCGGGAAATCAATCAAAATTTGCAGTCCAACGAGTACTTCAGCTCGTCACCAGAGGTCCAGACACCCCAGTGCTTCTCAACGTCAGAAGTCCCAGAGGTGTTTGGCTTCCAGTCCTCGTCGAAAGCCTCGAAAACCAAGACGTTGACGCCCCAGGCTCTCATGGCACAGATACCCTCTTGCCAGAATTGGGCGGCGTTGTCGGTACCAGGGTAGGAAGACTCGAAGTTAGTACCGTCGGTTGGCCAGCCGGTCTCACCAACCCAGAAAGGAATGTCGGTACCCTTGACAGTCTGAATGGTCTGCATGGCTTGCATGATGTCGTCGAAGAAAGAGTAGGAAGCGTTTTCCATGGTCTGGCCCTGCCAGTACGAGAAAGCATTGGCCATGACCATATCGGAGGCCTTGATGACGTCGGAGTTACCTCCGTCAACCAACACGTTCCAGGAGTCGACAGTACCGACGAGAGTACCAGAGTACGAATTACCATCGGAGTCCTTGATGTCGGCAACTAGCGACTTGACCTCGCTGATCTTGCTAGCAAGCTCTGACGCGGTCATATCTTCACGGTAAAGAGCCTCAGAGCCCACTAGAATACCCTTAACAGTGGATGTTTTGATGTTAGGCAAGTAGGACTGCAAGGCCTCCTTCTCCGCAGAGAAATGAGCGTCGTCGTTAGGCCACACACCAACGAAGACACTGAACCCGGCAGACTCAGCAGCAGGTCCCAAGTTCTGAAGGGTGTTACAGTCAGAGGCGGCGTAGACCTTGACAGTGGAGGTGTGGTCCTTCAATATTTTTAGGTCCTTGGCGTAGTCCTCGGTGCTCTTGCATGTGCCATCGTTGTTCTTGACACCCAGGTTGAAACCGAGGTCACCAACGGCGGACACAGACGAAACACCAACAGCAGCTAGCGATGCAATTGTAGAAAACTTCATGGCTTACGATCTGTGACGTTAACCGATTCAAAAGCTTCTTAGATTTTCGTCAACAAGCTCAAATGAGTTTTAGATCTACAAGTATATTTTTATACTGCTATAAAAATATCTCTTCAAATTTTTCCCGAATCTCGTGTAAGACGAGGGCCTGGAAACAAGAGGAAGGGTGTACGTCACGTGTGTGTCTATATTTATATTTTCACGTGTTTGTCACGTTCTTTGGTGTATTCACGTAGTGACAGCTACAAGTTAGCAAGCATGGTCATTGCGATCATGCAGCTGTCGTGGATGCCTATGTTAGCCTCTGGTGCGGCTCCTGGAAGTTCTAGCTGTCCGTCAAAAAACTGATGAGCGCCTTCGCACCCCGCAAACATCTCGCGGGAGCGCGCGAAGCTCTTTTTAAGGTGGTCCCACTTGCCAAGCACCACAAGCAGGTGCGCAGGAGTTTCCGCATCACCGCTAGCCACTTCTTCGGCCGTGGGTTTCAGAATTTTGCCAATCTGCGGTATCTTAGTCTCCAGCTTCAAGCTCTTCTTTGCGGTGGGGTCAAAGTAAAAATCACCGCTGTTGACCCACACGGTTTGAGTATAGCCGTTAGGGGCAGGACCCTGTGTGAAGACATCGGCAAAGGTCTTGGCTGCACGCACGTGGAAGCCGTATGAGGCCTGCGCACCAACGTAGTCCCCGTAGGCCTCGGCGGGCGAGACAACCTTGCGATCGATAACGTCGACCGTGACACGTACGTTGGCCGGCACCAGCTGGCCGCGCAGCTCCAACGCACTGTCTTTGCCTACGTTAACGTACTTGGTCTGGTCGTACGCCTTCTTCTTTGCTGGCCTCGCGCCCTGCGCTGGCCGCTGCATACGAACAGCCAGGCCTTCGCGGTATCTGCCATTGTCCTCGTGGATATGGCGCATGAATGGTAGTGCTGTTATGCGCGGCAGTTTAGCCGCGACTTTGAAGCATTCTTGGTATTCCTTCTTGAACACTGATTTCACAAGATAGGGCGGGGTCACGAAGTATTGCAACAGCGACGCCACCAGCAGCGCTGGTGACATCTGAAAGCGGTGACGGGAGTCCTTCGGAGCATCTTCCGAGCGGCCCAAATCAAGGACCACGATTTCCCCCACGTTAAAGAACACGGCGCTTTTAGCTATCTGGTACACCACGTGCGTCGCTTGTTCGAGGTTCTTGCAGTTGTCTATCACGCTCACTGGAATGCACAATGAATAGTTGATGGTCTTAGAACATATCTTGATTGTCTTTTTCAGCTTCTTCCTAGGCGTTTTCGTGGAAGAGTTCGCTGTCTTCTTATTGTTCTCTGTGTGTTTAGCATGCTTTGAGTGTTTACTTTTCTTTGCAGCTTCATTCTGGCCCTTCACTGCTACGCTTCCTTCGCGCTTTGGAGCCATGATTGTCGTCTAAATCGTTCTCTCGACGGTATAGCGCGTTGGCGTTTAATCCTAGTAAGCTACTTCTCTAGCTCATCGCATGCTTGAAAAGTCTTCAAAATTTGCCATTTCCGTATACAGTTATAATGAGCTACTACACATGTCTGGCTTCACGCCTTGTCGCCCGTATGAAAGCGGCAAATGCTGAAGAGGAGTTGCGAATATAGTTTGCTACTCTTCGTCGTCGAGCTCTTCATCTTCGAGTTCATCGTGCTGTGCCTGCAACGCTTCCCTAACGTTGTAGTGCTTTTTGCGCAGCTCCTCAAATCGCCTGTGCTTGGCTTCCTTGGACTCTTCCGCGGACGGCTCCGTATCACTAGAGCTACTGCTGCCACTAGATTTGTCGCTGTCTGATTGGGGCATATCCACCACTGGCTCGCCTAGCGACAAGCTCTCGAGCTCCTCATCGTCGTCGCGGTAGTACTCGCCAGAGGGGTCAACGGCGCCTTGGTATGGAGTTTTGGGCTCGTCGATATTGATATCCTTGTATTCGAGCTTGGCTATGTCATTCTCAGCCAAATTTTGCTGGTTCCATTTAAGCTTTTCCTCCTCGGCCTGTGATAGAGTGTCGTGTTGGTGTTTTAAGCTAAGCGTATCTCTAGGAACCACGGGCTTCTTCGGCGACGTAGCATCCGTGTTGCTTGTATTTTTCCCGTTGTTTTGGGCTTTAGAGGTTAGCTTTGCGTTCAGTTGAGTGTTCTTATAAACTTGCTTTCTGAACTCAGAGATAGATTCAGGCTCTTCCGACTCGCCGTTTCGATCCGGCAAAGGATTTTTTAATATACCAACCATGTTGAGATTCTGTGGATATGCGCAGAGGTAGTTTGAGCGCTGCTTATTTCCCTTGTTTGTTCGGCTGTGGGTAACTAGGTGATCCACCAAGCTTAAGTTTTCCCTTTATTAATATTAATCCCCTTCCGAACATCGCAAAAGACGAGGTCAACGCTCGGAAACGCTGAACTGTAGTTTGCAGAGGCATGGTAGACGGGGAGAATTGAGCCGAGCCTCTCACAGATCGCCAAGGTGTCTATTTAACATCCCGCAGCTTTTGTCGAACTAGCTATGAAACGTATCTCGCTTATGCGGTAATTTAATGATTATGTAGAGTGAAACAACTTTTGTTGGGCCGAAATTGTGAGTGGCTATCAGTTTCTTCCTTCGTATTGGTAATTTATGGAGTTACATGCTCACATCAGCGGCTCAACGATGGAAAGCTCATATATTCATTATTGTCTCCATTGTTGTAAGTACAGTGCACAAAGATATATGATATTTACTACTTACAATGTTCAAAGCGAACAATTTTCTCCATGGTTTGCACATACAGCATGTTCTCCCCATTGTCACTGCTTAATATATCTTCTTTTTCTCGTCGATTGACAACTCACCAGCGCCTGTGGAGACTACTAGGAGGAGACCACCAATGATGCTGAGGTTCTGAAAGTACTCGTATTTCAACAGGTCCCTCTTGCCACTATCGTAGAACCAGTAGTTGTTGACGGTGATGTTGTAGAAGGCCAAAATCAGACCTAGGAGAATAGACGCTAGCTTAGTCTTAAATCCCACGGAAATGCAGATCGTTCCGGTAATCACCAACAAAACAGTGAGCCAGTTTTTGGTAAATGTGAAAGTAACGAAGAGCACCACCAGTAGTAGACGACCCATCAGCAGGAGGAAACCTTTCGTCTTGCCATCCTTATTTTGGAGCTCAGGGAGCATACCAAAAGTTGTTTTGCTCTGCACGATCGAGTCACTGAACGCAATGAGCAGACCACCGATCACACTAACATTACGCAGCACAAATGATCCGCCGTATAGTCCGTACACGAGGCCTTGCAACACGATGCAGGCACACAACACGCCGGTGGCCACAATCGTCCGTTTGCGCAAAATCAGCATCGTGGCGCCCACCGTCATGGAAAATACTACGGTGAGGAGGAAAAGCACCACGAAGAAGTATGGAAGGTGTCTGTAGTTCCACAAGAAAAAAACTTGGTCGCTCCATTGCGATATGATCCTGAATGAGTCCTCGTAAAACGTGGCCACAATAAAGAACCTCGAAATCGCAGGAGTGTACGGCTTCAATTTCTGCACCACTGGATGGTCTGTCAAGTCGTCGACTTTATTAGATAGCTTGTCTAACTCGCCCATCACTGTCTTCTTTAGCGACAACGATTTCCCTGTCGTCGATGCCGTATATGGATTCTGCTTGTACCCTTGGTGGGTTGTGGGTATACCACTAAAGCCAGAGTTCCCTCTGAACGACATGTTGCAATTGGTTTTCTATTGAGAACGCTCCTCGTCTGGCTCCTATCCTTAGACTTTTTCCAGAACCTGCACACGTTACAATGGGGCAACCTAGACGAATTGTTTTAGCTGGCAGTAATTAGATCAAAAAATTTTGGTTTTATTTTCCGAATTCTACAATAGTCCAAACACTCAACAAAGCTGAATGAAGACCACGAGGTTCTTGGCGCTTCACGAGCGCAACGTCTTAAGCACACCTATCGCCTGGTGTACTGCTGTCTATATCATTTTATTTAAAGGAAGTAAGAGAGCAGAGAAGCAGGTAGTTTCCCGGAGTCAGACAAGACCTTTGCGAACTCAGCCAGACCTGCCTTCGCGTCAGCCTTAATTTTTTCCGCGAGCTGGACCAGTTGTTCGTCGTCTACACTGTCGACAATGAGACCGGTTTGTTCGTCAATGACAGCAGCCTTGTCAGCATCGCCAAAGTAGTCAGCGTCCTTGGGCGCGTTACGAACGGCTCTCTTGTTCTTCTTCTTAGCAGCTTTAGCAGCTTCCTTAGCCTTTTTCTTGTCGACCTTGGCGTTAGCAGCAGCGGCAGCATCGGCCTCAGCCTTAGCCTTAGCCTCAGCATCGGCCTTAGCCTTCGCCTCAGCCTCAGCTCTAGCGCCGGCCTCTTTTTCCCACTTCTTCTTCTCCTTCTCTTTCTTCTCGGCCTCCTTAAATTCCTTAATACGTGGGTCCTCGTTACTAGCTCTCTCTACCAGTTTAGCAAGACGAGCGTTGTCAGCAGTCTTCTTTTTGTCTCTGGCGGCCTTGTTCTTTCTCTCAATGTAACGCTTGTGGTCTCTGTTAGAAGAGTCATCTGGGACTTCCTCATCGGCGAACTCGAAAGTTCTCCAAGAGTCGAATCTGTGCCAGAAGTTGTAAAACTTTTCGACGTCGGCCTTAGACGCGTCTGGACCGCCCAGGAGGACAACAGGCTGCTTCTTGGAGAAACGAGACTCGGCCTCGAAAACAGGGCCCCAAGCTTCAAAGAAGTCATATTTGCTGCCTTTCTTGGGTGGCTCAACGTCTGCATTGAAGTCGCAAGAGTCATATTGCTTTCTCTTAATAGGGTCAGTCAGAGTTTCATACGCCTTCTGGATGATCTTGAAGAAACCATCTTGTTCCAGACCGCCGGAAGCAGACTTCTTATCTGGGTGGTGCTTTAACACCTGCTTTCTGTGGGCCTTAATAACCTGGGCATCAGTGGCCTTGTGACGCAGTTTAGATAGACCCATTGCTGCGTAAAGGTCTGCAGTTTTCCAGTCTCTAGGATCGTGCTCCAAAAGGCTCTCGTCAGCGAGCTCGTCATCCAGCAACTCTTCATCTGGATCCACAGACTCGTCGACTCTCTGCACATTTTGGCTAGCCTGAATTTTTTCAAACTCAGACCAGGTGTGGTTTCTCAAAGTTCTCTGGGCATGGTGCATGAAAAACCTACCAACTGGCTCGACGGGACGGCGGACTGACGCAGTCTTTGGGGCAGATGTGTTGACGTTGACGGTAACATCAGAGTTTAGGGGTGGCAAGGAAATCATCTTCGCTGTGTCTGAGTTTGCTCTTGAATTCCCTCAAATGTAAAGCGCGATGAGTTTAGAATTAAAATTTTCAAAGTGGGAACACAGTGCTTGATTAACAAAGCATGTGACCGGTACTTCTATCTGCAAGAAAGAAACCTGTGCATCGAAAGATTGGTTACAGGAAGAGCTGAGAAAACACCTAAATAATCTCCACTAGAATCGCGCTTAAAATATGTCAACAGCTCAAAAGCAAGACCTAGTAATATTCAGCGACCATTCTGTTTTGAGCAAAGAACTCTTTAGTAAGGACTGGCACCATGTCTTATTTGTGACCCACAAGCTAGGCACAGCTCCATCGTGGTTGATCAACGGGCTGGTGGAAACACAGGTTCTTGGATTTCCTGCTACGCTCAACGAATCCCATGCAGCTGCCGTGAATCTGGCTACAAACAGAAGCGGCATCACTTCAAAATGCGCGACAGTAGCCTCGTTTATTCATGATCGCGGCTTCTTCACATCAGCACTAAAAAAGCTCAAAATTGAGTCTAAATGCTACAACATCATAGACTATATGACGGATTTCGTATTGAAAAACTATGGAAAACCCGCTAGCAAAACGCTGAGTGCTCTGCTTGAAGAACTGTCCGAGGCAAGCGCGACATCAGAATTGCTGATTCTAGAGCAGCCTGAGCTACTCATTCACCTACTCAACATCACTAGCGACCAGCTCCATCTAGAACTGATCAACCCCCTAATTAAAAAGTTTCCGCTGCTGGTGATCGTGAGCTACACCGAAGCATATGAAAACGTTTCTTCTGATTCCAATGAGAAACTTTCTTCGGATATGATTGAGCAAATAAGGTTTTGCAATAGCTGTTTCTTCAAAAGCGTTGCTGTACTAGGGCTTAAGCCTCTGGCTACGGGCCATGCAAGTGACGTAAGTGGTACATTGACTATAACGAGGGGCGGAGCGTCCCTGTCTCACCTTACAGTACATGTTGTTGATAACGAGTACCTATTCCTTACACAAAAGGATAGCACAAAGCTGTTCTATCGCTGAAGGATGTGAAGCAAAAACAAAAGAGGACGCTTCCTTGTGATCTATGCATCATGCGTTTTTTTTGACTTGATTATCTCGTTCAAGCCAAATTCTACCGCACAACGGGTCTTTATGAGAGCTAAAACTGGCCAGCAACTTTGCTCCCCACACTTTATCCAGTATGGAATGTTGTCAAGTTGCCCCTCAATGACCCTGCTGAGTGACAAGCTCTTAAGATTTGGCACAATGGTGATTTCCGTTGCAGATCGAGGAGTCTTTTCATCAATTGCAAGTCGCTTGATCCAATGACTCAAGATGCCCAGGTTGTCCATAACTTCTACGCGGTGTCGAAATTCCATTGTTACGATATGTTTTAGTTTTCTTTCGAGGTGATATCTGAACTTGAAGCCCAGAGGTTCAACCTCGTTCATGTTGGAGAGCTGCAGTGGTGTGAAATTGCTCATATCTGTAGTAGGATAGTGTTTGTAATAGTAATATTTTGATGTCTTGATTTCATGTTTCAAGTCGTTCATGACTAATGGGGCAAGATAAGGGCGTGCTAGCGAAACAATAAAATTATTCACGTTGAACAGCTCTGTCAACCTAGTATAAGGGCTTTCAATTAGCCCAGTTTCGCTTGCATTCTGAGGGGTGAGAAACACTAAACGCGAACCGCCAGTATCCGGGATATAGTCAACTATTTCATTTTTGAGGTTCTTGCACATGAGCTTTGTTCCACTGGAGACAACCTCTGAACCCAAGCTGCAGTCAATTGCGCATGCAATTAACACATTTGGTGTTGTAACATAATTGAGCAAAGATGGACATCTGTTGCGGTCTGTCGGGTGAACAATAATGTTTAGTATTTTGCCAGTCCTTTGGAATGCCTCTTCGAAGGTGAGGTCTTTGATTATGACCTTGTTCACAAAGTTAATGAACAGGAAAACATCTTTGGAGTATCCACGATGAACAACATTCTGGAGCAAGGACCCAAGATTCAGATCTTGGTCAATGTTCCCGTAACCGCACTGTTTGAGAAGCTCTAGGTCACTTTTGATAGCATTCAGTAGATTATCGCCAGAAAGCAAAACAGAAAGCTCTTCGTTCGTGAGCACACTGCATAAACTACCGATGCAAGCGCCCATGGAACTGCCACTTATTATGTTGGGCAGCAGCTTTTGTTCTAACAATCCTCTTATTACTCCCAAGTGAAAGAGCCCAAAAAGAGAGCCGCCCTGTAGGATGAACGCAGTAGTTCCCAAGGAGAGCTTACACCTTTGGAAAAACGAAGTTCTCGCAACGCCGGGAGTTTGACACAAAAACTGCAGGCATTCTAACACTTTGTCTAGATACTGCTCAATTAGCAATTTGGTGCCTATTAAGGATTTTGTGAAAAGACGCTTATCGACAATGCCCGCAAAATTACGAAGCATTGAAGGCCCTGTTGTACTGAAACGGTGTACAATGGTGTGTGCATCATTCTCGTCCAAGGCTTCGTCCAGGACCGCGTACTGCTCTAGAACAGAGTTGACATCATAGCGCTGTGAGTAGAAGTTACGTCGCCACAAGTCTGCGCCAGTAATCTCATCCACAATCGCAGCTTTCTGGTACCAGTCGGCGAAGTTGTCACACCGCTCCAGGTCAGATATTGCACCATGGTAAAGATTCCTGGACCTTGGCCGCAAGTAATTCATAAGCCTCCGCATCCAGAATTGGAAAATATCGCTTACGACATGGCCAAGCGCCCACACGAACGGTGGAATGTGATTAAGGAATAGATAGAAGAAGGAGAGGATGTAGAGCTTGAACATACCAGACCCTAGGACCTTCAGCCAAACCTTTTAGAAGTGTTAGTAGTAGTGAGATCCGCAAATGCCTCCTTAGGTGCCAGCTATTCCATAAAATAGTGAGTCTAGGGATGACATTTTCAGTTGTGTAATATACCTGACAATAACTTCATGAGAACAAACGACATAAAATCCAAGCACTTTCACAGAACAAAAACAAACGTTCCGTAAACACTGAAAGCTACTGCAGGAGACTGCTGTGCCAAGGTTTGAAATGGCATGAAGAGATTTCCGAGTGTGCGGTGCTTACGAAATGCCACAAAACAACTCAGCAACAAATTGTCCTTCCTGCATCAAAAAGAGCCAAAGTAAGTAACGTATCTACATTAAGAGATGAACATCAGCACTCCATCGCACTTGCCTGGCTGAATGGTGCTGAACAAGACTATTAAACGGCTATATAGTGACCGAAATGTCGCTTTAGACGAACTATTATAACACAGTGGAAAGTCTGTTACGGGTGGCAAACCTTCTCATGATTTAGAAGCGCTAATTCTAGTGCCAATTGATCTAGCTCCGCTGCTTGAAGTTTAACTAAACCCACTAAACTAGACCAGGATGTTCAGAAATAACTACGATGGTGACACGGTGACATTTTCACCTACAGGAAGGCTTTTCCAGGTTGAATACGCACTCGAGGCTATCAAGCAGGGTAGTGTGACAGTCGGCGTTCGGTCCAAGAAGTTTGCTGTATTAGTGGCGCTCAAGCGCAATGCCGACGAACTCTCGTCTTATCAGAAGAAGATCATCAAGTGTGATGAGCACCTTGGTCTCTCTCTTGCTGGGTTGGCGCCAGATGGGCGTGTGCTCAGCAACTTTTTAAGACAGCAATGCAACTACTCGAGCCTTGTATACAACCGCAAGCTATCGTTGGAGAAGGCCGGCAATCTGCTCAGCGACAAGGCTCAAAAGAACACACAATCATACGGTGGAAGACCCTATGGTGTCGGGCTTTTGCTCGCAGGCTATGACAACAGTGGGCCACACTTGCTTGAGTTTCAGCCTTCAGGAAACACCCTCGAGCTCTACGCTTCAGCCATTGGTGCGCGTTCTCAAGGTGCAAAGACTTATCTAGAAAGAACCCTGCAGGATTACTTGGAACTTGATGATGCGGATGAACTGATCCGCGTTGCAGTAGAAGCCCTCAGGCAGTGCTTAAAAGACGAGGTTTTGAGCACCAAAAACCTTTCCATAGCGGTTGTGGGCCAAGATAAACCTTTCACAGTTTTGGACGACGAGGCAGTGTCGCCATATCTATAAAATTGACTTCGAGCCGGCTCCCAATAACGAGATATGTAAAGTGTAGATTAAGTCATTAAACTAGCGCATCGAAATCCTTCCTCTGGACAACCATTATTTTTGCCCAACTTGCTCACTGGCAGTTCTCTCATCCTCTTCCTTCTTTCTATCACATGACATGCATCGTCAACCACACCTTGCGAGATTTGGAATTGAAGTGTCTTGCGCTAGCGTTGGAGAACACAAGTTTGGACTCTAAATAGGTTTAGTCTTCAGATGCGACCGGTCAATAACATTAAATTGGGTGGCCTGGTTTTCCGGAGCTTGAAGCCGCTCTCTTTCCGAACAATTCCATGTGCGAAAGCCTTTACTGTGATTCCGGCTGCGCGCGGGTCCTTTGCTATAACCACAATCAACGGACTGCGCTTTTACTCCACAAAGAAGGCCCCACTGGTCCAGGGAAATGTAGTCAAGGCCAATACATCACCGGTCAAGCCAAAGGCTACTGAGAACTCCAAGACGCCTACGATCTCGGAGCTCAAGATACTGAAGGATCTTTTTAAGTACATATGGCCAAGCGGAGACAACAAAGTCAAAGCGCGTGTGCTTATTGCTCTTTCTCTCCTTGTTGGCTCAAAAGTGCTAAACGTCCAAGTCCCTTTTTTCTTCAAGCAAATCGTTGATTCTATGAACATAGAGTGGGCTGATCCGACAGCGGTTTTGCCCATCGCGGTGACTGCCATGATTTTATCTTATGGTGCAGCAAGATTCGGCTCGGTTCTATTTGGTGAATTGCGGAATGCCATTTTTGCGTCAGTTGCCCAAAGCGCTATCACTCGGGTCTCATTACAAACTTTCCAGCATTTGATGAAGCTGGACCTTGGATGGCACTTAAGCCGGCAAACCGGTGGTTTGACCAGAGCTATGGACAGGGGTACAAAAGGTATTTCATATGTTCTCAGCGCCATGGTCTTTCATATTATACCCATCACGGTCGAAATTGGAGCAGTTTGTGGCATTTTGACATATCAGTTTGGTGCTTCATTTGCCGCAATGACATTTACCACAATGCTTCTCTATTCAATATTCACCTTTAAGACAACTGCATGGAGGACAGAGTTTAGAAAGTCGGCCAACAGGGCTGATAATAAAGCAGCTACAGTTGCCGTGGATTCACTGATAAATTTTGAAGCAGTGAAATACTTCAACAATGAACAATTTCTAGCGAACAAATACCACACATCGTTAGCCCAGTACCGGGACTCTCAAATTAAAGTAGCACAGTCTCTAGCGTTTTTGAACGCGGGACAGAACTTTATTTTTACGTCTGCGCTAACCGCTATGATGTATATGGGTTGCACCGGTGTAATAAGTGGTACCTTATCTGTAGGCGATTTGGTTTTAATCAACCAGCTAGTATTCCAATTATCCGTTCCATTAAACTTTTTAGGGAGCGTTTATCGAGAATTGAAGCAATCGCTCATAGATATGGAATCTTTATTCCAACTTCAAAGGAATAAAGTAAAGATCCAGAATACAGAAAAGCCTCTCAAGCTTGCGAGCCACAAACCTTCCAAGATTGTTTTCGAGAACGTCTCGTTTGGCTATGACCCTGAGAGAATGATTCTTAAGAACGCAAGCTTCACAATGCCCGCCGGCTGGAAAACAGCTATTGTTGGACCATCTGGTAGTGGGAAATCCACCATTTTGAAGCTCGTGTTCCGATTTTATGATCCGCAAGAAGGCCGCATTTTGATAGATGGCAAAGATGTGAAAGAGCTTGACATCGAATCACTTAGACGTGCGATTGGCGTAGTTCCTCAAGATACGCCATTATTCAACGATTCAATATGGGAAAATGTCAGATTTGGTAAAATTTCAGCTTCAAACGAGGAGATCCGTCAGGCGGTAAAAAAGGCACAATTAGAATCATTAGTGGACCAGCTTCCTAAGGGGCGTGATACTATAGTTGGCGAGAGAGGGCTAATGATTAGCGGCGGAGAAAAACAACGCCTTGCAATTGCCCGAGTGTTACTCAAGGACACACCAATAATGTTTTTCGACGAGGCTACAAGCGCACTAGATACCCATACGGAGCAGGCTTTGTTACGCACAATCAAGGACAACTTTCCAACTGGGTCTAAAACCAGTGTCTACATCGCACACCGCCTCAGAACTATAGCGGATGCGGACAAGATCATCGTGATACAACAGGGTCATGTTAAGGAGGAGGGTAAACATGCTGAGCTCTTGGCCACACCAGGCTCACTTTACGCTGAGCTATGGAACGTTCAGGAAAATCTGGACGTGCTCAACGAAGAACTGAAGCGCGAAGAAACACAAGAAAAAGGGGATAAGTGAAGACTTTAATTTCTGCGAAAGCACCTAGTTTGTTAAAAAAATGCATGATCTAGGGTGCGCTATTATCAGAGCAGCCGCCAATATATCTCGAACCTTTTTTACTCTTGAAGGGAGGTCGGTTTAATTACAATCGTTTTGACTCGCTCAATGATTAATACGTTATAAATGTCACTGCCTAGTTAAATTGGACTCGGTAAAAAAATGAATTAAAATTCCTATTAAATAATGAAAATCAGAAAACAAAATTTTTTACGATTTATGGCGCTCTAGATCAAGAGATCTGGGTCTGCCTAACTCTTCCTGTTCTAACTAGTGGATTATTTGGCAAACTTCTGCTCATATTTCAAGAAGCAAGAAGCACACCACTTCACTTAGACACTTTCATCAGAGTCCTAGACCGGATAGCTGGCTCAACTTATAAATTCCCATCTGCTAAGCATAGTTAACAAATAATGTGTGGGGTATTGGGTATTGCACTAGCAGACCAAACAAGCGCAGTTGCTCCAGAGTTGTTCGATGGATGCCTGTTTTTACAACACAGAGGTCAGGATGCAGCTGGTATTGCAACCTGTGGCCAGAGGGGGAGACTATACCAATGTAAAGGTAACGGTATGGCTCGTGACGTGTTCACCCAGCAAAGAATGGCTAATCTAGTAGGCTCTATGGGGATCGCGCACTTGCGTTACCCAACTGCGGGTTCTAGTGCTAATTCCGAGGCCCAGCCCTTCTATGTCAATAGTCCTTATGGTATTCTTTTGGGACACAACGGTAACCTTGTTAACACACTTTCGCTCAGAAGATACATGGATGAGGACGTGCACAGACACATCAACACCGATAGCGACTCCGAACTTCTCTTGAATATCCTTGCCGCAGAACTTGAGAAGCACAATAAGTACCGTGTCAACAATGATGATATTTTCCACGCTCTAGAGGGTGTATACCGCTTATGCCGTGGTGGCTACGCATGCGTCGGCATGCTTGCTGGATACGGTATGATAGGTTTCAGAGATCCAAATGGTATCAGACCGCTGTTATTTGGCGAAAGAACAAAACCAGATGGATCGAAGGATTATATGCTGGCGTCCGAAAGTGTTGTGCTCAAAGCACACAATTTCAACAACTTTCGCGACTTGGCGCCAGGCGAGGCCGTCATTGTTCCCAAAGACTGCGGTAGAACAGAGCCAGAGTTCAAGCAGGTCGTGCCAATCAATTCCTACAGGCCGGACCTTTTTGAATATGTGTATTTTGCTAGACCTGACAGTGTGCTAGACGGAATCTCTGTCTATCACACTAGACTCGCTATGGGCGTGAAACTGGCAGATAGCATTAGGAAAGAAATTGACCCCAATGATATTGACGTTGTAGTATCTGTGCCTGACACTGCACGTACTTGTGCATTGGAGTGTGCTAACAGCTTACAAATCCCCTACCGTGAAGGTTTTGTGAAGAACAGATACGTTGGTAGAACATTTATCATGCCAAACCAAAAAGAGCGTGTTTCTTCTGTGAGGAGGAAACTCAACGCCATGGACTCTGAATTCAAGGGAAAGCGTGTTTTGGTTGTCGACGACTCTATTGTTAGAGGCACTACTTCCAAGGAAATTATCAGCATGGCCAAAGAGGCTGGTGCTTCGAAGGTGTATTTTGCGTCAGCTGCTCCAGCTATACGCTACAACCACATATACGGCATTGATTTGGCAGACACAAAACAGCTTGTGGCTTTCGATAAGTCCACAGAGGAGGTCAGTGAGGAGCTTGGGTGTGATAAAGTTTTCTACCAATCTCTGGAGGATCTGGTGGACTGCTGCAAAACCGACAAAATCTCAAAGTTCGAGGTTGGGGTTTTCACGGGAAGCTACGTCACTGGGGTGGAGGACGGCTATCTCCAGGAACTAGAAAAGGTTCGTGCTTTGAATGCAGCCAAGCAAAACTTTGCAAAAGCTGACTCAGACATTGGTCTATATAATAGCGCGGACTTTTAAGCGTTTCACATACAGGTCATAGTATTTCAAATAGATAATATAGACAAAAGATGGTGCATGCGATTTTACCTGGGGTTTGTCTGTTTGACATTAGCCAATAAACTACGAAAGCTTCTCGTACAAGAGAGACTTCTGGTTAAGAGGCTCAAAAAAAAATATAAGCATGAGAAACTCTACATAGGGTACAAAAGCCGATGGTCACCAATCTGTGGAACAGTCTGCTAGAAACTAACGGGGATTTGAGTGGTGGGTCTAAAACCGAAACTACGGTGGTCATTTCTGGGGAGTCGCAGGCTGTACTGCAGGATTTTCTTGTACGAGTGTTGGAAGTTCCTGATGCTAACGCAAGCCTTTCCTCCATAGGTTATTACTGCAAGGACTACGGGCTGGACAACAGTAGCACAAATGACACAGTACTTCACATATACACGCTTGAATGGCCCGTAACGCCCATGAGTTTGGATCTTCTTTCCATATTTGCGAAGCCTGGAGCTCGCAGCATCAAATGGGTATTTCTACTGGATTGGCTTGATGGCAACAAAAAGCTCTGGCTACGAAATCTGAACGAGAGCTTCGAACTTGTAAGGCAAAAGCTACAGAGAGACCCCTGTGATATAGATGATAGCTCAATTTTGTGCATGCAGTCACAGTGTTGTAAGAATTTGGAAGTTGCATCCGCGACTTGGAATTCCTTGAAAATGGAGTTTATAAACCAGGCGTTGAGAACAGTGGCTTTCCTTAAACATGCCTCTCTTCTCGCGCTCGAAACGTATACGAGCAAGGAGGACATTATAGAGATCCGCAAAGTTGTAGCAGGGCAAAAGCCATCCAGGGCACCTGAGTATATTAAGCTCAACCAACTTTTCATACCCAAGGACTCTGATTCTGAGGGCAAAATCAAGACTATGGGCGAGAAATTTCCCGTTCACATGGTTCTGGAAGAATCATTCATAAGCGGCCAGTTCGAACGGCTCATTCCTGGTGAACTAAAGTCTGAGCCTATCACGGATCCAGGGACCCCAAACAAAGTTGTTCAGCTAGAAGGAGTTGATATTCAGAAAGAACTTACGGAGGCGTATAACTTGCAAAAGGCTTCTTTGATGGAGGATTCTACGACACCATCGAGCTTGTCAATGGAACCGCTCGATAGAGGCGGCCTGGCTGGTCCTTGAGCGCGTCCTTAATCATGCGATATACTGCTAAACCCAGGAAGGGACTAGCACACCGCTACCCTATACTTTTTCGTGGAAAGATATCTTCCTCTAACCACAAATTTTTTATACAAATGAAGGATTGCAAGTCATCGGCACTGGAATCAATCGAAGGAACAAAGTAGTTGACTATTCTGAACGTGATTGCCACTTCGCCGCAGAAATCAATCGTTTGAACTTTTTACGCTAAAAACTTCTACGATTTCTTACTACGGAAATCAAACTGTATCACTTATTTCACATTGTGAATTGAACCACAGACTTTCAGAACACTGTTAAGAGGTACCTGTCGTCAGTTGTGTAAGATAAGAATATAGGCACTTCCCTGCCGCACTCGTTTGTAATGGGGTTTAATATGAGCAAGAGTAAGGAAGCAAGCGTTACTGAAAAAAGTCCCATGACGGATGGATGCATAAACAATGACCAGAGTGGAGGCGGCGACACATGCTCTAAAACGCAAGATGGTAGAGACGAGACGTCTTTTAGATCTAGCGTCGCAAGGCTAAGCATATGCGAGGACGAGAAAAGCAAAGCAAAAATCCTAGGCAGGCTGCAACGGAAGGACTCTGACGACATTATCGTGAATGAGAAGGGCCTTAGCGACCAAAAGGCGGGTTCGAAAAGAAGAAGAAGGCGATCGAGCGCTGTGGCGGGCCCGAGTCTTGGAAACCTAAAAAAAACTTTAGAAGAGCAGCATTCGAGCTCTTCACTTAATGTCCCTAAAAGAAAGAAAAAGTCATCTCAACCCGTCTCTCTGTCGATAAGTCAAAAAGCTTTACAGAAGCGAATTTCCATTAAAGATTTAAGAGATCTTGTGTTGTACATCTTTCAAGACTCCAATAATGCACCAGGATGGATACAGGTTGGCAACAGGGCATCCATGAACAAAATGATAGTTCTGTTCGCTCCAGGGCTTCAAGCTGACGATTTTGAAAAGAATAAGAAGCACGCATGGGGAGATCAGACTGAAAACCCGCGCGCTACCTCTCTTATCTCGCTGGACGACGAAGAACTCTTGGACCAAATTCAGAGAGTTCCTATATCTGCACCGGGTTCTAAGTCCACTCTGTACTCGGCATACAATTCTTTTATCAATGTTGGGCTAAGTAAAAAAGAGAAGGAAGAGAAGAGGCAGGCCCTTAACCAAAAGGTCATTACCCTCAATGATTTGATAATGAGACCTGACCAGCTTCTCGAAAATGAGTATCCAATACACCAAGAAACGCCTGGTTTAAGTGAGCAAGAAAAACAGATTCTTTCTAAAACTCATGCGGAGTGCGAGGCTACTTGGAAGAGCACAAAGAATTTTCAGCACAATGGTTCACATACTTTTGCGTTAGATTGTGAAATGTGCATGTCTAAAGATGGGTTGGTCTTAACCCGAGTTAGTTTAGTCGACTTTGATTGCAATCTCGTCTATGACAGCCTGGTAAAGCCTGATGTGCCTATTGTGGATTATCTGACAAGGTATAGCGGAATCACTGAAGAAAAACTGGAAAACGTCACTGTGACGCTAGAAGATGTTCAAGATAAATTAATCCAACTTGTGAGCGCAGAAGACATTCTAATAGGTCATTCCTTACAATCAGACTTGAATGTTTTGAAATTAAGACATCCAAAGATAATTGACACGGCAGTGATCTTCGAGCACAAAGCTGGGCCACCTTTTAGGCCTGCGCTGAAATACTTGGCTTCAGAATACTTGAGCCAAACGATTCAAAATAGTGAGGGCCTAGGCCACGATTCTTTTGAAGACGCCCGCGCATGTATGGAGCTTACGAAGCTCAAAATAGTGAATGGTTTGGCATTTGGGGTTGGTGTTAACACAGAGAACCTTTTTCAAAGAGTTGCAAGGAATGGCGTCAAAAGTTTGTGTTTAAACGACTACGCTCCTAGGTACACCGAATTAATTTCAAGTCGAAATGCATCTGAGGTTAACTTGAGATGTGAGAATGACGGAGAAATTTTCGATAACATAAGGGGTAGTCTCAAGGAATACGATCTTTTTGTCGGAAGGTTGAGGGAGTTAGAATTTGCCCGCGAGTATGCAGAACCTCCCAAGGGCGTTAAAAAAGAAGATGTTACTACGGCCAGAGAGAGATTTGTGCAAAGGCTAAAAGAATTATATCGCGCGAGTCCACCCTCTACTGTTATTGTTGTATGCTCAGGGACGGGAGATACTCGAGATTGGGCCAAGATAATGAAAGAGCTTAATACAATGAACAAGGACGAGAAGTTTGAAGAACGGAAGAAGAGGGAGTCGGAAATTCAGGCGGCTGTATATAAGGCAAGGGACGCTATCGGGCTATTAATGACCAAAAAAACAGAACAAGAACACCATCAGGAGTAATCGAAAGTAGTCAATAATATAACCTAATAGAAATAATTGCGATAGAGTAAAATGCGGCATTTCTTAATATTTTGTTACAACTATTTACTTTAAGTCAACATCACCGTCTGCATCCTTTTTCTCGGATTCAAGGGTCGGCTCACTATTTGCATCAAGGCTTTGGGTAGGGCTCGCTTTTCCATCAGTAGCTCCATGACTAGCTTCGACAGGTTCAGCGTCGCTCTTTGCAGTTGTGTCCGAGGCTGAAAAGCCTATCATAGTTTCTTGGCCTCCAACAGCGCCCCTGATATCATCAGCAGTCAGCCCATTTGTAGCTACCTGGCCATTAACTGCCGGAGCGCTCCCGGGCTGCAGAGCCATGGGCTGTTTAGTTCTGTCGTACTGCTCGAGATCTATAGTTTCTTCAACATCTGCCTCAAGCTGTTTCCACGCCGCTTTTTCGCTCGGAAGCCAGGTCTTGAATTTGAAACTGAACTTCTCCTCGGCATCGTTTTCCCCGCTAGACTTCTCATTACTCTGAGCTTGCTTAGGTTTTACCGGTGTATACCAATCAAACTTCCAATATTTCGGATTACTATTAGAAAATGTATGTGTGCTTGCATTGTTAGCCCTCGATATCAGCGCACTAGTTTCCATATCTAACCTTTGAATTCAGTAAACGACGCGATACTCTCTATCAAAAGCCATTATATAATGCCTTTAAATCATAAACATCAAAGCATAGGCTAATTTCATGACAGGTCACGTGATTATTAAGATGCTCAATTCTTCAGGAAAACAGAACATCATTCAAAACTGGGGATTAAGATGACAAGGTGAAGAGCGTCAATATCAGTTTATTGTGGGCCTGTTTTGCGAGGTGTAACATATATGTCTAGTCGCAAGCAAAACAAAAAGCAGTTGCCGGGTAAGGGTGACCTGACAAACGAAGATGACGCCTACGATGCTGTTTTCAGCGGTGAATTTGGGTCCATGGAAATCGGCAATTACATAGGTCCAAGCGAAGGGCAAACAGAGCACTTGCCTGATGCAATTGATTTTGAAGATGAAGACGAGCTTGCAGAGGAAGAGCTTCCTGAAGAGACGCAATCAAATATGCGGAACATGACGCAAGAAGACGATGAATATCTCAATATGATGAGCAACGGCGCGATTCTTGGCGAACACACAGATGGATACAGCGATAGAAACAACACGTTATTTATGGGTGTGGATGGACACGAGGCGACGTTTCCCGAGGAGCATCATCCTTTTGGAGAGTTCGCGGACGAGAACCAAATCGCTCTTGAAGAACAGCGCAAGCTCTTGGAGAAAGAGAGAATAGCGCAAGAGGAAAAAGAGCTACTGAATTATTATTTCCCTAAATTTCAGAAAGGAAAAGTCCTTAGTTTGATGAGCATTGTTCCGAAACAGATAAGCAAGTACCAGTGGCAAAGGGATTTATACCTAACCAACAGACATATAAAGCCAATGCTTCCTCTCAAACTCCGGTTGGAAGTTCAGCCAGACTCTAAAAGGCTGTTCAAGTCAAAAAGTAAAAACTGGCAATTTATGTCTGAGCTGCACAAGAAAAGAAAACCAGGACTTGTAACAGTTCCGCTCGAAGATATGTTCGCGGACGGAAAGCAGTCAACGCAAAGACGGCAAACAGATGGTTCTATTCCTAATGAGCTAATGATGGTCGCCGATGAGTGGGATTACAAGAAGATAATTGGCGATTCTGACGATGAGCAAGAATCCCACAGCAATCAAAACGCCTATCCGGCGACAATATCATCAGAAGCTCCAACAATCCAACAAGATTGGAACTGGGATGAAGAAAACCTAGTTGAAGGTAAAGTTGATCAAATAAAAGTGTGCCTGGATATGAACGATGAACGATTACTTTTTGTGAAGGATAAGCACCAAGAACATCAAGAAAATAAAGCCAAGCCGGCCTTACTTCCGTTTAACGAAAAAAGTCTACTACAGAAATTTAATATTTCGAATGATGACAAGTACAAGATTTTGAAAGAGAACTATCAAACCAAAATTCGTTCCACAATTTCGAATCTCAGCATTGAGCATTCACAACCAGCCTTTAGGCTACAGTCTCCATTTTTTAAAGTAGTGCCGCCAAAGAGTTACATTAGGCATTTTCACAGGCCCCATTTTGGAGGCCAAGTTCGGCCCGGGACAAATATTGTGTTCAGCAAGGTCAAAACTAGAAAGAGAAAGAGAGATAAAGGAAAGGACGTGCGTGAGCTATTTGCGAGAAGCCCAGATCTGACCTTAGGTGACAGCGCGCCGATATTTTTAATGGAATATTCTGAGGAAACCCCAGTGGCGTTATCCAAATTCGGCATGGGCAACAAGTTAATAAATTATTACCGTAAAACAAACGAAAAGGATTTGTCGAGACCCAAGCTCCCAGTTGGAGAAACGCACGTTCTTGGCGTTCAGGATAAGTCCCCATTTTGGAACTTTGGATTTGTCGAGCCTGGTAATGTTGTACCGACATTATACAACAATATGATTAGAGCCCCTGTTTTTAAGCACGAGGTATCCGGAACTGACTTTCTTCTGATTAAAAGCACCGGCAATGGAATGGGCAATCGCTTTTATCTGAGAAACATCAACCATCTGTTTACGGTTGGACAAACTTTTCCTGTTGTCGAAGTTCCTGGTCCTAACTCTAGGAGGGTGACTTCAATGGGTAAGAACAGACTGCGCATGATCGTTTATCGTATTCTGAACAAGTCAGCTGAGCACAGGCTCCTTGTCAAACAGGTTGCCAGACATTTTCCAGATCAAAACGACATGCAAAACCGTCAGAGGTTGAAGGAATTCATGAAATACCAAAGAGATGGCGATGATCATGGATTCTGGAAGCTAAAAGAATCGGAAGTTCTTCCTGACAATGAGAATGTCAAGAAAATGATAACACCTGAGGATGTTTCGTTGACGGAATCAATGTATCAAGGACAACAGTATCAAGAGGATAATGAATTTTTCAACTGCGATGAAAAGCTGGTAAAGTTGGAGGAAAACCTGATACCTTGGGCAGCAACCAAAAACTTTTTGAATGCGACACAAATGCGTGCAATGGTTCAAATTCACGGAGCTGGTGACCCCACAGGGTGCGGAGAAGGATTCTCGTTTTTGAAAACATCGATGAAGGGAGGTTTCACGCGATCGGGCGACGACTCGGGGCAGCCCCAAATAAGTGGAGGGCATAGTTATAACGTAGCACAACAGCAAAAGGCATACGAAGAGGAAATTAGCAAAACATGGTATACCCAGGCAAAGAGCTTAAGGATAACGAATCCTTTCGAAGAAATGGAAGATCCGGACGTTGTTAACAAAACCAACAAGAAGGTTAAATCGCACCGAGATGATCATAAGGTGCTGAGAATAATAAGAAAGAAGCGTGACGAAAATGGAATAATTCAGCGTCAAACTCTCATAATTAAAGACCCTCGAGTGATCCAAGGGTACTTAAGAGCGTATGAAAGAAAGAGGGAAGAGGCAGAGGCAAACTTAGGCCTAGAAGAGCTGATGAACGATAATATTGATCTCGTTAGTGGAGGTAATACTGAGGAAAAACAGCTAAAACAAAAAAAGCTTTTGGAGGAGCAGCTAGCCAAGTTACAAAAATCTCAGGAGAGAAGGCAAGCCAGGAAGCTAGCGAAAGAAAAGACAAAGGATGGAAAAGTTACGAAGTCAAGAAATACAAACAGGAGGTGTGCTACATGCGGCATGGTAGGACACATTCGCACCAACAAAACCTGTCCAATGTATAATGGTGGAACAGGTGCCGCAATTTCCAATCCTCCAACCACTGTTCCAGCGATAGGCTCAGAAGTAACAACAGAAAATGCCGAAAGCACAGAAGCGTGAATGAAGCTTCTTTAAATAAATTATGTGTTATTTAAGCAAAGGCATAGCGGTGAGTGGTTTATATATGCAAAACGGCCGCATCCTCACAAACCTCTCTAATGTCTCGAGAATCTGAGTCATAACCGGCGTACGCTATGTATCCGGGAGCACCCTTCTTTTCATGGATAGGGTAGTGGACAGATGGAATTTGCAGGTCTTCCTTGATGCAGAAAGAGACGCCCTCTTTCTGCAAATCGAATTCTCTAGTTATTTTCTTCATAATTGTCTTTAATTCTCCACGTTTGTCACAGCTAGGCCCGCCAACTGCATAAAACCTCGAAAGCGACGAGCCGTGCTCCAATGGCTCTTCCACCAGCTTACAATGGAACCATTCGTAATTTATCCTAGTAGAGTATTTGAAGTACTCGACCGCGGCTATGAGAGCCAGGCCCGCGCAAACGTACTGGAACAGTTTGTATATTTGAGGTGTTCTTTTGGCCATTTTTCCTCCACTCGCTAGGGATGCCTATGATGATCGGATGATGGAACGTATTCTTCAGTTTTAACCATTCACCGTTGGAGATGAGAAGTTACTACTTATCACAAGCTTGAGCCAAAATGCTTCCAACAAGCTTCCAACAAGCTTCCAACAATAGCTCCCAGCAACAAGCACTAAAACTACGAGAAACTGCTTTTACAAAAGTGCACATAATTTTATAAAATATTAAGGCCGTGCTCGAATCGAGCTGTTTGTTTTTATTTAGTAGCGTTGCACAGCGGATGTTGATCAACAACAGGGCTGAGAACCTTAAAACGCCATTTGTTTAAAAAAGCGGCTTTACTCAAAGGAGTAGCGACCTTGAATCCAGTCGTTAACCATTGCAAGGGAATTCTCTGGCTGGTCGTATGGAACCATGTGGCCGCCACCATAGACTCTTAGGAAAGTAAAGTGCTCATAATTTTTGACTTTACCGGCGGTTTCCCCTGTGGTACTCGAGATCCAGTCCTTGACGGGAGCGTCTTGGAATTCGTCCCCATACTTCCAGGGCAGGACGTTTGACCAGGCCTGGTTACCGAGCCAATTACAGATGAAGTCTTTGTCACCTGCGTAAACCAACACTGGTAATCCTTGGTTCAAAAGGTCTGTCACTGCCTTGTGGTATGGCTTCATCCAGTCACCTGCAAACAGAAAGTTTCTGTTGATATCGAAGTTACATGACTCAAATTTGTCAACCTCAGCGCCAACTGCCTCTTTTACAATATCTAAGTTGAGGTACTCGTCCATGTAGGACATTTCAGCGTAACACAGCTCGCCTTCGCACTCTTTGCGGATGTCGTAAACATTCTTTCCAGTCTTTTGGTAAGGTCCCATTTGCGCGTTGTTACAGTAGATTGACGCGGGAACGCAAGTCCAGACAGATTGAGAGTCGTAGCAAGCCTCAATCAAAGACAAACAACGGGGCAAGGTGTCAAGCATGCCTTCACATTCTTCAGGCTCCAGCACAGAAGGCTCACCACCCTCACCACAGGCCATAGGTTCATAGTATTGATACTGTGTGAGTTCGTCAGTGAGACCGTTTCCAATCAAGACAGAGGTCAGATTGAAAGATCTTTCCTCTTGAGGGTGCGACAAAATCTCGGAGGCAAAAACTGGAATGTAGTGGCCGGCGTAGGATTCGCCTGCAATGTGGAAATCTTGACCTGAGGCGTATTCTGGGAACTGCTTGAAGAAAAGTTGCAAAAAGGCGTAGACGTCCTTGCCCGCAGCGACGGTGTTGGAGACACCGCTCGAGCCAGAGTAGGAATACCCAACATTGACGGGCTGGTCTAGGAAGATAACAGAGGCATTTGAGTTCCATGAGTATGGATTGTAGATAGGCTTGATATCAGGCCCAATGTGTGAAGGTCCCAGCTCGAAGAACTGGCCGGTCAAAGAGGAGCAGCCAGGGCCACCGTTCAGCCACAGGATGACAGGGTCATTTTTTGGGTCATTTCTACTTTCAAAAAACCAGTAGAAGAAGTGCTTGTCTTCTTCCTCCACGTCGAGATAACCTGTATATTGCTTGACGCCGGGATCGACGCCTAAAACCTGGGGATCCTTGATTTTGTTGACACGCAGCTTGTGCGAGGGGTTCTCCTGCACAACAAAGTCCCATTCGCTATCGGGGCGACGGTTGGTCTTGAACTTGGGCTTCGTCAAAAACTCGAGCTGCGAGGTCTCTTTGGGGAAGAGCATACCCATCTCGCCCCAGACGTTTTTCAGGTCTTTGGGTAGCGAGTCGAGGACGTCCTCTGCCGAGAGGCCTAGAGCGTCAATAGCCTTATCAAGCAAGGTATTTGCCTGGAACACATTTTGGACCGAGGCAGCGTGCGCGGAGGCCGCTAAGGCGCCTGCAAAGAGGGTTGAAGTCTTCATTTTATTAGAGGTTTAAGCGAGAAATGGCTTTCCGGGGTCTCGAGTTTCTGAGCCTGGCACAAGCGCTTCCGCGGATACTGGGTTGCTGACAGGGAAAAAAGGTCGTTATTGAGCGCTGAAATAAACGTTTCAGTCACAATCAGTTGTTTTGTAGTCCGCTGTCGTCCCTTGTGGTAGTAAGATGTGAGTGCACCGGATGCTATTCCAGGGGCGAAACTTATATTATATATTGCATCTTATGCCCCTTGAAGGCAGCAAGGTGCGAAGCGGCACCGGTAAACCCGGGTAACTTTCAGTCAATTATTATTTTCACTTCCTCTAGGAATCGAACGGGGGCAAAAACCCGCAATAGTGGTGCAATGATGTTTGGTGTATGGGTCTCTGGGTTTGAAAATCACACGTGCTGCGTTCTCTAATAAATGTATGGGTTATTGGGGTACGGATGGTATTCCATTCCTTCTTTAGTCAGGTGATGAAGGTATTGGTGTTCGGGTAAATTGCAGCATCTCGTAGAGCACGCACTACAAGCTGCTCACAGGGTGGGCCGCAGAACATGCCTTGCGCCAGACATTCAATGCACTGTCTTAAAGTCGGAGACTGTCTAACAGCGTCAGGATGCAGCTCCTGAAGAGTTCTAGCAAGCAGTTGTGTGCTTTTTCTCTTTCAGTTATATGGGTACACGCTCCATCCACGGATTTCTGGTGCCTGTTAGGGAATCACCGCCGTTAAAGGTTCTGTGAGACCATTAAGCTGAATGGGACCAAGATCGCGCTCTTGGGGGGGCACCGGTCAGCGCCTCTCGGACTGCAGCTTCGGCTAAGCTTGCTTGCGTAATCCTCAACATCATGTGAGACGAAAACGGACTGATGCTGTAACTTTTTCGATACCACAACACATCCGTAGCGTCCTAAAAAAGCACCAACAGCCCAAACGTACTCGACCCTCCTCTACCAGCACGCGCACGAGGCCCTTTTCTGCTACAAAAGCTACAATGCGCCAGCCTCCAGAGGTCCTGCCCTCATCGATTCCAGTGCCAGAGGCCGTCTTGCGCTCTTCATCGTACGTATGGTACTACTGCCAACGCGCAGCGCATGCCATCCCTGGCATGCACTACGTGGTGTCATACGTGCGTAAGTCGCACCAGGACGACCCTTACCGCACGCTTTTTGAACTTTTTCTCATATTATATGGTATCATCTACTTCTTCAGGAAACCCCGCAAGCAGGGCGAGCAGGCGGCCCCCAAGCTCTCGGAGCGTGAGGTCGAGGCTCTACTCGACGAGTGGGACCCCGAACCTATCACGCAGGAGAACACAAATCTCGAGTGGCGCGCGAAGTCGACCCCTGTGCTTACGGGCAACAGCAGCGCGCCCACTCGTGTGAACTTGACGCGCGACGAAGGCCGTGAGTCCTTCTCTGGTGTGCTGAATTGTGCGTCTACTAGCTTTCTGCAAATTTCCAGCGACCCCGAGTTTGTGAAGTCCGCAAAAGAGACTATTCACCAGTATGGTGTTGGTGCGTGTGGGCCTGCCGGTTTTTACGGCAACCAGGACGTGCACTCGCATTTGGAATACAACTTGGCCCGCTTTTTTGGCACCGAAATGGCTGTTCTGTACGGCCAGGACTTTTGCGTGGCAGCTTCCGTGATCCCAGCTTTTACCAAGCGTGGCGACGTCATTGTCGCCGACGACCGCATCAATGTAGCTCTTCAGAATGCTCTGCAGCTGAGTCGGTCCACTGTTTACTACTACAACCATAACGACATGGAAGCCCTCGAGGAACTGCTTGAACAGCTGCAAGAGCGTGAATTAAACGAAAAGCTGCCCTCGCTCCCCAGGAAGTTCATCGTCACGGAGGGACTTTTCCAAAACTTAGGTGACATACCCGACTTACCTCGCCTCGTGGAGCTGAAACGCAAATACAAGTACAGACTGTTGGTGGATGAGACTTTCTCGCTTGGTGTCTTGGGTGCTCACGGCCGTGGCATCGCAGAGTACTTCAACATGAAGCGCGATGCCTCCGTCGATATCACAATCGGCTCGCTAGCGGTGGCTTTGGGATCTTCAGGTGGCTTTGTGTTGGGTGATTACGTCATGTCGGTGCACCAGCGTATCGGCTCGCACGCTTACACATTTTCTGCGTCGCTGCCAGCCTTCGCCGTGACCACAGCGTCCAAAGTCTTGGAGCATCTAGAGCGTGACAATTCAGCGGTGAAAAAGCTGCGCTCCTTGTCAGTGCTCATGCACCAGCTCTTCATCGACGACAGTGAACTGTCTCCCTATATCGAAGTCACGTCCGCCAAGGAATCTAGCATTTTGCATTTCAGACTCAGGGATGAGTACCGTTCGCGCGTGTTCCACACCACAGAAGAATCGCTTTTTCAAGAACTCTCGGCGATGCATGCCAAGAATCTGAGCGAGAAGTACATCGACGAGTGCGAGCGCGAGGAAAAACTTCTACAACGCATTGTTGACACGGCATTGATTGAGCATCAAGTGCTGATTACCCGCAACACCTTCGTGATGAAGCACGAGACGCTGCCCGTTACCCCTAGTCTCAAGCTCTGCTGCAGCGCCAAGATGACTGAAGACGAACTGCGCGATGCGTACGAGAGCGTTAAAAGCGCTATCCTTGCCTGCGTATCCGAATAGTTTTATAAATTTGCATGTAGACTTAATCTAGACTAGTTATGCTTCTGGAACGAGCCGAGGGCGCGCTGTCTATTTATCTATAAACTCTTCAATGGAGGTCATGGAATATTTGCTCGAGTTTGAGATCATCGACGTGCACTCGAACTCAACCCTGAACAAGTTTCCGTTGTGGAAAAGCGTGATGAATGACACCGCGACAAGAAACATGGGCACCGCATCAAAGACGTATATGAACCACTCGTGTTCCATGATGTACCCATGGAAACCCTGGGCAAACTCGACGAGCCGCACGATGGAACGCACGAGAATCAACAAACTGCTGACAAAAAGGTTGATATTCAGAACCTTCCAATGCCGCGAGATGCGGTACGCCACGGGTGACATACGCTGCGCGCATATGAGAAAGCGCACTTCCGTGGCCACAAAGAATCCAAAAACGAAGACCTGGATGGCCAACCCGGCGATGACAATGTTTGACCCAAGCTGGTGATTGTCCGAGGCACCCAAGATGCCCCCACCAGCGCCTTGTAACACGAAACTGAGTACATCACCCATTACGAAAATCGTCGTGTTGAAGCGCGCAGGCACCATAGACAGCTTCGTCGCGCGCAGCAGTGTCAATAACCGGCCAAAGTTCATGTAAATGGTCGCTGCCATGAGTGCGGGTGCGACAAGTAGCATGACTGTCTGTGCCACGTAAGGGCCAATTGCGAACAAGTCATTTCGCGACACAATGCGCGCAGCATACCCGCCAATCTCCACGACAAGCCCAACCATCAACGGCACAAATTTCCCGATAATTTTTGCATTTGAACAGGGTTCTACAGGCGCTGGGGCGACGAAGCCTAGGGTGCCACTATCACGAGACTCAATATCCTCGGTCTGATCGTGTGACACGGGTGCGTTCACTACGATCTGCCGCTCCATGGACGTGCGCTGCTTGGAGTACTGCCACATTTGAACGCTCAATATTACCAGAGAGATGCCGAATAGTGCCGCGAACGCGGCTGCACCTCCCACGATTGGCATGTAAGCGTAATATGGCCTCTTTAAGTAGTGTACGATAGTGCCATTAGCTGCCGTGTACGACGATGGCTTCAGCGACACTGTCGCTGCGAACATCATGTTTTCCTTAACTGTCACTGACATCTTTTTTTTATAAGCGTTAGGTATCACTCAAGTATTATTTTTGAGCAGAGTTGCGCCGCTCGGTGTGTATTGTAAGCCTGTGACCGGTATAGTCTGTGTCTGTTCTCACGTTCCTTAGTTGTAAAACAGATCTTTGAGATTTTTCGGGAGAAGAGACGTAAGATCTGCAGAAGCTGAGATGGCTGACTTGACTTGTGTTCCGATGTAGAAATCGTACTTGCGGTAGACCCTTGGCCGCACGGCTTTAATTTTATAGTAAAATATTATAGTATTTATTATGCTAGGCATCGTTGCTAATTTTGGTGAGGGGATTAACGCCGGCGGGACGCCTACGTATGGGTAGACTACGGCCGTGTTTCGGCCGTAATACGGCCGAAAACAGCTTTATATGCCCACTGTACGCGGTAAAATGGCTGTTGGTACGCTCTGGGGAGTGGAAGATGTGCCCCTGCGTAATTCGTAGGGTGCGCCTTACGTAACGACAGCTTTTTCTGATTATAGTTGGATTTTTGGAGTGTGATAGTGCGAAATTGTATAATGACACTAGTGCAACGAATTGGAGCACGACAACCCATAAATATGGTTAAAGCCTAACAAAGGTTTGAAGGAAGATTTACAAGCCAGGGGGCTAAAACAGGATTTGGTAGAATAGAGACAATTAGAATCAGAGGTGCGGGTTCATTTCTTATCCCATAGTCAAGCCTAAACCACATTTCAAAATTCTGCGTGTTCAAGCTCCAATAGACTGGTCAAAGAACAGGACGATTTCTTAAACTAAAAAGCAGGAAGATATATACTAGTATCATCCAATAATTATCTACTGGTTTTACTAAGAAAAATCCAGCCAAGAAGCTTTTTAACCGTTCGACAAGCAACTCAGACTTGCCTCGATAAACAAAGTACCGGTATTTTCTGAATGAGTGAGTAAGCGTTATACTCATACTCAGGAGTTTCTAATTCAGTATTGTTTCCGAATACCCAGACCTTTTATAAGCAAAGTCTAGATTACATCCAATTTGTACGAGCTGGTAAAACAATCAATACATTAGGTGCCGATTTCTGGCCCTACGAGCATATAGTCTATCGACTTCCAGAAATACTTGTTGGTTTGATCAAAGACATTCTAAGTCCTAGTTTACAGATGGTTCTTCAAGATTGATGGGATAATTTTTAATTACCAAAAAATGACAGTTCGCAAATGCAACAATTATTCTCACGGAATTTTTCAAAACTATGTCAAATGTTTCCTATAAGTAACTCTTGATTTTTTTTTATCTCTATGTGATCAATTCCTATTATTCTATAACTTCAGGCCCAAATCCCCATTGGGTCATTTTCTTCACCAGCAGAAAGCCCCTCCACATCGCGGATCTTACCGACTTTGCTTGTCAGAAAACCAACCATTACAGGGCCTAAAATTGTGCAAAGTACTATTGCCCACGTCACAATAAAATACTGCTCTGAAGTAAAAATGCCTCGACTTTCTGCCAAGGCAGATATTAGGAATCCAATTTCTCCCCGAGAAACCATAGCATAGCCCAAAATTGATGGAGCAATTAGAGATCTCACCACAGGAGGGTGCAAAAGCCGGTTGCTCTTATCAATATTGCTCATAAAACGCTTGAAGCAAGCACTTCTTATTAACCAAGCGCCACATATGAATTTACCTGCCGTCATCATAATGGCATATACTACACCTCTCCACACGACACTTCCGTTGAACATTTTGGATATAGGAATGGAAAACCCAATTGACGCAAAGAAGAACGGTTTTAGCACCGTAGAAAGAGTTGGTTCGTAGTACGTGTCCCATATTTGAAGTCCAGACGCATTTTCTGCATGCGGGCAGGTTTGGGCCTGGCTGGCTTCCAAACCTGTGTCAGAAGCATTGAAATCACATTGCTTTACCTCTAGATTTTTATTGTTAACACTCAAACTAATACTGTTAGTGCTGCCACATCTTGGTACTGCGGGGTGCGATCGCTCTTGGATATCTCGCAGAGATTGGGGCTTTACAAAGCGCCTGTAGATTTTTTGCACCTGGGTTGCAATAGTGGTTTTCTGGTCCATTTTACTGAAAAAGAGCCTTCCTGTTCCATTGCCGTCTAGGTTGGAAGCTGGAACTCTGGCAAAAGTTCCTTTATTCACTTCATCATCATACCAGCTTATACTAGCGCCGGCTAAGTAGGCGGCGTAGAGGTTCGAGGTACCAGCATAACTAGATCCTACCACGAACCCTAAGAGGATGAGTGTGTGCACTAAAAATGAAGTTTGCTCTTTATTAAGAAAGGGCCGCGTAATTCTTAGAGGAGCAGTAGGGAAGACACGAGCCAGAGGCCTCACCAAAAATTTGCATCCCAAGGGAACAAAAGTTGAGAATGCAATAGAAACCAAGATAGGTCGAAGAACTATTGCAGCGCTGAATGGTTTTTCACCTCCTAAATTGGATATTATTTGTGCCATAACGAGTCCCACAACATCATCTAGCATAGCTGCACATGTCAATACTACTCCAAGTCGACTCTGTTTAAGACCGCTGACTTTCAGCACAGTTAATGTTGTTCCTAGGCTAGTTGAACACAGCGAGGCACCAGCTGCAAAAGACTGTATAGGAGTCGCATGCGCAAGACTCATCAGTACAAAAGACATTCCAATTGGCGCAACAATTCCTGTGAGGGCTAGAAACGCCGATAGTAAAAAGTCAGACTTCATTGCGCGGATGTTGGTCGACAGACCCCCTTCATAGACAAGTAAAATTAAGCCCAAATAACCTAGTTGGACCACTGCTTGCTGTATCGATAGTGAAAGCCAGTTTCCTCCTGGTGAACCCCACGCGACACCAATGAATATTTGGCCTAACAAACCGCAATATATGAGGTTGTCAAGTGCCCAACCAACGACATTGAGGATCAAAAGAAAAGACGCCAGTATCAAGATTGCTAGCACGTCAGGCTCATGATATGATAAAGCCGCTTCACTCATGAATTCATGGCTTTGTTGCAAGTGCTGAACTAAAGTTGTACACCTTTGGATTATTTTTATTCCAAAATCTCTAGCATAAATCAGTGGAAATGAAGATTAGGTTAACAAAGTGCTCCTGCCCACCATGATCGTTCAGAGTGACTATTTGTTCTTTTCTATTAGTACCAGGGACGAATCACAAATCTGACGAGGATCAGGTCCACTCGTGATGATTACTGATCTCGAATCCATTTGTATATGATGATTAAAATTTGAGGTAGCCACGGTAGTCCCATAGGTAGATTTGTTTGATTCTAGGTCCACTTCAAACTTCAATTTAGACTTTCAACTCCGAAGGCGAGATTAAATATAACCCAATAACTTGAGAAGAGAGATAAAAAACAAGGCGATGAATGGGAGCACTGGACAGGGCTCATCTATGAAAGAATTCCTTTTGCCAGCCCTTATAACATAGTGCTGCAATATATAACCGAGAAAATGATATACCAGCCAACAAGGAATTAGATTCAAACGACAAAGCTTCGTTCAATTATACCCTCTACTACTGCTCAAAACTCTTTTATGAACCTTGATGCTGAGAATGCCTAAAGCAGTGACTCAAGAGATAATAGAAAGAAAACTCTGGCAGCAACTGTCCATCAAATATCAAGATCAAAGCAAGCGGCAGTTTTATCATTGGATTAGAGAATACATCAAGTGTCATGTCTTCTGAAGAGACTTTGGGCCTGAGTTCGAAAAGCGTGTGCTAAGAGCTTGATGAATTTGCCCTTAAGAGATCCTCGTCTTCGAGACGAAAACTCGAGATATGGCTGTGAGTATCATGGCTCGATTCTGTAACCTAAGAGTTTTTATCACATGATGCACCTTAGCAGTCCGAAAGTGGTGGTTCATTCGATCAGGTGCACAAGTTATACAGTCAATTTTGGATCAAAAGGTAGTGGAAGAGTTCCTGAAAAACAAATAAACGAATGGAATTTCTAATGAAACCTCTAACCTAGCCGGCAGATTGAATTGGCGCTTTCAAGTACTTGTGTCTATCCAACAGATTGCTCTACATTTTTGAAAACTGGGTTTTAGGGGAATTTAAAGATGAGAAGTCAATTACTTTCTGGAAAACCGTGGCAGCTATTTAGAATTACTTGCCAAAATTCGGCGTGACAAGATGCAGTATACAAGTGGAATACCAAAGAAATTTTAATATTTCCTGTCATACTGTTCCCACTTCCCAGCCCTTTACTGGGACTTATGGTTTTTTTGCTCTTTACAGGTTTGCTTCAGAATGGTGAAGTGAGCAGCCTTACCAACGGGACATCTGTGCTTTATAACTTTGGACCACTTCTATAACATCTATGGCCTTGGGTTTAAAGGTATCGTGCTGCCAGAGTTTTCTATTAATGCGTTAGAGTTCTCCTTCTTGAACGGTAGGAAAAGACTTCTTGGACGGAGAAGCCTGGCGTTGGATGCTCTTCCATAAGCACCTACAGCCCTTGAAGGTTCTTTTCACACGGTGGAAAGTAATTGCTAGTGTTTTTTGCAGCAGCACTTGATCTGGTTTCAGAGCTCGACAATCTGGTCTTACTGATGCGAGATTACTCTAGGTAGAAACCGAATGATGGTATTACATACTCATCTGGATATCTAAGGGTTTTTCTACTGAAGTGAATTTAGGACGCATCAAAAACACAAAATTGCTTATACTTCACCAAGGAAAAGTGCCAGAAGCTTCAAATATAATGGTGTGCAACATTAAAATTGGTTCAGGCGTGGTTTCTAGACTCAATATCAACGAGAGGGAACTGTAAAAGCATGTCAAGATAATTATTAGAAGAACTGCCGACCATTTTTTTTCATTTTCGCTGGATTTCGATTCCCTCCATGCTACCCCTTGTGGCATCAAATGAACCTTTCCTTTTGCTTGGACTATCTATTAGCATGGAGAATTCAGATGTTGAGCGGTGCTTATTTTCAATTTTGGAGCAAAATCAATAGCCCATTGTGAAACTCTCGTTTTTTTTCTTATACTGAAGATCGATTGCATTTGTACCGTCCTAAGCTCTATGAAAGGATCACTTCAATCAAAAGAGCAATCAGCTTTTGGAGACTGTACACTAGTCGATCATAATGCGATCTTAATTTTATCAAATGCCTTTCTTAGATCACTAATCAAATCCTCGGGGTCTTCCAAACCAATTGAGAATCGAACAAGTCTTTGATCTATGTTCGGATCCGTCAAAGCACGCTATTCAATGAGAGATTCGATGCCGCCGAGAGAAGTAGCGTGCTGAAATGTATTCACGTTCCTGACCAATAATTTGCATTGCTCCGGTGAGTTCATCAAAATGCTAAAAAGCGGTCCAAACCCATTCGGCATTTGTTTTTTTACAAACTCTTCTTTCTGCAAACTGGCATGATGCACATGTTTCAGTACCGTATTAAAAACACTTTTATGAGTATCCAAAAATTTTACGATCTTCTCGCAGGTATCAGATTGCTTCTTTACTCGAATTTCCTTTATTCTCAAGGATCTCAATAAGAGAAAACTTTCAAGGCTAGCGGGAATTGTTCCCAGTACAAGCCTTTCGTTCCTTAGCTGCCTCGCAGTATCCTCATCTTTAACGGCAACAATACCGCTGAGAACGTCTGAGTGACCACCAAAGTATGTTGTTCCTGAATGTAAAACAATGTCGACACCGAACAACCATGGATCTCTCAAGGGAGGAGGCGCGAGTGTCGAGTCGATAAGCAATATAGCGCCTACTTCATGAGCTTTTTCGGCAAAAAAAGCTATGTCGATAGCTTCGCCATAAGGATTGAGGGGATCCTCAATGTGCATCAAATCGCCAGGTCCGCATTTGGAGTCTAGTTCATCAAGAGGACAAAGTTCTAAGCCTCCAATACGTTCCAAAAGTCGTGCCGCATCTGAGCAAGTGTGATAGCAGGTCGCTTGGAACAATCTCTTTGGCTGAAACCGTATTAAGACTGCAAAATATGCCGAAAGACCTGACGCATATACGACTGAAGGTACTTTGAGAAGTTTTAAAACAATCCGTTCCAAACGGACAGAATTAGGGTGGCTTTCCCGGGAATAAATTAGTTGTTCGTTTAGATCGACTGAACTATCAAGCTCTCCTGCGGGGACAAGGTTGTCGTTATCAAAACGAAAGGTGGTGGAAACGTTGATGGGAGGAACTATATCAGGCACACGGTTACACTCGTCATCCCCATGAATACTTTGAGTCGCGAAAGACATTTTTGATTTGTGAAGAATCCAAGCTTAGGCCAACGAATGTTGAGAACTTGAACTTTAATAGACGCATTTCTTGAAATAACCTCTTATAATCAGAAATAACCTCTTATACTCAGAAATAACCTCTTATACTCAGAAATAACCTCTTATACTCAGAAATAACCTCTTATAATCTGAAATTCGCCCTCGCCTGAGAGATAACTTCCTAGGTACAAGGATGATCTCAAGTATAAATGTAGTGCTTAGATAACAAAATGCAACTTGTGGAAAGAACAAAAATCCAAAAAAAAAACGCTAATCGCATACTGATAACAATTATCTCATATTGAGCAGATTTAGGCGAAGCTAAGAAGGTGTTCTAACTAAAAAGGCTTCAATGAACTTTGATGTCGGTGTTAAACATGACTAAAAAGCTTTGCGATGCCGGTAGAACAAAACCAATTGAGGCCACAAAAATCTCGAAAAAAACTTTCTGAGAATATGAGGTATATCTTGAAGCTTCAAAATTTCGTTAGGTGTCTAAAAATCTGCTTTCGTGATGTGGAAAATCAAAGGAACCCTAGCCTGGGCTTTATTTATGAATAACTCAAATGCCTAATGAACAATATCAAATAATTTTTATGACGACCTGTACGCGTCCAAAATGCACCGTACAGACCCTTCGCAATACCAAGGCTATGGCAGCACTGATGAAAAAGCTAGATCGTTTCTTTGCTTATATGGGCGGGGTCATAGGTCCAAATCTAAAATCTTTCAGCTTTTAATGCTTAGTTCGACATCTGAAATGCGCCGAGTGAGAATGATTTCCTGGAACGATGGTCTTCTTAACGCCAAACAACCTGAATCAACATGCTTTGGAGCTGGCGAATATTCCAGGAGTTTTTTTCTGCTATGTTGAGACTGAATCGGTGATGTGTGATAGCGTCCAGTTGCACAATGTCACATCAGTACAAAATGACTTAAAACAAGAGAAGTGACAATAATACAACACCCAACAAAGCACGATGCACAATTGTGGCCAGGGGGCGAACTAGTAGCAACTAGAGAAAGATAATAATGGTGGGTGCCACGAGTGCGATTAAATTACGGTGCAGTTCTTCTCACCTAGTCAAGACTCAGTCACGTTCGAGAAAATTGTATAAAAAGCAATGGTTTGATCAAACAACAAGACTCTGAACTTTGACTAAAAAGAATTGGGGAGGATATTGTCAGACCGGGATAGGATCAGTGGGGTGTGATAATGCCAAGTTGCATAATGTCGCATTAGTATAGAATGATATCAGATGAAATCACGTTGCAAATGCAACAGGAGCTCAGCCTGAACCAACGAAAGAAGCGTCATTGATCGCTGATGATCAAGATTAGACGATGGTGGCTTAGAGGTGATGTAAAGTGACATCACTAGCACCATTCTTGCCTTATTACTAGGCTAAGCCACGCCGTAAAATTGTGTATAAAACCCGGAGTATTGAATAAGGACAGGATTCAAATCTTGGACTTAAGAAGACGGGGGAGATATTTAGCACCATCATTCAAAAAGTAATCAGATCATTCTGTAATGGAAAACTTTCGACTAACGAATCAGACTCGCCTCATTAGATATTTAGTACCATCATCCACGAAATAATCAGATTATCTTATATTGGAAAACCTAACCAATGATTTTAACAATTCTCGGCCAACAGCTCAGACTTGCATCAGTAAGATTGACCAATAGTGCAAATTACTACTAGTTCCACTTCTGCATGAAATTTTTATCTGGGGGTTTCTTAACCTTTTTGTCTGAAGCATTATACAGAAGAACTTCACGAGTAGACTATTTTAAAATCACATGAGACCTAAATATGCATATGTTCCAAACACTCACACTCGGATGCGAACACCACAGACCGTCACAACACAAGCCCTGTACGCCACAAACAAACCCAAGCGTATGCTACCTAAAATTCTTACCGATAGGCTCAACATCAACACCAAGCTGGTAAACCTAGGGGACATAATCGATAAGTCCCAAAATTATTTCCCGCCTACAAAGAGCCCATCCTTCTTTAGTAACGATGGGTTTGAGTAAAAGTTTTTAATGGTTTTGTGTTATTTGGAGGTATCATAAAAGTGACGCGATAATTGACAATGCGATCTTCGGCCCTACTTTGCAAGATCGTTCCTAGGTTATAAGACTACTCTCATTTTTGAACCGCGAAATTATATGAATTTCTATCGCAGTGATTTCCGCAGCCAAAACCAACGCTAGCAACGGGGAGTACGACAACAAAGTTTCCGCGTGTTTTGCTTACTTGGCACTCTTCGAATACCAATGCAGTCAGCAGAAGTTTTTCGCAAATAGCCAAATTAAAATTGCCGACCTATACGCTGTAAGCCTATGCAGGATTCTCTTCACACTCGCTCTGGGAAAAGATAAGCAGGTCAGTTTAAGCTTGCTGTGGAAGTGGTTCCACAAAGCATTACAGCGCTTAGTCCCAAAAATAAAGCCAATACTTTGGATTTCTTGGGGAGCACAGCTGCCCCTTCCGCGATCAGATACGCTTGACTGCTTGAGGGCATGATAAAAGTGTTTCTTCACAGATTTTCGTCAGATATGTTTTCTCGATAAAGTACAAATAAATTCAAATATCTTCTGCTTCGGATGGTACGCGAAGTATGCGGAAAACTTCCCAATGACATGAGTTAAATGTTGTTTTCATCGTTCCCATTTATTATAATTAACTCACCCTGCAGTGACAATCATTTGGAGTTTTTACACAAGACTCGCATCCAAGGCTCTTTGTGAAGAGACCTTGAAAATGTTTGAGCGGAACTTGTGGAGCTGGTCAGTGTTACACAGAACGCAGGTTAATTCAAACATGCCTGAGAAACACAAATGTCCCAAGTTTCGCATCAGTTTTCATGGTGCTTCGCACGTATCAAAAAATGGCCAGCCCTTGAACACTGGATCCACCTGTCGACTTCGCTAAGAAGGACTGAACGATGTAAGAGTTTTTTTCCCAGTCAGCAGACAGCACGGCAATCTCGGCGCAACTGCCTTTGTGAGAATTAGGAGACAACGCGTATACAAAGCCTCCAGCTACAGCCAAATGGATGTACCATGTGCCATCGTTGGTGGTAGTATTAATAATGTCAGGAATGATTGAAGTATCCTCAGGGCTTAATTCAACAATGTGGTTATCTAGAGGATCAGTAACAAAAGCTGATTGGGAAAGATGTGAAATTGCAGATTTACATGTAGCTTTCTGATTGGGTATCACCTGCTTATGAAGCAGCTGTGCTTTGTCAGTTTTTTCATCAACAGAGATGATAGCTACACCGTAGCCGGGATCTGCTACAAAATATTTGTTTGTTTGAGCAATCTGCTCAAAGCCAGAGAGAGCCACAGAAGACGAGCAAGGCGCACAGGCCAGCCACAACCACAGAGCTATGGCTGCTGAGACCATCAGAACTGGCAGTCATGTTTGTGACAGCGTTAATCTCGCTGGCACCTGTGCCGTTAGTGTAAGCTAAGAGCCCCTCTGACAACGTTCCATTATCGTTAATTTTTATAGAATTGACAGTGCTTTCTAGTTCGTTTGGTAGGAAGTACAACGCCTTGCCTTTGCTCGCCCATTCGGAGCCATGTGATTGTGTTGCAAATGTTGGCATCGCTTTAACGGCCTAGAGTAAGCCTAAACCCAGAGCGAAGTTCAAACTAATATTGGAAAACATACTAAATTGTGATTTAGGCTACTTACTATTCAATGACCCAACAAGTGATATGTTTTGTCTTGATATTCACTTTTATATCGTGAGTATCTGACTAGGCCGACCTAAAGCGTTCGAAAAGCATTTCTTTGCATATTTTGCCTTGTTGAATTACTAATTCAAGAGCGTTAAGAGTATGACTGCGTGGGCGCTTATTCGTCCACTATTTGAGGCTTGGGCAAACTCCTTGCAGCAGCTGTTTTTTTAACAAAGCATTGTACAATCGCCACGGCATAGTTTAAGCTAAGATGCCAAGGTTCCAAGATGCCAAGATTGCATTGAGCAAATAACGAGATGGCTTTGCACATAGCAGTTCGTCATTTTTCTGCTCGAAGTGTTGTGTTTCTCCGATAACAAATACACAGCCGTCACCGACGATGCATAATAATTAGTAGACAAATTGAGTAAGGCCTAGGGGTTCGCAACTACTCAGAAAGCTGTTAAGCAACACTTTTGCTATGTCACTAGGGACTGAAGGGTTATCTACGTTCACTCGATGCCAGATCTAAAGTCTTGCAACGCTTTGAAGTTTCATGAAGGAAAGCTGCTGACAAAAGAATGGAATGGTCAAAGGATGAGGCAAGAGATGATTGTTAGTTCGAAGCTATGAAAGCAATACATCCTTATCAAATTACTTGAAGTTTTTTTCGCCACAATTCATGACTAATGGTTATTCCAATCCTCAAGTGAAGCGCTCCGCTATATAATAAGCTTCTGTTGTGGCAGATGCGGATAATTCGAGGCTCCTTTTGCAGTATAAGGTAGTCCAGTTCAAAAGAATAACAAGAATCACAACACAAAATACAATGGGTTTGGGTTTGAAAATCAATAACGCGCAAGCAAATAAGGAGTTAATATGGACCAATGTTCCCGCCAGTCAACTTGAATTAAAGAGTCTGAAAGTCGCAATTGTTGGAGGAACCGCAGGAATAGGCCAAAGCCTAACCCGGTTATTCCATAGTAGAGGAGCCAAAGTGGTCGTTGTGGGCCGCAATCTTAGAGATCACGACTTGGAGAATGTTCACTTCATCAAAGCGGATCTTGAGTTGATGTCTGAAGCCAAGCGAGTGGCGAAGGAGCTCGCGCAACATCAATTGGACTTGGTAGTATTCACGACCGGCATACTGGCTGCCCCATCACGGGAAGAGACAGTTGAAGGTTTAGAACGTGACATTGCTGTTAGCTATCTCAGCAGATTGGTGATCATCCGCAATCTTTTGCCCACACTAGAAAAAGCTCACACTGCCGTCATTTCCAAACCCAGGGTTTTCATTTTTGGTTATCCCTGTCAAGGAGAAAAGGGGATGCCCGAAGACCTCAACTCTAAGGGACAATACAGTGCGATGAAAACTCACATGTCAACCGTAGCGGGAAATGAGGCTCTTGTGTTCGATACTGCCATGCGATACCCTAGTGTAGGGGTGTATGGCCTCAACCCGGGTCTGATAAAGACAGCTATTCGCGACAACCTCTTGGGCCCAGGAAGTTTTAAGTCATGGATTATTGAGGGCGCCATTGGTCTCTTCTTTCAGAGCACAGAAGATTACGCCAGTAAGGTTGTTCCTATGATGGTTTCCACCGAACTGGAAAATCATAGCCCCGCTTTCTTCGACAGCAACGCTACTGCCATTTTGTCAAAAGGGTTCACGAACTCTTATGTTGAGAAATATACCACCAATTCAGAAAATTTGTTACGTGAATGTGGCATTTTGTTATAATTCGGGGGCGCTTAATTGGCATTTAGATGGTCTATAAATGCAGCTACAATAATTTTCGCTTTTAATATATTCAAATTGCACTAAAGCTGTTTCATGGCGTTAAATGTTCTTAATTTTAGACATGAGTATCGTGCCTCACCGGTATCACACTGAAATAATAGACATCGAAAGTTACTGACAATAGAAATTAATCCCAAAACATAAAAACACAAAAAACGCTTTACTGTAAGTCAGGCCCTTTGTCATTTGCCCAAATCAAACGGTCGAGCCCTTCATAAATTCTCTATAGATTTTCCTTTCAATTAACTAATGATTATCAGCTCCCTCGAGGTTTGACCTCGAGCTTTTAACATTAGTGACTATGGATACTTTACATAAGAGCTGGTTAATGAAATATTAAAATTTCAAAGATGTGCTACAGAGATAACAAAAGCCGATCTCAGATAGTAAACTGTATCCATTACCAATACAACAAGAATGAGAAAGTGCTATCTCTTTAAAACCATGTTGAAGGACTCACCTTTAGGCAAGCACGACATATGGTATTGGCCGAATAAATCTGTATGCAGAAAACTCAAATCCGTATACCGAGCCTGAAGTGTTTAGATCTAGCGGCCAAGTCCGTGAGTAGCCAACAAAGTATTTAGTATTTTGTTATCTCCGCTACCACGATTCTGCCTTGGTTTCGCAAGCTACGCATTTCAAAGATTAGACATGTCCTAATTTTTGTAAATTGAGCGGCGGATAAAATACCATGAAATAGATCCGAGGACAAGTAGGCTCCGACTCTTGCCACCCGTTCGGGATTCAATTTCACAATTCTATTTCCTTTCAAGTCAAGGTGTTGATCTTTAAGCCGAAAATCTCGTCATCATCTGCTACTGGGTTTAACTTTATAAACAAGTTGGCGTTCGAGAATACAAAAAAAGAAGCACCCCTGCCCATCAAAAACAGCTACGTGTCTATCGATTTACTGCATCTCTTCGTGGTCTTCTCTACATTCAACTTACCTAACATGGTTCTTGGGCTTGTTTTTCTCGTAATCCTGTCTTTGATGGGACCCCTGGTAACTAATTTGACGACCCTTTCCATTGAAAGCACCCCTTTCAACACATCTATTAGAGATACTCCCGACACCATTGCATGTGTAGCATCTGATTCGCGTGGAGGTTTGATATTTGTATATGTTCTTGCGCCAGGTTACTTGTCCTGCCGATTTGCAAAATTCACCATATTGGGTGATGCGTTTTAAGATACCGTCCACATCGTGATATATACATATCTCGCGGTCGAATGGTATCCCAGGCTTGATGCTTTGGTATATCTTGAAAATCGCTTCGTTTTTGGTTTTGAGGATACCATAAGCCAACGAATCATCAATCAGCTCCTTGGTGTCCTCGACGTAGAAGAACGGGTTAGTGTCCTTATCCAAAGTCAGCTCATCCCATTTGCGGTAAATTGACTTTTTAAAAGCATCAGTGCTTACAGGTAAATCTGCACCATGAGAAGTTATATGGCTATCCGGGCCTTTATTTAAATGAGCTTTCCTCTCAGGATAAGCCTCGTGATCCATTCAAATGCCTATAATGCGAGTACCGCCTTTATTTTCGGCCAAAGTTGGGTGTGTAACACAAGCATTTTAAAAGGAAAATGGTACTGTCTCGATTAACATCTTTAGATATGTTGTGTGTCTTCGTATTAAATGACAAAACTCGTACGACCTTGATTAATGAGTGCCAACTGTCATATTAATACATAACGATACGTCATCAGAGCATATTGCAAATCAAACGGTAGTGGCTTAGAAATAATATGAAGTGGCATCATTAACGGTGTATTTATCTCAATACCAGTCCAAGCCATGCCGTCTGATTATGCGTAAAGCCTAGAGTTTTGATCAAGGATAAAAATGCAATCTTGTACTTAGATGAAAACGGGAGATATTTAGTACCACCATCCGCGAAGTAATCAGATCATCTTAAAATGGAGAACCTAACCAGCAAATTTAACAACCTCTCAACTAGCGACTCAGACTCGCATCAATAGATACTATTAAACACCAGTAATCCTAGTAAAATTCGACAAAGACTTGGCTAAGGAACTTCGCAGCCTTTCGACCAACGGCTCAAACTTGCCTCAAAGATCTAATTACCCGTAAGAGCTTCGTGATGAAGCACGAGAAGTTGTGCGTTACCTACTTGTTTCAAGCTTTGTTGCAGCGCCAAGACGACTGAAGACGAACTGCGCGATGCGTGCGAGAGCGTTAAAAGCGCTATCCTTGCCTGCGTATCCGAATAGTTTTATAAATTCGCATGTAGACTTAATCTAGACTAGTTATGCTTCTGAAACGAGCCGACGGCGCGCTGTCTATCTATCTATACACTCTTCCATGGTGTCCATGGAATACTTGCGCGAGGTTGAGATCATCGAGGTGCATTCGAACTCAACCCTGAACAGGTTTCCACTGTTGAAGAAAATGATGAATGATGCCACAACGAGGAACATGGGCACCGCGTCGAAGACGTAGATAAACCACTCGTGCTCCATGATGTATCCTTCGAAACCCTGGGCAAACTCGACGAGACGCACGATGGAACGCACGAGAATCAACAAACTGCTGACAAAAAGGTTGATGTTCAGCACCTTCCAGTGCCGCGAGATGCGGTACGCCACGGGTGAGATGCGCTGTGCGCACATGAGAAAGCGCACTTCCGTGGCCACAAAAAATCCAAAAACGAAGACCTGGATGGCCAACCCGGCGATAACAATGTTGGAACCAAGCTGGTGCTGGTCTGAGGCACCCAGGAGGCCTCCACCAGCGGCCTGCAGTACGAAACTGAGCACGTCACCCAGTACGAAAATTGTCGTGTTGAAGCGTGCGGGTACTACAGACAGCTTCGTCGCGCGCAGCAGTATGAGTAGCCGGCCAAAGTTCATGTAAATGGTCGCAGCCATGAGTGCGGGTGCGACAAGCAGCATGACTGTCTGTGCCACATAAGGGCCGATATTGTACAAGTCGCCATGTGACACGATGCGCGCCGCGTACCCACCAATTTCCACGACCAGCCCGACCATCAGCGGCACGAATTTTCCGACAAGTCGCGCGTTTGAGCACGGCGTCACGGGCGTTATAGGCGCCGAACCGGCGAGCCCTAAGCCGCCGTTATCACGTGACTCAATATCCGCCGCGGGGCGGCCCAATACTGACCCGTCAGCCATGATCTGATGCTCCATGGATGTGCGCTGCTTACCGTATTGCCACACCTGCACGCTCAAAACTACCAGCGAAATGCCGAATAGCACTGCAAATACGGCCGCGCCCCCGACAGTCGGCGTATACGTGTAAAACGGCCTCTGTAAATAGTGCACTACAGTGCCATTTGCTGCCGTATACTGCGTCGGTTTAAGCGACACCGTCGCTGCGAACATCACGTTTTCCTTAATTGTCGTTGACATCTGTATGTGAAAAATTTGATGCTTATCAAACGAGCACGATTTTTTCCTTGCGATGTGCGCCGTGCTATGTGTATCTGTGAGCCTACAGCTGAGATAAGCTGCGTCTATTCTTGCGTTTTAGTCTTGGAGTAGATCTTCGCGGCTTTCCGGGGAAAGGAGATGGGACTTGAAGAAACTGAGGTGGTCGACTTGACTTAGGTCTTAGTGTGGAGATTGTGCTCTTAATGGACCCTTTCTTGCGCGTACAGCTTGAACTTTATAGTTGAATACTATAGTATTGAAAACTCGAGACAGCGTCTCTATTTTTAGCGTAGCTCGCGGTACCGCGCTTGCACGCCAGAAGGTTGTGAGCGAAGCACAGCCGTTTAACCGCGTTAAACGCGGGCTGCACGCCATGAAGTGGTCAATGGTATGCCCGGAGAAATTGTCATGGCGCAGCAACGTAAGGCGCACCTGCAGCTCATCTTAAAGGTCCGCAGAGATCTCACTGTCGCAAACGTAATCGCACAGCACAGACGCCAGATCGGGAAGTCTGCTGAAGTCTAACAGTGCCTCGAGTTCCAGCAACTGCGCATCGAGTGCGGCGGGCTGCTGCACGTGACTGCGATCTGTTGGACCGTCGCCCACATCAGCCGTAGTGGCACCGGTGTGGTGTTCAACGCTATTTTCGTATGCGAAGCGACTCTCAGCGCTGCGAGCCGTCTCTGCGACGGCGGGGTCGCCGGTATCAAGGTGGCGCAGGATCGCACCATGGTAGGCGGAAACTTCCTTGCAGCTTAACACCGGTCGCCAGATACGCGATGTTACAGTAAGCAGCTCGGCAGCCGTCGCGCGCACATCGGGTACTGTTGTGGCCGGGAGTGCCTTGGCAAGCGCGCTATTCAAGGCGTCTGCAGCGGAGGGGCTGTGTCGTGCATTGTGGATCTGCAAGCAGATCCGCGCTAGTACCAGTAGAACAGAGCTTGGATAGCGCAGCTCCGTATGTGGGGTTTCATCACCTTCGCTTTTGTGTGTGACAGAAAACCTTGTGAGCTGGTGGGCAAAACTGCAAATTAGGGCGAGCAAGGTTGGATCTGTGGCATCGGGTTCGCCGTGGATGAAGTGGTCTACTGCCACCAGGAAAGCCACTGATGCGGTTAGCTTGTCAGCAAGAAATTGGCGCAGAGTTTTGCAGTGCGCGACGTCTGTAAGTTGGACGCGCGCGATGTAAAGTGTCTGGCTGCGGCAGCGTGCCAGTGATTTGGCCGCCGGTAGTGGGCGCGTCGCCGCTGCAACCTCACGAACGCGCCGGGCCAGGTTTTCGACGGCCAGCAGCAGACATAAGAAAACACAAGCCAGGTGCGGCAGCACCGGCTGGTATATCGGGTGCGCGGTCAGGGCCTCACGGTAGGGGCTGAGCTGTGCTTCCAAGCGCGTCTGGAAACGCAGCATGCCGTCTATCTCGACGATAAGCTCCTCAATCAGGCCCGAGGCAGTGACGCTGATATCAGAATGCAGTTTGTAGTGCGTGAAGCGCCGCGCATGGAGCACATTTGTAAACATGTAGGAAGTATGCTTTCCCGCAGCTAAACACGCGACTAGCATGACGGCCTCGAGATCAGCTCCGCTTTTAGGGATGTGGTCCAAGATCGCAGTGTGGTCCATAGAGTCGTCTATCCCCAATGCCATGACCTCGCGAGGAAACAAGCATGTAACGTGGGCATCGTTTATTTGCGGCGCACGGCCACTATAACATGAGAGAAAGCGGTCCCACCAGTACGCGCGCCACCACAACTTGCGGCGGCGGTTTGCAATGTGCTCGTCAACACTGACATAGTATTCCCAGCGGTCAAGCCCTAGGTCGATAAGCATGCGCACCACAATCGCTGCGATCTTACACAGACGGTCAGGGGTTTCGAGAGCGATTTTGCACTCGAGAAAGGACAGGAGTGCGTCCACATATTCTAAACTGAGGGACTCGGACAGCGTGCTACGGGTCAAAAGCTCCGCGCAAGCGGTGGTAACAAGTTGGTCCATATCAACAAAGCGTACGAAACTGCGCGGGTTCCCATTGTCGAACGGCAAATCGCCGTTGACTCGATGGTGTGTCTGAAGCACGCGAACAAGTTCGCAACACGCTTGAGTTGCGTTGGCAAGATCCACCTGTTCACGGGCCTGAGGCGACGGCCACAGATCTGCAGGTATTTGCGATACAAGCTGTCGCAGCGACGTTATGCCGCGTGCGGGCGCGCTTGAGAACTGGTTAAAGTTTGTAGACAGCGGGACCGACCAGAACGCAGCGCTGGTCAAATAGAATGAATTTGCCGCGTCGAATGACTTCAGAAATAGATAGAACGTCTCACGAGCGGCCTCGTTGTCTGCGTACGACAGCAGCTTGTGCATCATGCTCGAGACGCCTTTGACTGAAAGAGACATAATTGGCGAGTATAACTCGTATGTTGTTCCGGCCGCGCTTTTGAGTTTTGAGATCAACGGCTGGTCCCTCCTGAAGAGCGAGCGGTTGCGGTACGTGATTTCGTGCTCCATACTCTTCTCGCCCTGGTACGCGGCCACCCACTTGGCATTGACCCCAGTGTCGAGCAGCGACTTTAGGTGCTCGATCTTAGCAGACATTTCGCCCAGTACCGCGCAAGATTCGCTGCTGTCACGCAGAAGCTCGTCGAGACCCTCAAGAGACTTTTCCATGCGTCCTATCATCCTGGTCACGTCGCGGGGGTGGTTGAAGCAGTGTTCTTGCTGCGGCTGTGCCTCGCCCACTGCATAGGTGCAGGCACAGCCGTAGTTTCGGCAGTTGACGCACGGGGACTGCCCGCTGCATTTAACCTTACGCCGCCGACAGTTTAAGCATGCTCTTGCGGCTCTTTCTGCTGGCTTCTTGGCGTCTTTGCCCACCTTCATTAGTGAAAAAACGCGCAAGAATGAAACGTGTAAGAAGTGGCTGTGGCTAATAGGAAACTCTGGCTCTTTCAAAACTCTCTAGCTAACTTTACGCAGGCCCAGTTGCCTTCGGGTGCATATCTGTGTTGGCCGATATTGTTAGACTATTGTGCGGGCAAGCTGCGTTAATCTTAGCTGATAAAGATGCACCGTGGTCCCAGTAAAAGAGCAAAACCAAGAAGCTTTCGTCGATGAACGAGGATAAATAAAGCCCAAACTCGGCAACTGATAGTTAAGACTCTGCTTGGAAGCCTGCGCTTTGTTGCGAAGTTACCTGCGGCGATTCAGGCTCATTCAACTCACGCGCTGCAGAGGAAGGCATCTGGGTAACAACAGGGGTCTGTAGGAGGCAGGAGCGTATCTGTGAAGGGGAAGAGATGCAACAAGAGTTTCCGTGGAGATAGGAGGGATCTTGTGACGTGGAGAGCCGTTGCGCGGCGTTGCGGGTACGAGAAGTCGTGGGCGCATCGTTGGAAGATGTCAAAGCTTCGTTTGGCGCCATATAGCCCTGCAGCCGACGAGTTTTGCGGAGTCAGCCGTATAGAAACCCCTATCAGCATAAAGACTGTTCGGGCACGGCTCAAGATGGCTCGAGCTTCAGAACAGGTGCTTTCGGGTGAGTATGAAGGATGTTTTATTCATTGTTTCCGCGATAAAAAATGCCCTCAGTTCCGGGGCCCCAACCCTTAGGAGACCTGCTAGCCCGTTTATCGGGTCCGGAAATACTCACGAGACTGTTGCTGAGCTGAACAATTATTCTCATCGGCCTCCCAATGAACAGAACCCAAAGACGCATACTACGGTTTACCGGCGCAATAGTCCGAAAGCGCGTGCATAAGAACAGTTGAAGAACACAGTTTTATGTCATCCCAACGTTCTCAGAGTGCCCACATATCGACGCTGCTTCTACTACTTAAACCCACTTTGCTCTCTCATTTTGGTTCCCATTTGAGCAATTGGGTGGTTGTAGTCCAAACATGCTGACTAGCATGTTTGGCTAGGCCTGTGCAGTCAATACACGCTCAAACAGCCCACCCGCGACACCCGTGCCACTCTGAATACAAGCAGGAAATAAATTGTCAAACGATGCCTCGTAAGCATAGCATTTGTCATTCTTTTCTAGTGTACAAACAATATACCAGTGGCGTTTCCAAACAGAGCTGCGCCTGTCTACTCCCACCTTTCTAAATCCGGCGTTCTGTACGCGGGGCGTCTTTATATCCTGCTTCTTGGCGGAAAGTCATGGAAAAGTACGCATAAAACACGCCTCCTTCGCCCCCAACCTAATAAAGCCATGCTACATCTGATACCGGCATTCATGCACCTCTAAGGATAAACTATAAAGCGCATTGGCGATCTCTGGAGCTCTCAAGCCGCGTTTTAGCCAATGAGTTAGCAAGCGAGTCAATCCGTAACTACACACGACATGGAGGCTCAGATGATCTCCGGCTCAACGATCAAAACAAGCAGACTCTAAAAAAAGACACTATTCACTTTGTTTGACCCACAAACGTTTCATTCCCACAGGACCTTAGCTTTTAGCCGCGACTTTAAGCTCTCAAATCCCAGCTCTTCGGAACATAAAGGCTTACACTCTTTCAGATCATACTTTACAGCCCAGCTCTAGGTTCTAGCACTAACAGCAGTTTCAACACTAAAATGGGACTCTTCAGAAAGTCCAGCAACGCATCCACTGGCGCGGGCCATCTACACGCGCCAGACGCAAAGCTTACCAAGGAAGACCGCGAGCACTTTAAGATCAGAACCGCCTCTGTGCACGACCCCGTTCTCGAGGCCGTGCAGGAGGCCCAACCCTTCGAGCAGGCTGCGGACGTGTCGCAGGACGACCCAAACCGCAAGTCGTACTATTCCGGTGAAGGGCCTGACCATCTCACGCGCGACGTTTTCGGACAGCCCATCCAGCAGCCCGACATCTCGAATCCCATGCGCGCGCGTGACGAGCGTCCCCTTGACACTATCCGTGGATTCGAGTATTCCATCTCTGGCGACCCCTCCTGGGGCCAGCGCCTTGAGACGCAGCAGTATGGCTTCCGCGTAAGGCCAGATTTCCCACAGTTTGGCGACTCGGGCGCCGCCATGGCCGCCAACGGCCCAGGCGGCATGCCTTCCTCGCAGTTCATGATGCAAGAACAGGCCATCTACTCGGCGCCGGCGCCGGATTCCGCCTTAAACCCTTCCAAAAAGAAGAAGAAGCGTGGCCTGTTTGGCCGTAAGAAAGACACCGCCGAATAGTCGTTCCCTGCCGGCCTGCAATGCCAACCCAAATACTACCCGTTTTATATATATGTCAAGAAAAACACAAGATACCACTGTTTCCAAATCCCCTTAGGGGCCTCAGGAATGCCCATTTGTTGCTGCTTCCGCTCTTTGTCTTTTACAGCTCAGCGTGTGACATCGCTTCTCACTAATAGCCAAGATGTTTTCTATACACTACAAGGTGTAAAAAAATTTCAAGCTCATCTCACCATCTCATCGCATCAAAGATAATCGTGCAGTGACTCTTGAAATGGACAGGAAGCAGAGAAGAAGGACGAACAGAGGTGCGGGAGCGCCAATCCAGCTTGCCCATGTGCTGGGGTCTGGCTCCAATAAGATAAAAAGTAAAATTCGCGACATCGAACGTCTACTACAGAAGAAGAAGGACGTTCTTCCGGACACAGTTCTGATCGAAAAAGAGCGTGCACTCGAAGCGCTGCGACTTGAGCTACATAATGCTGAGCAACGCGTCAAAATACAGAACAACGCCAAAAAATATCACATGGTGAGGTTCTTTGAGCGCAAGAAAGCGCTAAGGCGGTACACCAAGGCTGTAAAGGAAGGCAATGTCGATGCCGTTCGTGAAAGGTCTATCGAACTCTGCTACGTTGTCAATTTTCCAAAAACTGAAAAGTACATTGCGCTCTATCCCTCTGAAGAAGGCGAGGATCAAGATGCGGGCGACAAGAAGGGCGTGGTCAAAACTGAGGCCAGAAGAGCTCAATTTCGCGATCTTATTGCCGCGAAAATGGATGCTGGTACCTTGCCTGTTCCTTTGAAAGACATTCTCAAGGGTAAGAAGCTGGACCGCGACGACACTGGCGTTCAATTGGAGGCCGAAGACAACCGCGCTTCACAGAAAGCTTCCGCACCCGAGTCTGAAAAGGAGGACAGCGACGAAGACGACTTCTTTGAATAAAGTCCTACATATGTACACTATTTAAAAAATCATTGCATTCTGGTCTTCACGATTAGCGCGCTAACGTGTGCTCAAAGTCGTACTTGATGTCTAGAGCATCATTGATGATGGTGAATCGTAAGGTCTGCCCGTATAATTCTTCAGCCACGACAAACTCGCCGCTAATGACGACATTGTTGTTCTTCTTGCGAGGCTGGAATCTCTTCACCATCATCAACTCTTCTCCTTGGCATCCTATGACAAACCACAATTCCTTTTGCATCTTGGGGAACCGCTCACAGTAGACTTCGAAATTTCTGCTGTACCGGGAACTTGCGTGCACCGCGGTGATGACAAGCTTGCTTGGATCTCTCTGAGGCTCAACCCTGATATTATCCAAGACTGGCAATCTTTGACACTCTGAAATAAAGTCTTTGACGTCCTCTTTTTCGACATTGAGCTTTCTGGCTACTTGCTCCAACTGTTTATACTTGAGCCTTCCAATCTGATCAAGACTCATTACATGTGAATTCTCCAGAGAATATCCCGTCTCAGAGAACTCGCAATCAGTGATTCTTTTGAGTCCAACTCCCGGCAGCAGACTAACAGGGTCGTCTTCATACCAACAGCCTTGCTTCACACATTGCATCACCTTTATGATTGTAAGAACTGTGCTGTAATAGCCAAGCTCACCTGCTACGTCAGCGTAAGCTTGCAAAATACGTAGCGCCTGATCAAGTACAGAAATTGTATCTTGGTGATAGTCCGCAATAGGGAGATCGACGCGACTGAAATAAGCTTGAAGCAGGAGGAATGCTTTGACGTGAGGATCCCACATAGGAAGTTCATCATCGGCCGTAAAGGTGCTTTCCACAGAATATCGCGATTGTGCTGACATTTCAACATTCATTATAATTTCCCCGTTTCTCACGGGAAGCTCATTAAACTCAAAAGCCAGCGATAGCCATTTTAGAACGTCTTGGAATGAGGAGTTGTTATTGACGTGCTTCAACAATTGACGAATTGTCTTATGCGAAATGTAGTAGTATGAGGAGATACTCAAGAATGGCAATGCTTCGATCTCACTGCCTCTCAATGCAACACAGCTCGAATCCTCCAAGTTTTTGAGCGTGTCATCTATCAATTTGCTTAAATGCTTGTTGATCCCGGCGGCACTTGTGTCTTCCATGATCCCGTAATACGTCGGGTTATGGTGGGCTCTCCTAAACAAAAAGGTCCAACTTAGAAAGTCCATGGCTTCCTGTTTGTTAGCAATGGAACCAGAAGCAATTTCTGCACCCAAGTGATCATCCAGAACTTTATGGAGTGACGATTCTACAGGAAATCCAATGTTCAAAAAATGTTTGTAGAACATTTTTTTCGCTTGCTTCGTGTAAACAATGGCAGTTCCAGACGTGTCAAATGCAGGTCTGCCTGCTCTGCCCATCATTTGTAAGATATCAGTCAAGTCCATATCACGATAGCCCTCTATTTTCGCATCAAAAAATTGAGTTCCCTTTATAATCACCAGATGAGCAGGCAAGTTAACACCCCAAGCTAGTGTGGAGGTTGCGACTAAGACCTGAATTTTATTTTTTTGAAAGAGCTCATGGGAAATATAACGGTCCTTCTCTACAAGACCCGCGTGATGCAAACCAATCCCAAATTGCAAAGAAAGCTTTAGTGTCTCATCCGAAACCTGCGACAAATAATATTGCAACTCGCCTTCATCGTCAATATTCAAAAATCTTCTGGGATTACTTTCCATCCCGCAAAGATGAATCAAGTCAAGAGCTGTCAATCTTGTTTGCCGACGAGAGGCAACAAAAATCAAAACAGGTTTGTTGGGCGAATGCTGTTTAATGGCCATGAACGCTGGCTTATTCATCGTTTTCATTAGCGGACAGAATGCGAGGTTGTCCGGAAATCCGTCAATATACATTTTCAGAGGGACAGGACGGACACTTGAGGAAAAATTGAAGAGACCGTTGTCTTTTACGCCTAACCATCCACCCATATCATAGGCATTTGAAACGGCTGTTGACATACCAAGTAGTCGAACAGGGCGTTTTGTTTGGGACGCCACGTAATTCATACGGCTGACAATCATCTCTAAGATAGGACCACGGTCGCTGGCCAAAAGATGGACCTCATCCATAATAATTAATGACACCTCCTGAACAAATTTACGCGTTTGCCAGTTACGTGATATACCATCAAACTTCTCGGGGGTGGTAATTATGATCGTAGCATCTTTAACATCTCTTGGATCAGGCAAAGAGTCACCAGTCAATTCTATGACTTTATCTCCTGTGACTGGTGTAACACGCTTCCTCCAATCTGTGACACGTTCTCTTACTAGAGCTTTCATTGGAGCAATATATACGATTTTGCTGCCGGGAAATTCTCTGAATGCGTGCCACATCGCTAATTCTGCAACTACTGTCTTACCTGAACCAGTGGGGGACCCAACAAACACACTATCGTTGGTATTGTAAAGAGTATGAAAAATCATAGTCTGCATGGGGTTAAAGTACCTGAATGGATAGATTTGTTCTAGCAGCGGATTTCTCATTGCAGATGTTGGCAGTGGCCTCAGCCTCTGTAATTTAGTTTGCAAAGTTTCGTTATGCGGCCTAATAAGATGCTGGAAAGAGATGACTTGAGTGGATTCGCTTCCAATCCATATATCGGAAACAACTTTGACAACAACTTGCGGAGGTAGCGGATCAGAAAGGGGTATCATGAAGTCCATTTCGTGAGGATTACTCATTTGGCGTTTGTTCAATATCAACTTCTCCACGTGTAGAATCTGCGACTTATCTGATTCCTCAACAAACAGCCAGAAAAACTGGGCATTGCCATGAATTCTCATGTCCCAAATGAAGGTGGGGGTCAGGGCCACATGAATGCGCATAACATTTGTAGTTATTGGGAAAATGTCTGCGGATATTTCAAGCCTTGGGAAACGGCTTAGAATTGAATACAGTTTATGGCCAACTTTCCTATTGTGAACGAGATCACCCAATTCTTCTGATTCAAGGTCCAATAGGCTGTCCATGGAGGGGTTTTTGTCTCGCAGCTGTCTTGTGACAGGTTCTGGCAGTTCAAATTGGCATAACGGGTGGTCAAAGGCCCATAACCGCTTCTCTATTGATTTGCAAACATCAAGCATAACCTTTGCAAAAGCACCCCATCTCCTATTAACCCCAACCAAAAAGAGAGCCCTGCAAATTCTTATCGAGTTTTGAGCAACATAATTAGAATCTGAAGATAGAGCGGAGTCGAATATGCGGACGCGCGAAATGTAACTTTGCAAAAGAATATTAGTTTTCCCCTGAGCTGACTCGACTTCACCTCCTATCTGACACTGAGCAGCGTTATCCATAAGCCGAGAAAGCTCGGTAGCCTCCTCTTCTCGGAACTTCATATTATCAAATTCGCTACTCATGCTAATCATTGACAACACATCAGCTTCAGTTGCGCTAGGGTTGCATAGCTGATTGAATATTTCGACAGATTCATTTAGTAGATAAAAGTCGGAGGAAATTCGCCCTAAGTCCTTAGGTATAAAATGCAAAGATACCTCATCGAAGACAATCATCTGAAGGGTGTGTAATCTTCTTGCAGCGCTTACTATCATGTTTCTTCTTCTCTCGTAAAGTTGAGGATCGTCTTTGATTTCATCCCAGTTAATACCATAGCTAAATGGATTTTTTCTCATGCGGACATAGAGGTAAGTGTAGCCCAGCCATTGGATGCCTTCTTCGACGTTGGTGACGCTCCCAAGAGAAATTTCTGCGTTCAAGTTATCAACTAGCTTTGTCGCTAGCTTTGATTCGATGGGATGCTGTTGAGTTATTAAAGAAACGTAATCATCTAAACGGTCGCTACTAGTGCAGAGGATGCCTGTCCCGTGTGAAGAACCAAACCCTGGCCTTCCGGCACGACCAAAAATTTGGATGACGTCAGATATACCCAAGTCAGTGAAGCCACCTTTTTTAGAATCGTAAACTTGCGTGCCTTTTATGATAACAACATCTGCGGGTAAATTGACACCCCATGCTAAAGTTGCAGTGCAGATTAAGACGTTAATTGCGCCATCCTTAAACATTCGCTCCGTGAGATTACGGTCTGATCTCGACATGCCAGCATGATGGACACCAAAGCCCGATTGAAAGAGCTCCTTGACGTCTTTATCTTTATTCTTGGTCATTTCTTTCTGGTAAAACTCCCTAATTGAAGAGGCCTCTGTGAAAAGGTCAATCTCGTGGTGAGAAGTGGCCATAGAAATGAAGTTTCTAGCGCTTTTAACTGTCTCCTTTCTAGAATGAACAAAAATCATTACCTGAGAACCACGCTGTATCATGTCCACCATTTTTTCATATGCCGTATTATCAATATTTTCCCTCGCCTGTTTACTTCCCGCCTTTCCTCTGCAGCCTATCAGCTGCTGCTCTAGAGGTTTAGGACGGAATGACTGGTCGAAATAGAACATGCCGATGTGTCTATTGACACCGAGAAAGTCCGCTACGTCAATGAAGTTGGGTAAAGTCGCTGAAAGCCCCAAAATTCTAATCATAGACTGTGATCTCTCAACTTGGCGTAATGTACGCGCGACCAAAGTCTCTATCACGGAACCTCTATCTTCATGAAGCAAATGAACCTCATCAATAATTAATAGCTTGATTTTTGAGACTAAATCGTTATCACCATTTGCTTTGCGCGTTACTACATCCCACTTTTCAGGTGTTGTTACAATCACTTGAGTCTCTAGAATTTCAGCTTTTGTTAATTGCATATCACCCGTGAGCTCACGAACTTTCATATCAAAAACTGCCAGTTTTTTGCTGAACTTTTCAACAATTTCGGCTGCCAGAGCCTTCAAGGGTGCGACGTACACAACCTTGAATGAATCGTATTCAATATCAATGTTTTCCTTTTGATCCACTTCTGAGAACTGTTTTATTGTGTTGAGAATAGTCAGCAGCGCAATGTCAGTTTTACCTGCTCCTGTTGGAGCACAAATGAGCATGTTTTCGTTTGTTTCATATGCCACAGGGTAAACCAGGGATTGTATTGCATTTAAGGTTTCATAAGTAAATACTGAGGTGCAGAATACATCTAGGTCTTTGACCATAATGTTTTTGAATCTCATAGAGCTCCGTAGCCCCGCCTCGGCAGATGGTATTATAATTTCTTCACGAGTCCCATATGATGACCTTGTTGTGCCAACAGGTAAAGCAAACTTTTGTCCTGTAAAAGAAAGCGCAAAACTTGAACCAACCTCTGATTTTCGGAAGACATGCGGGTACTCCGTTTGCTTTTGAAGGGGATTCAACTCGGTATTTTTAGCATCTTTTGCATTCTTCAAATACTGTTCGCGGATACCCTGATGAGTGAGGAAATTTCCATTGCTGTCCTTGAATTTGAGGGCGATCTTGATCTCATCAGATGGTATTGAAAGTAGTTCTTCGCGGTTCTGGACGAGGAAGGAAATAAACTCGATATTTTCATCTCCCAAGAGGTTTAAAAGGTCACTCTGAAGAGAATCCTGGTTCTCGTTTTGAAGCAAGAGTAGAAACGTTTCCAAAAGTGTTTCCTCATCCATTTCTGAGGAGCCTAATCCTAGCATATAAGTTTTCAATTCATTTGTCACGCTTGAGGAGTCTTCAGCAATCGCGCTTTCAATTGCTTCTGTTACGTTGGCTTTTGAAAGCTCGCCAAAGCTATCAAAAACATCATCCCATTCATTTCTATCTTGAGAAAGCGTAGTCAATTGTACATAGGACTCGTCTTTTGACTTTTCAATCTCGTTGTCAATTTCTGGAGCAACAGCAATATTTTCACTAAACCTAAAGTTCTGTGCCGCTTTAACCATGGAGTTCATGGCGTCCATGTAAGACCTAACAGAGTCTATCGAGTATTGGGTTGACATGACGGCCCTTGTGTTTATCTCTGAAAGATGCCTTTGGTGAGTGTTTCTGGGTATAATACTGATCTTTGCCTTATGCTAAACGGTGTTCGTTTTTTGTGATTCGATTCATGATATTGCAACTGAAGAGCGCTCACGACATTTCTTCAAGTTGACTCTCGATATGTGTTAACCAATTTGTAACTTCCTGTTTATTTGCTTCGGACCTCTTTTCGATTGATTCGAGCTTTTCGTCCATATCAAGTAGCATTTTCTGCCATTTTTCGTTCTGATCCGCAATCCACTTGACAGAACTATCTACTGTTTTTACGGTATTGACACAACCCCCTAATTCCATATGCAAACTGTTTAACGTCTTCATTCGTGTCGTTATCTGTGGCACAGTATCCTTATATCTTTTTAAAACTGAGAAGGAATCATACAGCTCGCTGACCTTTGTCTCGGAAGATATCAGATCTGTGACGATCTGTTTCTGTAACGAGGAATCTCGGGATGCCTTCCTAGCAATAAGTGTTTTCTCATAATTAGCGCTAATTGATTCAAGTTTAGAGCCAAAATCATTCAACAGCTTATCGTTGTTCCTTATGAGCTTTATTTGCCTGTATAACTCATCCATAGTCGTTGTGATTGATTTTTGACTAGAGTAGCCGCTTGAGCCAAGAACTAACTCGAGTCTCGAAACTTGATTTTCAAGCGCGGCTAAACGGCGCGCTAAACCAAGCTCCAGATTTAGCTTGGGGAGCTCAACCAGCTTCTGCGTTTCATCTGATCCACACAACAGTTTCTTGATATTTGTAGCCTCAGATTTAGCTTTCGAATCCAATTGATCAAGCAACTTTTTCAATGGTACTGTATCAGTACCTCCATCTTCGCTAGATTCATCTAAAAGCTCAATCTCTTCAAGTTCGCGCCGTATGCGTGCTAATTTCTGTGGTTTTGTCTCGCGGCATGAACTGCTCGTCATTTGAGCATCTTGGAATCTATCTGTCCTGCCGGAAAAATCACTACTGATGTTTTCCAAAATTTCGTTTTCAAACAACTCGCGCGATTTGTCATAGTCAACATCAGATGCATTGATACTGTCAGCCATCAACGCAGGGGCGCTCTTTTCACTTTCGGTCTCCTCCAGGTCGCTTGTCTCAAAGACTTCTCTACCATCTTTGCAGGGGCCATTAAGAGGGCACCCAACCGCAGCTTCTTCGTCCCACTCTATGATATTCACTGCCATCTTAGCGGCCCGATCTGAATTGTTTTGCCTTGTATGGTCGGAGAATGATGATTAGCGATTTTTACATCTGATTTAAAGTAAAGTCCTGACAATATAATACCCAGGACAGTGAACAAATAACAGGATATGTCATTCAAAGCGGCTATTAGCCGGCTGGATAGAGTTTCTAAGATACAGAAGCAGTATAACGCCTTTACCTACTTAAATCCAAACTGTAAGGAGCTGTTGGTTAAAGACGGCTTATGCAATACCAAAAAACCATTAACAAACCTTCTGTATGGAATTAAAGATAATATAGCAACGAGAAACATACCCACTTCTTGTGGATCCAAGTTACTACAGAGTTACAAGTCCCCTTTCGATGCTACGGTTGTAAAGCTCTTGGAGAACGCAGGTGCGGTTAGTGTGGGGAAGACCAATCTGGATGAATTTGGTATGGGATCAGGAGGCCTCTTCTCGCATTTTGGGCCTACGAAGAATCCGCTTTTCCCATCCCAAGATACAGTCGTTGGAGGCTCCTCTTCCGGATCTGCTGCTGCGGTAGCTGCGGATGTGCTGGATTTTTCTATAGGCACTGATACAGGAGGTTCTGTTAGGCTTCCCGCTGCTTATACATCACTTATTGGCTTTAAGCCATCATATGGACGAATTTCTAGATTTGGAGTTATAGCTTATGCTCAAAGTATGGACACCGTTGGCATATTCTCCAAGAGCATGAGCGTTGTTAAAAGCGTATTTGGAATATTGGACAAGTACGATAAAAAGGATCCTACCTCTCTAAGTGAAGGCCTGCGAGGAAAACTGAAGCAATTAAGCACTCCCAAATCTTCTTACAAAATTGGCATACCTCAGGAACTTTTGCAGGATAATATTCCATCTGAACTTCAAAGCGGTTTTCTTTTAGCATTAGAAAAACTAGAGGCTAGTGGGCATGAAATTTACTGCGTTTCTATTCCACAAATGATCAACTCACTACCTATTTACTACACTTTGGCGCCTGCCGAAGCTGCATCAAATCTAGCTAGGTATGATGGGCTGCGATACGGATACAGAGATGATACTGCGGACTCCAAGGACGATACCCTGTTTGCACCTACAAGAAGCGCTTTTGGTAATGAAGTCAAAAGCAGAATAGTTTTAGGAAACTACAATTTGTGTTCTGAGTCTTTTGACAATCATTACATTAAGGCGCAGAGATTGCGGGTTGATCTAATAAACGAATTTGACAATGCATTCACCCACCCCAACATACTTACTGGGTCTCCTGGTAACCAAAACGGAGTAGATTTTTTGATTTCTTTGTCTACTATAAATTTGCCTCCAGCTCTATCTAACTATGGTCCAGATTGTACGAGTGATCCAACAAACCCTTATATTAATGACATTTTTACCACACCAATGTCACTTGCAGGACTTCCAGCAATAAATGTGCCAGTTGTGAAATCTAAACCAATAGGTGTCCAGCTAGTTGGCCAGTATGGAGATGACTCAAGGCTACTTGACTTGGCAGCAGAACTCTTGTAAATAACAAAATTGCATTCTTTTCACATGATTAGTTTCCCCAGTTCTCAATGTGAGTAAGGAGTTTATGTAAAGTGGTTGTCCTATCCCAGAGCAATCTGTCCTCCCAGATGATATTTAGCGCAAATGCGTACAGTTCTTCAAGCTTTTGCACTGTGAATCCTTCAGACCGATGTTCCAGTAAATTGAGAACCTCATCCAGCTTATTTTCATCCAAAATGAATTCTGAAACCGAGGAAATCACTTCTTCGGTTGAAGCCTTCTCAGAGATTGAGCTTTGCTCGCTGCTTTTGATGTTTTCAGTAGAGCTGCTTCTTGGAGTCTCGCTCCCTACTTGCTTTCCGTTCGTGACATTTTCGTTCTCGAAATTGTCAGCAGCGCTCTTTTCGCATTTGTGGTCTTCTGTTTGTGCGGCATTTGTGCCATCATTAGGGAGCTGCATATCAGTGATATTACTCTGTTCATCATCTGTAGTATTATTGGCTGTTTGTTCCTCCAGAGGGCTCTTCTGAGCTTGGCATTGGAGTTGACTTCCGGCTCCAACACCAACTTGAAGGGCGTGACTTCCGTTTAAACTGTTTCGCTCAAACTTTTCTGAACTCGAAGATAAATCATTTTCCGAATTCTCAGCTTCATTTACACGTTCCTGAAGCTCCTCAATCGACTGTTGTGATTTAAACTTCGCTTGCTTTTCTAAAAAGAGCTGTTGGCGAGTAAGTTCTCTTTGGCGCGATTCACGGCATTCCTTTACAAATTCTGGGACAGATATTTCTTCAATCCCCATTTGCGCATTGACAAACATTTCCGAAGCTTTTATTATACGGTCGCGATCTCCGCTCGTGTGAGCGTCTTGATAAATCAATTGAATGTCTTTGAGGAATTGGCGAGGTTCAGAATAAAACCCATTCCACAAACGCTCTTCAACAATGTCAAGATCCATATTAAAAAACTTTCTTCCTGTGGCACACTCAAGGATCATGTTATTTTCTTTGATGTATGCAGGCTGGTAGTCAGGATTGTCTTGTAACGCTGTATTGGTTTCAAAAAGGTGAATGAGCAAAGCGTCGTCTATCGGCGGTTTTCTGAACCTTTTGTAACGGTTCTTGAAGAGATCCATCAAGCCCGACAGCTTCAGCTTAAGAGTGTTTTTTAGCTTCATGTCGTGGCTCTGGAAAGATTTTAGGGTCCTAATTAGTTTTGCATCCTCTGAGAGAGGGTTGCCATTTTTATCAAAATCTTCATTCTTTTTTATGTTTTCTACCACTGGAAGTTGAGGAAGTGGCTTGGTTCTCTTCTTGCCTTCTTCAAAACTCGAGGGTTTTGTCTTCAAAATTTGTTTCAGCGACAAAAAATAGTTGACTCTCTGAGAGGAGGACGGCTTTCGAATTTTGTAAGTGAACTTGTCAAATTCAAGGTGAGATAAAAATCCTTCAAGGATTTCTGATTTGCTGAGTCCGTTAGCAACAGCTAGAAGGAGGACTTTTTCGTCATTTCTTAGTGATCTCAACAAGCTTGCCAGCATCAATATTGCGTTTTCTGGGACAGCTTGAAGCCATATCTCGCAATTAGGGATATACAAAACGGACGGCTGACGTCTTCTAGCTTCTGTGAATATTTGAACAATTGCTGTTTCGAAACTTCGCGTGCTATCGCTGGCCAAAGTGCCGACATCAAGCATCTGGATATTGAACTCCTCCAGGTAATGAAGGATTGCAGCTCCAATGTATTGCTGTCCATTTCCTTTACTGCCTGTGACTATCAGTCGCGGTTTGCATACACGCGCCCTTTCCACATTTCTCAAAAACTCGGCTTTTGAGAATCCGTCTCCCTCTTCGTCAGAGTCCTCCATCTCATACTCCAAGTAGTGTTTTATAGTCGAAGCTCCGTTACGCTGAAGTTTTGAATCGCTAGGTATTATTGATTTGAGCTTCTTTTTTATTTCTTCAAACTGGCTGTCTAGCAGTGCTTTCACCGTTTCGGGTATTGGTTGCGCAGAACTTCCAGCAGACCTTGCGGAAGAGGGGATGATTTTTTCTAGTGCCACCATGAAATCGCGAGCCTTTACATTAACAGAAGCCAAATCTATGCTCAATTTCATGTCAGATTGATAGATTTGCGGAACTTTGCGCTGAATGCTTATGAGAGCAGCCTCTGTGCACAAGGCTCGTAGGTCAGCACCACCATAACCTTTCGTCAGTGAGGCCAGCCTATCGATGAAATGCTTGGGAAGAGACGGTTCCCATTTTCTCGTGTGAATTTCTAATATTTTCGAGCGGGCATTCAAGTCAGGCAGTGGAAAAAAGAACTCTCTATCGAATCTGCCGGGCCTCCGTAAAGCGGGGTCAACCGCATCCGGTCTATTCGTGGCACCTATTACGATAACTTGGCCTCTGTTGTCCATTCCATCCATGAGAGCCAGCATAGTTGATACAATGCTGGCATGAATCTGCTCCTGCTTTGAACTCCTGACCGGAGCCAGGCCATCTATCTCATCAAAAAAAATGATCGACGGCTGTTGCTTTTTAGCTTCTTCAAACAAAAGCCTCAGCTGCCTTTCAGCCTCACCGACCCATTTTGATAAGATGTCGGCTCCCTTTCTCATGAAAAATGTGATTTTTTGTTGTTCAGTAGAGCAGCTAGCTGCGAGAGCTCGCGCCATCAATGTCTTACCCGTACCCGGTGGGCCGTGGAATAGCACACCTCTTGGAGGCGTGATTCCAAACTTCTGGTATAATTCGGGGTAAAGTAAGGGCAGCGCGACCATTTCTTTAAGTTGGTCGATATAGTTGTCTAGACCACCGACGTCCTCAAACTTTATGTTCATATCAACCCCTAGTGGATCCAGATCAGCTATTTCTGGCTTTTTCTTTTTGTGAGTGCTTTCGTTGGGCTTCGTCGACGCTACTCCCAACGGTAGAATTTCGTCTTCCGAAGAATCAGAATCTAACAGGAGCTTGTTGTTGGCAGTACCTTGCCCGGTATTATCATAATAGTTCGTGTTCGTGCCAAAGATTGCAGTGACATCGTTGCCGCCGAAAGGCCCTCCAGTAGGAAATAATCGCCTCAATGGCCCAAAACTCTGCCCCAGATGCAAGCCCCGGCGTGCTTTTGGGGAAGGATACGGAAGTATTCCGTTTGCGTTACCTAGTTTCGCGGACTCATCTATGGCAGCATCGCTAATCGGTGGTGGCAAAGTGTAGTTCACGGGCTTTGTTCTCTCTCGCAGAGATCTCTTTTCTCTAACAGGACTATCATCTCTCAATTCCCGCAGCTCGTCAGCAAGCGACAGTCGGTCGCTTCGGGACTGACGCTCTTCGCTTCCATAGGCTGATCTAGCTCTTCGCCTCAATTTTCTGGGTGGCGAAATCTCGCTTCTCCTGCCTTGCCGGGCCTGGATTGTAGAGCTCCGGAAATTTCTGCGTGAAGGCGGGTCATCTTCATCCGTATCTATGGTTGCGGTGCTTCTGTATCCTCGCCTTGTCCGCTTAGAGGCCCCAATGTTATCATCATCTTCGTCGTCCTCATCGCTGACGACAAAGTTTCGATCGGCCCTACGACGGCTCCTCCGGATAGACTCTTCTGATAAGTACTCGTCCTCGGATCCCGCCAAGGCGTCTTCATCCTCATCCTCGGCATCCTCTTCGTGAAAGCTTTCATCTCCGTCTTCATCGGGCCCGCCTCTTGGTTTGGAAGTTCTGGATTCAGGGCCACTCAATTCTTGCACAGTGTCGTCTTTAATTGGGGGCTCTGGCTCATCTTCCACTTTCTCAACAGGCTCGAAGTCCTCGCTGTCCGACTTTATAGCCCGGCTCCGCCGGTTCCGCGCTATAGCCATAGCATCGTCCTCGTCTTCTTCATCGACTACCTCGTCGATAAAGTCGTAATTGTTCTCGACATCGGCATAATTTACCTTCCGAAGACTCCTGGTAGTTGTGTGGATGATTCCGTTCTCGTCTTTGATTCCTCTGCTAGGTTCCTCAAGCTCGTTTTTTAAAGGCTCATGGTGTCGCGGTCTTAGAGGGCGAGTCATAATTCCAGTGCTTCCCGACGCAGAAAAATGGGAAGACGCAGCTGCGTTGGACTATAAACAAAACGAAGTCCAGAATTGCAAGCCCAGTCTCTAGGTAGTCCCTCTGCGAGCTAAGTGCTTGTTCCGCGACCTACCGCGTGTGTGCAACTGCTAGCATTTAGAAGTAAATCGTGAGCCGTACTAGGAACATTTGTAATTATATACGGACGAGTACCTAGTGACTAGAGTTCCCGCTTCACTACTACTATACAAGACGCTGGGCGCCTGAGACCTGGCCATGCCGACAAGCTTCACCAGGTGCCTGCGTTAAGCTCTGGCGCCTCACACAGGGAGCACTCTTACACCTGCGATCTTGTCGACGAAGGGTGCGACCGCTGGGTGCGAGAGAACAGGCCCTATGAGAGGAAGGGACCGTAAGAACTGGACGATCACCGCGAAAAAGTCGCCGAAGAGACCAATGATGCCAAGAGACTCAACGATGAATCCCACAAAGGTCCACTTCAATAGAATCATTAATATACCCAAACAGAAGAAAAAAGAACCACGCCTCTTGCTCGGCCTGGTGAAAAACGTGTATGTCTTCTGAGGACCTATGATGAGCAGCACGCCAACCAGGAACAAAATGTTGCCGAGAGCCAGCAGCGCGCGGTCGAAGAACGTCAACACGCCGAACAAAAAGAAGAGGCATCCACCGAAAGTGAATGCGACACCGAATTCTGATAGTCATGCGTTAGTACAGATACTGGAGGGACTCAGCGCTCTCAAGGTTTAGCACAATACTGTTCGTGTTTCCATTTACGTACTTTGGGACTCAGTTAGCCACATATCTGGGATCTTGGCCTTTGTTTAGCTCGATGAGGGCGCGGATTGTATTGGATTGCATACAAATGTACTCTGTTAACCTTATCACTTTGGACGCATCGGTCTGAACAGCCTCTTGGCGCTGGATGCGTCAACACTGAGTTCTTTGGGTGTGGACTGGATAGTCTGAATTTGAGCCTTTCTTCGGTTCAAATCTTGTTGCTGGCCCACAATCATGCAGGAGAGACAGGCTTAACGCCTTTGTAGCTGTTTCTGCTTGGAAGGCTAGCTATGACAGAGTGGTCAGAATAGTGCAGGTTGAGCCAATTGACCAACCGGGATAACGAAAATCTCGAGAAGGAATGGGAAGCCTTTGATTAACAGAGCTCTGTCACCGTTAGATGTCTGTTTTTTTCTTGTAGACTAAGCTATAGGACTAGTCATTTATTGGTTTATCTGTCGAAGCGACAGAGGAGAACTTCGGCTCGAGCCGTGAACATGTAGCGCCAGCCGCGGTTTGAAGGAAGAAAGGTTACTGGATTGTTGCCCAAAACTGGTATTTTGAAGGAGCTCCAATGGGCGCGGAATCATCGCCTTGGCAGTGGCAGGGAAACGGGAGCTGTCATCAGGCGATCACCGTATCGAAAGAGGATATCCATAGCCACGAGAGCGAGATCAAGAAATCCACTAAACCAAGAATAAAGAACCCACAATCGCGGCCGCATCTCTGCTAGCACACGACTTATTAGTTCTTGCAAGGGCCGCTTACAGGATCCAGGCTATTTTTTTACCACTACTATCTACAGCACTAGTTTTTCCAAGCCTCCTTCTATGGTACATAACGAAGAGGCCCCTCCACCTTCTTACGATGAAGCAATAAAAGACAGTGCGCCGTCGCTCGGACTTGAAGAACGGCCGCCTGCCATGCCGGCTCGGCCGTCTGCAAACGCGCAGCGGCCTCCTGTGCGGCCTCCCGCGCGGCCTGCTAGGCCGGTAGGTAATAGTGGCACCTCAAGGCCAAGTGCCTATGGCGCTTCATCTCCCAGGCCCTCTACTGCAAGCTCTTCAACTTTTCAGTCTCTCGGAAGCTCGCCCTACGCCACTTCCGCGGCTTCGCAGGGCGCAAAGCCTTCACTCCCTTGGACCTACCCGCGAGGATACTACTGCACAAAGTGCGGGAACACTGGCTACAAAATCAAGAACGGACACTCCTGCAAGCGCTGCTGGAGAAAGTTCGCGCATTCTTCTCCGAATCAAAACGTTCAAGTAACGTATGGTGGGTACGCCCCCAGTTATGTACCCTACGGGAGCGCGCCTATCTTTGGTGCCACCCCAATGGCTATGGGCATGTCGCCAGTCAGTCCTGTTCCAACTCCGGGGTCGGCACCCTTGGTTCTAAGACCTGGGGATCCAAGGATTGGCGGCGTAACATGTGGTGAATGTCGCGGGAGTGGCAGAGTGCGTTTCCTGCTTGACAAAGAGATATGTCCCCTGTGTCATGGCGTTGGAAGAGTACTTTAGGACTTTTTTCTCCATTAGGCAAAGCCAGTGCAAGGTCAGGCTTGAATCAAGTCCCAGTTCTATCTACTGCAGTCGCCCTAGTTATCTTTTAGCAGAACACTTGAGCACGCAGTCCCAAGGCGTCTATTTCGCTGTCCGCAAACTCAGCTTGGCTTTGGGTAGATGCTGTGGTTTCAAGATTTTTGATGCTGTTTCAATGATGGGTTCTTCAGTCGTGAGGCAGCTACCTAGAAAATGAGAGTCATAGTTCCGGTAGTGTTCATGAGCGCCTAGCGCTCTGAGAGTCAAGGTTAGGTAGAACAAACTTTCATAACACCTTTCATGTAAGCAGTTGAGAGTATGTCGGCTCCGCGCAACAGCTTGAAGAATGGGTTAACAAATTCAAATTACTACGGCTACGAAAGCGTGTTTTGCTTGCACAATACACTCCTCACAAAACGTTGTGCGCTTCTTTTCCCAAGACCAGACAGGATGCTGATGCCGCCGAAACAATTCACAAGCATATGCTGATCTCTCGTTCTTCAGCACAGCAATTCTTGGTCAATAATCGAAAAGGACTGTGAAGGTTTTTATGCGCCCGTCTGCGAATGCTAGTAGTGTCTGCGCAGCCTGCTTCTTACGCAAATGTCAAACATTTCAATGACCAAAAAGCCCTTGAACGAGTCCATCTACGTTCGCCATTTGACAGAGCAAGGTGCCAGTCCCCTGGGTTGTAAATATAGTTGATCGAAGCCTTCTCGGTCACATCTATCCCCAACCAATTAGCAAGAAGGCAACGCAAATATTAAGCGCTTTGCTACGGCATTGAATCTGCTGCCCTATAGTAAACGATGGGCCTACAAGACCACACCGCTGTGGATTTGGAGCTATTTTGAGAGCGGTCCGACGTGCGGCTGCGCATGTGAAGAACCACATCATATATCACGTGACCATTTTGAATCAGGGACCGCCTTTATTCTAAGCCATCACACCGTCTCCTACTTTCTTCGCATGCTCGTTTGGTCCTGTTTGAATCTCTCGAGATCCGAGCGCTCGGCTAATGTTACTTGACTTAGCTTCGTTTACAGCGGCGCTCTGGGCATCACGTCGGAGTCCAGAAGTATTCAGCGATAATAATTGTTCCTGTGGATGAGTTACTTGAATGAAAAATTTGAGAAGCCACTGTCATCACTAGAGAATTTTTAGCACATCCGGAGATCATTGATATAAGAGCAGGTGGCCCAAGCAAGCTTACTCACCTGCATATAGTTGCGCCGAGGGGTCCAAAATGGAAAACAAGCATTTCGCTGGTCTCATAGAGAGACAAGACACGCCTTTGAACACGAGGCCCGCCTCACCCTACACTTTGAATCCACCAGTGGAAGCAGATGGGTTGTCATGGCCATCTCTTGGCTCTAGGGTGCGCTCGGAAGAGACGCCAGAAGAGACTCAGCAACGAACTGACCGTATCGCAGAAGCAGTGAAGGTCATTTTGTCGGAATTGGGCGAAGATGTGTCTAGAGAAGGGCTGTTGGAGACGCCTCAGCGGTATGCCAAGGCGATGATGTACTTCACTAAGGGCTATCAGCACAACATTATCAACGACGTAATCAAAAATGCCGTTTTTGAGGAGGACCATGATGAGATGGTGATTGTGCGCGACATAGAGATTTATTCTCTTTGCGAGCATCACTTAGTGCCTTTTTTTGGCAAAGTTCACATTGGCTACATTCCTAACAAGAAGGTGCTGGGCCTAAGTAAACTAGCCCGCCTTGCCGAGATGTACGCACGCCGGTTGCAAGTGCAGGAGCGACTAACAAAGCAGATCGCGATGGCGTTAAGCGAAATACTGAAACCAAGAGGTGTAGCGGTAGTGATTGAAGCTGCACACATGTGTATGGTGTCCAGGGGCGTTCAAAAGACAGGATCTTCAACCATGACATCATGTATGCTGGGCTGTTTTAGGGAAGCCCACAAGACGAGGGAAGAGTTCCTCAATCTACTGAATAGGAGAAGCGTATAGCAAGCTTTCTGCTGAAACCCTAAAGAATACAAGGTACTGGCTTACCTCTGTGTGTTCAACCATTGCACGGTAATATTAGAAGTTTTGTTTTTTCTCCTTTCACACGCAACCCATTTATTACGCAATTGAATTCTGTACTCGACAAGATCATGTATTCAACTTCATGAGATATAGTAATTTTAGATATTGACTGTTTAATCTTGATTGGAGTGGCCCCTGCATCGCTTGCGCGCGCTCAGAAGGCATTCCATGCATATGCAAAATAGTCGATTGTCTTTGTTGTCGGTGATCTCGGCTCCCATTTTTCCTTGAAGAGGCCCGCTCTGCTTTTGTTTTCCTCTCACGAAGTCGACAAACTAAAAATCAAACTGCGCGCCTGTTTTACGTGAGCTACGCTGTGTAGTGCTTGCAACCTTTGAGTATTCATCTTCAGTCACTTCGTTTCCGAGGCCTGAACTCTGTCTTGTTAAAGAAGTTCCATTTGATTCTCCTGTAGACATGATGCGGCCCATTTCTGTGGATGAATGAGTCCTCGAAACAACTGGCGATGTTGTGAAATTAGACTTGCTTTCGGGCGTTAACGAAAAACAGCCGTTCATTAGTGAGTTTGAAGGAGGCATAGGTTCAAGTTTGAAAGTAGAGTTTTTCTTATTCTGGGTCGCAGGATCAACATAGTTATTCCTCAAGGGTGCAATTGAGGTCATTGAAAGGGTTTTCTTCAGTGTTTCGCGGACTCTATCCAATTTTGCATCGCGGGATTCGATGTTGATAAGATTGAGGCTGGAACCGTTTTCAGATCGTCCCAGAGCGGCAAGTGACGAGGAACTGGACGACCTCGAAGGCGTTCCCAAATTATGCAGAGAGGATGAGGATGTACTCTTTACAAGTGCTATTCTGTCACCAAATGGCTCTGGCTGGTTTTCCGTGAAGAAGAACTCCTGGACGAACGGATGCTTTTTCAAGTCCTGAGATCTTGGTCTATCGGAAGCATCAATCGTGAAGCACAAATGCACAAAGTTCCAAAAGTGCTTGCTGTCCAAGCTTTTGTCACTTTTTAGCTCTTCATCCACGTAATAATCGCCCTCGGAGATGCATTTCTTTGTTTCTGCATCAGTCTCGCAGTCAAAAGGCATATAGCCAGTCATCATGAAGTAGGCGAGAACTCCGAGTGCCCAAACGTCAATGGCCGCCCCATATGTTGGGATTGTTTTTGCTTCAGAGGGCGCGAGTCGTGAGATGCCGTAGCAGCGCACAACTTCAGGGGCTATGTATGAAACAGTTCCGACGCACTCACGCAGCTCATTCTCGTTGCCATTGAGATTCGTAGCCAGCCCAAAGTCTGCAAGAATAAGGTCGTGAGCATGGTGATCATAGTGAGATCCACGACGACTATACTCGCTTAGTTCGGTGACCCTGCATCTGAATAATACATTTTCTGCCTTCAGGTCTCGGTGCACAACTCCATTCTCATGGAGGAAATCGATCGCGCTCAAAAGACAAGCCGTGTAGGACTTCACCTGCTTCGAAACGTCTAAGGAGCCTGCCTCGATAATTTTCTCGTACAGGTCACCATGCGAGCACAGCTGTGTCACAAGCACAATATTCTGATTGGTTTCAAAGTAGTCAAAAAGCTGCAGGACATGGTGGTGCCCCTCAAAAGTGTCCTTGCACGCGGCCTGTGATTGCTCTAGTTCGCGTATCTTGGCACTTACTGCCTTGAGAAGTTTCACTTCGCGCTGAATCAGCCACAGCTTTCCTTCTACGGTTTTCTTGCTTATGAGTTTCATTGCAAACCTGTCACGGGTGTAGACGTTCATACACTCCTTCACCACGCTGAAGTAACCATCTCCAAGTTGCGAGTCTTTGATTACATACTTGCAGCGTGACACATCCCCTGCATCAGGATTCACGCTTCCTTGAGGCCACGAGGCCTCTGCAACTGATGCGGTCGACATTATCCCCTTTACCAATACAAGAAATTGCTCGGTTGAATGTACTTAGGAAATACCTTTCCTTGTTTCACTTATTGGTAGCTCAGTAATTGCAGATCGTTTGCCGCTGCAGTTCTGAATCTCAGATTACAAGAAGTCCCAGTCTACTTTGAAGAGTTCAGCTTTTGCACTTTTAATTATCAGATATACACTCCACGTTTATATTTTGAATGATCACCACGAGCAGCAACATAACGTGACACCCCTAAAGATTAGAACAATGGTAGACAAAGAAACTAAGGCCTCACTGGTAGATTAAGTGGGAAGAGCGATACAGGCTTGGCATGGGTGAATTACCAGCACACAAGCAAGACGTGATAAATATTCTCTATCCGTATGGTGAACGGAAAAAAGCGGCCTGCGAGGCAACTAAACTTCCGAGGGATTTGTAGCATCCAGGTGTTTAATTCCCTTATGCGACAAAGATTTGTTGGTTCTTTTTAAGTCAGGAACCACAACTGCGTAGGCTACAGACTTAGACTCAACGCTTAAAGCATCCTTCTCGGCGTGAATCGTGGCAATAAGACCTTGCGATGTGACAGGATATAAGACGTTTTGCTTTTCAGCGGGGGACTGGTCACTGGTTCGCTTTTCAAGGCCGCTATCGGATACAATGCCAGGAACACATTTGTCTCCTTCCGAAACTTTGTACAGGTCGCGCAAATACTCGTTTTGCAGAACGTTTTGCACTGGCAGAAGGTCAGACCAGTTTCTGCGATTCATGAACGAGAAGAACTTCCGATGCGTTCCGTCCACGTCCGTCTTGAATAATGGTACAACGTCCTCGTCAGTTTCCCTATCAAAGTGATGGATTCCGGAACGCTTCTGTAGCAGGCCGCTCATTGCGGTTGGGGGAGGAGTGTTCACCACAGCACTCGAGATGACATTGAACATAAGCCTCACGTCGTTTTCTGGTTCGTCCAGCACGCGTTCTACCTCGCTTTCTTTTGAGCTGGTAATATGGTGCGAGTGCAGATTGGAGCGGAAGCGACCAACAGTAGTCAAGTGGACGTCGCCCGAGAGAATAGTGATACGAATCCCATGTTTGGCACCGAAGTCTTGCAACTTGGAGACCAGGAAGTTTCTCTCCTTTTTGTGGTGACGAGCGCACCAATGGTCGTTCAAGTCATCTAGAAGCTCGACGTCTCCGTTAAACTCGTTGACAAGGCCTCTAGCTATGAAACCCTTCTTGGAAAGGTATTTCAATGGGGCAAGGAACTTTGAAGAAAAAAGCCACTCCAACCATACCAGCCTTGGATAAGCGATAGGGACACCGAGCATTACCATCAGATGATCCATTTTGCCTTTGGCAACCTCCATCTCTAAGCGCTTAAATACAAGCGCGTAAGTGTCCCAACTGACGATTTGCTTGATTTTTCTCTCAGTTCTGCAGTCAAGGCCGAGCATACCCCAGGTTGGCCCAATTCTAGTGAAAACGGAATGTGACTTTTCACCAATATAGTCACTTTCTTTGTGACCAAGGAGCCACGAGGGGTCTTCTAGATAGGCCTCGCGTTCGTGAATGGAAACATGATGCTGAAATAGCATATAATACTTGTATGCTGACTTGCCAACACCGCTGAATACTTCGTTTTTCATGAAGCTGTGGGAGTAGGATCCGAACCCGTCAATGATGTCGTGATCGTCCCAGATGTTGATAGACGGGATGCACGCCATGGCGATTGGGAAGCACGCTTGCGTGGTCTTCGAATTTGGGGTACTGCCCTTCCAGTATCCGTAGCCGTACCACTCAATGTACTCCTTCAGGTAAAAGTTATCGAGGTCCGCGCGAAGCTCGGGGGTCAGCTTGGCCCTAGCCTTGACCGAGGGGTTCTTCTCTGTCAACCATTCATTGAACTTGTCGCAATAAAGTTTAATGCCGTCTGAATATATCTGGTCTCCGCCTCCCAGCATAACATGGTAGTGGGTTTTCGCGTGCTTGTTCAGAATATCGAACCACATGGAGCCTTTGAACTTTGTGGTATCCACAGACAAGGAAAAGCCGTTGCAACTGTAGGAAATCGTGTTGAAGTTTGCAGTTTTGGCAGGTACGAAGAAGCGGTAGTGAGGCTTGATCTCGGCGTCAACGGCGTATTTGACCAGCTGCTCATAGTTCTGCATCTCGAACTCAATATTGTATCTGTAGAACTGCAGGCCGTGCTCCTCGAAGAAAAGAGTTCGAGGGAAGTAGCTATGGTTGTGGGGCGCCGAAGAGGCTTCGTTAGAGCCCATCGTCCCGGCGTCAATGCCGCTGTCGCTGGGCCCTGCTGCGAAGCTAACCTGAGGCGCAGCGATGTCTCTGCTGACCAACAGAAGACTGCCTCGGTAGAGGTTGCGCTCGTAGTCAACGCCTATCAGACGCAGAATTGGTCCGCACACTACTCCGCGCTCCGGTACAGCGCACTTATCGGTGCATGTATCGCAGCCCTGTACTTTCTCTTGGTACAGCGCTTCTGTGTCCCAGGGGTCGTAGAAATCTTGCATAGCCAGTCAATGGGTTAGAGGTAAAGTTTCTCGCCGAGTAAAGGTACGGAATAAAAGTGTTCAGAAGGGGTTGGAGAATCGCCGAATGGCTACCGGTTGATGCTGTTATTGTGTCTAGCAGAGTTGCCCAGAATAACTTGCTTTCGTCAGTGGCGATTTAAGCTTCTGGTCACATGTCGACCCACGATTCGCACCTCCCCTTGAGCTTCCTCTGGTAGCATCTACTGGCATCACCACGTAAAGGAGGCCTTTCCAGTCATCCAACTAGATCTAGAACGGTGCACATTCAACCTCAGTGAATTTCCCACAGAACTTCGGCGTGCTGTGAGAAATCTCTTCGGAATTTGCCCCACGGGAGGCAAATTCAGACAACAAAAACCTAATGCTCAGCCAACTTTCTTGCGCAAGCGGCTCGTACGAGCCAAAAAAGACTGCATTCAAGTAGCATTTCAGCTTATAGCGCTGTCTTCCCCCCATTCATGTTCTTCGGGTGTGCACTCAAATATGTAACTTTTGCCTCCTAACTTCATTCTAGCCGCCCAGAGGCAGAGATAGTTCGTTATATATGATGTATTGTGTATTGTGTCACGTGTCCATGAATTTCCGGCACGTGATTCCCATTCTAACATTTCTTTTAGCCTGGCGCCTAAAAATTTTTCGATACTCTGCACTGCTCGCGATGAGCTGCTAGTCCTTCAAGTTCACGAAATTGTATCCTGGGTTTAAAGCGAGAAGGGACAAAGCCTAACACGCAGCACCACATAACCGGTATGGGAGAAGTGGAAGAAAAGGTGCATTCTAGGAAGAGATCCGCAGACGCCGTAGAGGCGTCCGAGACCGACGGCTACAAGGAGAAGTTTGCAGAACTCAACCTGTCACCTCCAACGATGAAGGCCATCGACAAGTTGGGCTTCACCACGATGACACAGGTGCAGTCCCGGACCATCCCACCGCTGCTTGCTGGCCGGGACGTGCTGGGTGCCGCCAAGACCGGGTCAGGCAAGACGCTGGCTTTCTTGTTACCCGCGATCGAAATGCTGCACTCTCTGAAATTCAAGCCCAGAAACGGTACGGGTGTCATTGTGATCACCCCAACGCGTGAACTGGCGCTCCAGATCTTCGGCGTTGCCAAATCTCTGATGGAGTTCCACTCGCAGACGTTCGGGATCGTTATCGGTGGCGCAAACCGCCGCCAAGAGGCCGACAAGCTTGCGAAGGGCGTGAACTTGCTCATTGCGACGCCCGGCCGCTTGCTGGATCATTTACAAAACACCAAGGACTTTGTGTTCAAGAATCTGAAGGCCCTAGTTATTGATGAGGCGGACCGTATCCTGGAAATTGGTTTCGAGGACGAGATGCGCCAGATTGTCAAGATCTTGCCTAACGAAGACCGTCAGACCATGCTGTTCTCCGCGACACAGACCACTAAGGTTGAGGATCTTGCGCGTATTTCTCTAAGACCAGGACCGCTATTCATCAATGTCGACTCCGAGAAGGAGACCTCCACGGCGGATGGCCTCGAGCAGGGATACGTTGTCTGTGACAGCGACAAGCGTTTCTTGCTGCTGTTCTCGTTCCTAAAGCGCAACCAGAAGAAGAAAATCATTGTGTTTCTGTCATCATGTAACTCGGTCCGGTACTACGCAGAGCTGCTCAACTACATCGACCTTCCTGTGCTCGAGCTTCACGGGAAACAAAAGCAGCAGAAAAGAACCAACACTTTCTTTGAGTTCTGCAACGCTGAAAGAGGAACCTTGGTTTGTACTGACGTTGCCGCTAGAGGCCTGGATATCCCAGCTGTGGACTGGATTATTCAGTTTGATCCCCCAGATGACCCAAGAGATTACATTCACAGAGTAGGTAGAACCGCCAGAGGCTCCAAAGGCAAGGGAAAATCGTTGATGTTTTTGACTCCCAATGAGCTCGGGTTTCTAAGATATTTGAAGGCCGCCAAGGTGCCGCTCAACGAATACGAATTTCCCTCTAACAAAATTGCGAATGTACAGTCTCAACTTGAGAAGTTGATCAAGTCCAACTATCATCTCCATCAAATAGCTAAGGATGGTTATAGATCATACCTACAGGCGTACTCCTCTCATTCTTTGAAAACTGTGTATCAGATCGACAAGTTAGATCTCGCCAAAGTCGCCAAGTCCTACGGTTTCCCTATTCCACCAAAGGTGAACATCACTATCGGGGCTTCCGGAAAAACACCTCCCAGCAAGAAGAGGAAGTCTTCCAGAAACTAATATGTACTCATAGATAACAAAAAATTCGGTAAAGAAAGGTGGAGCGAAGTGCCCGCAGAGGTGTCCGCACTGCTAACTGGTCACAAAGCAGAGGCCGAGATAAATACCCCGGCTGGTTCTCACGCTCTCGGGCTACTGTCCATTGTCCTGTCGTTTTCACAACAGCGTGATAGAAAAACTGAAAATTTTAAAGCTCATCTGCTTTGTCAGATCACGTAAAAGACAGCAGAATAATGGCATTCAACCTATCTTTCGACAGGTCTAAAGACCATACTTACGCCCTACAACTTGCCAATAATATCAAGTTAGCCTTTGCACAAGAATTGGCTGGCAAGGAAATCAAATTTTCCGTTAACGATGAATCAGCGAAACCTGAATTGACTGTCGCCGGCACTGACTTCCGTCTCTTCAACACCAACGCCATCCTGAGATATGCCTTGAATGATTTTGAGGGTCTGGAATCTCCAGAAACTCACTTTGCCGTGTCTTCTTTGGAGGCGATGCTATACCATCCAAGTGCGCCTCAGGAGCATGTCAAAGAAACCGTGTCCAAGGCTCTTGAGAACTACCTGAAAGAATTCCAGGAGCCTCTAAGTGCCACAAGTTTGATCACATTTGCCAATGCATACGCCTTGAGCCCTGAAACTTTGGAATCCAAATTTCAAAAGCTCCCTGCTTCTTTGTCCAAAGCTCTCTCCGCTGCCAAATCTTATACTCCCCGTTTATCATCTAGCTTTAAGCGCACCGGAGCTGTCAAGATTAACAACAATTTTGCCGTTAAGAAGCAGGACGCTGAAATTTTGCCTATCGAGGGAGAGAGGAATGTGCTCATTACCTCCGCTTTGCCATATGTGAACAATGTCCCTCACTTAGGTAACATTGTCGGGAGCGTTTTATCAGCTGATATCTATGCCCGTTACTGTAAGGCTAGAAACTACAACACTTTATTCGTTTGTGGTACAGATGAATATGGTACTGCAACTGAGACTAAAGCTATTGAGGAAGGCTGTACCCCACGCGAGCTATGTGACAAATACCATAAAATTCACAGCGATGTCTACAAGTGGTTTCAAATCGGATTTGACTACTTTGGAAGAACAACCACAGAAAAACAGACTGAGATTGCTCAAGATATCTTCAACAAACTAAATGACAACGGATACTTAGAAGAGCATTCTATGAAACAACTGTACTGCGAAGAGCACAAGGCTTACTTGGCTGATAGATATGTCGAGGGCGAGTGTCCAAAGTGTCATTACGAAGATGCCCGTGGTGACCAATGTGACAAGTGCGGCGGTTTGCTAGATCCATTCGAGCTTATTAACCCACGCTGTAAACTAGACAACAGCAAGCCTATTCCTCGTAACTCTGACCATATATTTATCTCTCTTGACAAATTGGAGCCAAGAATCAAAGAGTGGGTTGAAAAATCATCTAGAGAGGGTGGATGGAGTAAAAACTCAAGAACTATCACCCAGTCTTGGTTGAAGGAAGGTCTACAGCCTCGCTGTATTACAAGGGATCTAGTTTGGGGTACGCCGGTGCCTCTCGAGAAGTACAAAGATAAAGTTCTCTATGTGTGGTTTGATGCTACCATCGGTTATGTTTCAATTACTGCCAATTACACTGACGGCTGGAAGAAGTGGTGGAAAGACCCAGAAAATGTACAGTTGTATCAGTTTATGGGCAAAGACAATGTTCCGTTCCACTCTGTCATTTTCCCAGGTTCCCAATTGGGTACTGAAGAGGACTGGACCATGCTTCATCACTTAAGTACCACTGAGTATTTACAGTACGAGGGTGGCAAATTCTCGAAGAGTAGGGGAGTGGGAGTTTTCGGTAATAACGCGAAGGATACTGGCGTTTCACCAAGTGTGTGGAGATATTATTTGGCCTCCGTGAGACCTGAATCCAGCGATTCTCACTTTTCATGGAGCGACTTTGTTGCCAGGAACAACAGCGAGCTTTTGGCCAACCTTGGCAATTTCGTGAACAGACTGGTCAAGTTCGTCAATGCCAAGTACAACGGTGTCGTCCCCGAATACGACCAAAAGCAGCTCCCTGACTTCGACAAGTTGGAACAGGACGTGAACTCTATTCTAAGCAACTACGTTGTTGAAATGGAACAATCTCACGAAAGACGTGGTTTAGAGATTGCTATGTCTCTAAGTGCCCGCGGTAACTTGTTTTTGCAAGAAAACAAGCTTGACAACAGCCTTTTCTCAGACTTCCCAGCCAAGTCTGACGCTGTCGTCGGTGTTGGTCTCAACATTGTTTACTCTGTGGCTTCTGTGATCTACCCATTTATGCCAGAGGCTGCACAAACAATTTACAAGATGTTGAATGCACCACCTAAGAAGATTGATGAAAAGTTCTACCTTTGCATAGAGGGTGGACACAACATTAACAAGGCAGAGTACCTCTTTAAACGCATTGATGAAAAAGAGATTGAGAATTGGAGAAGCAAGTATGGTGGCCAGCAGAAATGAATAATCTTTAATTCTTTTCTCGTCGATGGTAGTCTATACAATGAATGATATAAGATATAAGCACAATAATTGTTTTTTTAGCTTTCAAGCATCTTCCGGTCTATTCTGACCGTACAGCCCGTGACTTAAATGCAAGGGTACCATGGATAAGTGCTACGAGAACTGTTTTCCGTTTCTGCTAATAAAACCTTGATTTCTTGAAAGGCCAGATTGTAATACAGCAAATCTATCAAAAAGACATTGGGCCATAAAGGAAGAACTTGGCTAACTCGAACCAAGTAGTATACAGGCTTCATAAACGAAGCAGGTAATTCAGCATGCTATATAATTTGGACAAATCGTGGAACAGAGATTTGTTTTGCCCCGTAACAATAGGTGAAAGCACTAAAGCTTTCAACTTTTCAGACTTTCTAACGCTTCGTAGACTTCTGCGCTTGGAGGAGGGACCTGCGTGCTCTGAACTGAATATGCTTATTTCCTTTATAAATTTAATCCTTTATCGCATTTTAAGTTCTCACATGGGAAGGGCAATAAACCCGAATGGATAGAAAGGACAGAATATGTACATATGTACTTCGGGCAATTCAAGCTTTCGCAAGCATCAAGGCTGAGTTGAGTTGCTTGTTTGTTAAGCACTTGTTAGCACCTTGGATATAATGAACTTTCAAAAATAAAAAATTGGATTATGATATAATGCAGTATTTACTGGAGCGTAAAACTAATCTCCAAAAAGATGTCGCAAGAAGTGATTGAGCAGGTTGCTACCTACTTAACCCCAAATGTTCCGATCACTCCTATTTCTCAGGGGGCAGAGGCTGTTGTTTTCACGACAAATGTGCATCCATATAATGCATCTGCATGCAAAACCGCAGACGGCATCCCTGTGAAGTACATCATTAAATACAGACCTCCTAAAAAGTACAGGCACCCTTCTATTGATAAAACACTAACCAAGCATCGCACTCTGAGCGAATCGAGAATCTTGGCCAAACTCTCACAAGTTCCTGGGCTTCATGTTCCGAGACTGATTGCATGCGATGTTTATAATGGATGCATATGGATAGAATTTATTGGCGAAGATTTACCTCAAAACCACGGCTTCAGCAATCTTAAGAACTTTCTGTGGATGCACAAGTCTGACCCTTATAATACCGCTATACAAGAGGTTCTTTTCAAAGTTGGGGAGCAAATAGGACTTTTACACTGGAATGATTACTGCCATGGAGACCTTACAACTTCAAATCTTGTCTTACATCAGAAAGATAGCGATTGGATTCCCTACCTCATAGATTTCGGACTGGGCTCTGCGTCGACTCTCGTTGAAGACAAAGGTGTTGATTTGTACGTCTTAGAAAGGGCAATAATTAGCACCCACTCTAGATTCGCTGATAAATACAACGAGTGGATCTTGATGGGATTCAAAAGTGTATACGAAAAAGAAGGGAAGAAAGGGCAGCAGAAACTGAAAGACATAATTAGAAGGTTCGAAGAGGTAAGGTTGCGTGGTAGGAAGAGAAGCATGCTAGGTTAAGGCTATTCCAGGGAATTTCTAATGACACCTTTCACGCATCCCATGACACCGTTCAAGAGCAATACCTGGTCGCCAACTTTCAGATGCCTGACATCAATATTACCTTCAGTTATTAAATTCTTCTTCAGTAAGTAGTACCTCATAACACCGCATAGACAGCCTGATGTCAGAAAGGGGGTTTGGTAAAAGGATTTAGTTGGTTCGGTGCCGTTGAGCAGCAGGGCCACGTTTGAGATGGAGCCCTCCATCAGCTCGAATGCGCTATTGTAAACGAGGATCTCGGATTTAGAAGCAGGATTGTGTACACGTGTAGCGAGCTCTGTCATCCGTTCTCTGGCTGCATTATAGTGATTTCTTCGGGTTGTTTTGAAAGTCGTGAACGGAGAAGCTACGGTGGCCTGGGTATCTACAAAAACGTCCCATACTTCGCCCTGTTGAGGTAAAAAGCCTTTTAGTACGGTATTGATAAAATACTGAGAGGCAGTGGCGAAACTGCCCGAATTTCCTGGCAGTTCGTGCGCTTCAACCCTCATTCGACCCGAGCTAGAGACCAATACCCGCATCTTATAACATTTTTTAACTAAAAGAAGCGCTTGCATGCGGGAAGAAAGATCAGTCGCTAACTCGAATGGACAAGGAAGTGCTTGTATAAGCTTTTCCAGAAGGAGTTCCAGTGGAATTTCGAAGTCCCATTTGAAGAAGCGTAGGGCCAGGTTGAGACGTTTGAATTGCTCACCTAAGAGCAGAAATCGGTTGTAAAATATCTTTTTTAAATCAGGTTCGCTGACTTCGGCTTCTTCATCCATTTCTGGAGGTGGTGAGAGTGGCAGAGTGTCTTTTTGCATCTCGCCAAGCATCTCCGCGATCGCATCTATGGAGTATTCACCACTATCCGAAAGAGGGCTTTCCCCTAGCTCCCCATGTACATCTGCAGCAGAAAGCCTTGGGTCGAGTTCTTCTTCTAATCTTCTAGAGCTGAGTCTACCGTCTGAATGCGTGAACCCCGGATCATACCGCAGCGTCGACAATAATTCGAAGTCTGCGTCGCTAAACTTGAAATTAGGATCAATCACTCCGTGTTGGACAATATCTGAAATTTGCTGCTGCATTGCAGTGAGACCACTCGCGTCTGAACTGTCCATTGCTCTAAATGGTATCGACTCGAAGGACTGAGAAGTGCTCAAGGTCCTGGTGTCGAGGTAAGTGCCTCATCGCCTTTGAGTAAAACATAAATGATCCTGATCCTGTGCATGGCTCTTATATGTTTGATATTCTTCTTCCCACATCAAGAGCCTTGTTGGCGCAATCGGTAGCGCGTATGACTCTTAATCATAAGGTTAGGGGTTCGAGCCCCCTACAGGGCTTATTTTTTAGCTTTTGCAATACTGTGTATCGACAATAATTAATTCGCTAAATGAATTTGAAGATACGCTTTCATCTAACTTATTACTTTGACAGGCCTCCTACAGTCTCTTACGACCAATTGGGTTTTTGCAAGTCTGGCTTGAGATCATCGATGGTGGATTCTATTTCGCGGATCGCATCCGCTTTTGAGTCGGCCAGAGAACTGACATTGGAAGCAGCTGCAGTAGCAGCCTCCCGGCTCGGCGAGAGCTCTTACCATAGGTATTCGCAAAGCATCACACCTGAAGGACTTAGGTCTTTACTTAACTCTCGTAACTCTAGAGAGGTACGAGACGGTATGAAAAGGGTGGCGTCTCTAATGGCATGCGACGACCCAACGATTAACTTGGAGTCTTATTTTGCAGATGTGGTGAAAAACGTAAGCTCGGACGATGTCAAAGTCAAGCGGCTGGTGGCAATATACATGTTGCGATACGCTGAAAAGGACCCTGGCCTGGCTCTGCTGGCGGTCAACTCTGTCCAGAGATCGCTTTCGGATCCAGATTCGGAAGTCCGCTCACTGGCGCTCAAGGCTATCTCCGACATCAAGATCCCATCGCTGTATCCAATTGTGCTTCACTCGGTGAAAAAAGCTATTACAGACGCTGCTGCGGATGTACGTTGTGCTGTCGGCTTCGCTCTTTTGAAGCTGTATCGTGAGCAACGCGAAGAACTAACCAACGACATTCTCCCACTACTCCAAGACTTACTTGCTGACTTGGACCCTGAAGTCGTTTCCTCAGCGATCATTTTAATGAAGGAAGCGTTTCCTGATCACCTGGAGCTCCTCCACGGCCACTTCAGACGGTATTGCGGGCTTCTACCTCAACTTTGTGAATGGTCCCAGCTTTATCTGATAGAGTTATTTGCCAAATACTGCAAGTGCTTTATCCCAAAGCCCATCCTCGTTGATTCTTCCGACGCCAGCCTTACCGTGCCGCTTTCTGATGACTTCACTGATATCCCTTTCGCGGTTTATAACGTTTCTTACCACGCAGATTTAAGTCTGTTCTTGGATTCCATGCAAAAGTTATTACACTCTCAAAACGCTGCCGTGGTAGTTGCAATCAGTAAGGCTTACTTCGAGCTTACGCCGCCTCTAACTTTCAAGAATTCTAAAGCAGCAGATGCCCTTGTTAGGCTCATCGCGGTTCCGTCTGTTGCAGATGGCCGCGCCCTAATCTTACAATGCATACTGGTATATTGCGCTGTGGATCCATCTACTTTTTCTCGGTTTTTGAACAAGTTCTTTCTGTTCCCTAGCGATGACACTAACACAGCAATCGCAAAGTTAAAAATCCTGTCAACTTTAGTGGACCTGAATAACGTCAAGCGGGTTGTCTCTGAGATAAAATACTATATCGCCAACGATCAAAGACCGGCCGTGATCCAGGAGGCTCTAAATACTTTAGCTGGATGCGGACAACTGTCGCGGAGCCTTTCCCTTCATATAACGAAGTGGCTGCTGACCAGAATGGTTGGCGGGATATCATCGGCATCTTTGGATTCATTTGTTAGTGTGCTAAGGTCTTTGATTCAAGAAAACCCTACTGAGCATTTGCATACTATGTTGGACTTATCTCGAGTGTTGAGGACCCAAGATAATTTGAGCGGCACAGCTAAAGCAGGCATAGTTTGGCTTTTTGGTGAGTTCTCAAGTATTAACTTTATCATATGTCCAGACGTGCTAAGGGTGCTGATACCAAATTTTTCAAGAGAGCCTAAAGAGGTGAGATTGCAGATCGTACTCTTAGCTGCTAAGTTATTGTCTTGGGAAATTGACAATTCCAGAAACAGCAGTACTGAGGGAGGTGCGTTTGATGCTGAAAATTCAAGAACAGCTCAAATGGCAAGAGCAGTGTTCTATCTCGCTAAATTTGATGACGATTTCGACATCAGAGACCGTTCAAGACTTTTCTGCTCACTATTTGACAATGAGAGGTACGAAATTGCGTCACTATTATTACAGGCACCTAAGCCTTCTTCAATTGCTCCTATGACCCTTCACATGCCTTTGTCTGGCAACGCTTCAAGTTTTGCATCCCTAGGTCTAGACCCTGATACTGAAGATTACCTCACTTTCTGCTCCTGGACTTTTGACGGAGATGCTGATGAGAGCTCTGCTCTACGCGCCCCTGCTCAAACTAAGGACTACTCGAGAATGAAAACCAGCTTCTCCTCTTCAACGTTCTTTGGTGCAAAAACCGGTAACAACTTTAGTAGAGACTCTCCTGCTGCTCAGACAAGTGATGGGGCGCAGTCCCACGCATCTCGGGACTTTACTTCTTCAGCAGGAAGAAAATACAAGTTACAGAGTTTGGACGAGTTCTTTTCTGACATCCCGGTGAAGGATCAGAGGAAGCGGAGAGTGATTGTGGAGGAAGAGAGTTCAGATGAGGGAGAAATTTCTCAAGAGGCTTCTGAGAGTGATGACATTTCTGTTAGTTCAAGTACTGAAAGCGACACTGAGAGCGAGATCGATGTCAACACGTGATTCCGGAGGAGTTTCCGACCAACTCAAAAGCTGTAAAACCAATAGTCCATGAGTTAATGATTAGCATGCTATAAACACTATAGAATCTCGTTCAATTCCTCAATCATATAGGGACCGCTTTCCACTTGGGGGTAAAAAGGCACTATAGAGTCCAGATGTTGAATGTACGCGTTGTTGTAAAGTCCCCAGAATGATTTCCTCACCCCTTTGGCAGGGTGGAAAAGACCTGCCCAAACATAGTTCAACGCAACCCCGGGTCCAAGGGCATTCCTCAGTGCCTCTAAACCTTCGACGATACGAGTGATGACATGTGGGGATGTTTCAAAAATATTAGGCATTAATAGATTAAGCAAGTGTAAGAAAGCATCTTCGTAGCCTTTACCCATGCAATTCAACGCCAAGTGTCTTATAACAGTAGCAGCCGTTTGACGATGGACCAAATCTCTATCTGTCAAAGCATCCTGTAGCAAGGGTACGGTGGTGTATATGTAGTCTTTCGCGATGCCTCCGATGTATTCAAACATAAAGGACATCGCTTTCAAGACACCATTCTGAACATTTGTTTCTGGCGTTTTGTATTCATTCATAAGAGCTGGAAGGACGGTGATTGGCCCGCACGTTTCGGCAACTATACCGATGGCAACTGCAGTGCATACTCGAAGCTGACGTTCTTGAACTTTGAGGTTGTTTAGCAACGCAACCAATACATCCTGGGGTCCAATAGTTTTTGCGATACTACCAAAGGTACTATTGGCCGACCTTTGAATGGACTTACTTGGGCTCTTTAACATCTCTAAAAGCTCGAAGCATATCCTCATCCATTCCTTAGGCGGGACACTATCTGGACCTTTTTCAGCAATTTTTCCAATCAAAAGAATGCTGTTATGCTGAACTTTCCTTTGACGATTACGCAAAATTGGTGTCAGATTTGGAAGTATTTGGTTAGCCGGAGGTTGCATTCTCGAAAAGTCAGCATGGTTGACGATTTCGCACATTGCGCCTATCATGGAACCCAACACTTCAGGGTACACCTCGCCCAGTGACTCGTACATGATAATGTTAAGCTTATTCAGCATAGCTTCTTCCCCGCAGTGCTTGACAGCAGGGGCTAGCATCGCACATAGGTCAGCTGCGTGTTGTCTTATGATTGGGGATTTGTGTCTCAATCGTTGTAGCACGGTACTTACGATTGGTGGGAGGTATGGTTTCATTCGGGTGTCTAAGGAATTAATAACCGTTCCAAATCCACGTAAGACAATGTTATCTTCGTTAGTTTGTTCCTGAAACGCTATAAGGAGAGCATCGATCAACCTGGTTTCCAGTCGTTGATCAATGTCCTGCGTACCCTCCGATTTTACTATTTGGTTAATGGCACGGGCAGCCATTGTTCTCAACGGCTCTGATTCATCTCTTAATGCGTTTAGGAGATAATCCACAGAAAAGGCGCAACCCACCTTTTCTGAGAGAATAGTTGTGGTATAAACAACTAGTTTGCTTATTTGGCGGTCCAGGGCAGTACGCCGAGTCCAGAAGTTTCTAAAGAAATCAGGCATTATCTCTTCCTTTAGTTGTGATCTTGAAATGCCTTCTGTTCCACAGCATTTTTGTAACACTAGAAGCACTGCTTTCTTCATTTCTTCATCTGGGGAGTGGAATTCACGTTTCACAATTCTCATGACTTCTTGAGTATAATATCCAGCATACTCAGCATCCATTAAGGGGATGATAAAACCCAACGCACGTAGAAAAGATGCCAAGGCCTTTCCTCTATGGGTCCTAATGCCTCGCCACAAAGGTTCAAGGACGTAATTGAAAGCGTCAATACCATACGGGTATGAGCTTTGGGCAAGGGAAGCGACGCATTGCGCAGTAGCAATACGCACTGGTAAATGCTCATCGTTCAATTTGTCGCTAACACATTCGATAAGAGACTGTAAATATGGAAGCACGCCTATACCCATTAAAACTCCAATGCGTTGGATGGTTCTGATGCCAGTATGTCTTGCACGCCAAGACTTGCGCGAGCTGCAGACAGCCTTGAGAAACGGTATCATGTTGGACACACTAAGAGCCTTGGCGACCACGGCCAGTACCCGGGAAGTTATGTTTCTGACGTACTCATCCTGATGATCGATATCAGCTCTAACGTTCATAACAATTGTAGCAAAGCCCACAGAGTGAGCAAGGCGTGATATAATCTCTCTCCCGATTTCCCTTGTCACAATGTCTTCATCTATCAAAGTCGGGGCAATTACAACCAAAACGCGATGAGTGTAAGGCTTTACTAAATCTTGGAGCTGGTAAAGGATTCTGTCCACTACCTTTATCATCAAATGGCGCTCTTGGTCTTCTAAATTCCGATCCATGAGGATTGGGAGCACGCGGTTAAATATCCTGGGAGCGCCAAATTCAGAGGCTCGATCTCGCAGTGCGCGCATAGCTGACTTCCTGGTTTGCGGTCTTCCGTTTTTGATACGAAGAAGCAGGCGGAGAAATTGGCGGTCTTTTTCTTCCTCCTCGCTTAATTCTTTCTTGTCATTAAGTAGTTCCCCGAAATGGTTCTTGTCGCTGGGTTTGAAGAATTGTAGGTCTCGGACCCCCGGCACTTCTGTAATCAGTTCCTTCGACAGGTTTTGGCTTTCCTCTTTTGAAACCTCAGGCATTCTGTACGCCTCTGATATGTCCCACCTAGATTTCTTGACAACAGCCCCCTGCCGTGATTCAATAGTCGCATCTTCCTCCAAGGACCTCTTTCTCTCATTTTCTTGGCCGCTACCTACCTTTTCTTCAAGCTTTAAATTGTAACGCTTTTTCTGATAGTCTGACTCTCTAGCAGAAACGGCTTTTGCTCGCATTCTCTCCGTCAATGCATCATCCTTTTCGTGAAGTTCCAGCTCCGTTTTTAGCTCTTGTGGCATTGTGTAGGCCGCGGTTAGGTTGTGTTTTTGGTTGGGACTCATTGTTTCTACAGCCCGCGAATCACCCATGGTTAATACTTTTCCAACCAAAGCTATTTGCTGGATAGTCCACCGAGCTGCGTTTATTCCTGGCGCCTAGGTCTTGGGTTCAAGTTAGTCTTCATAATTGTATCTTTTTTCCGTAAAACGGCACATCAAGGTTTTTACGTGCTTTCTCAATTATGAACGGGACGCTGTTCAAACATTCTACGTTCAACAGGAAACTTTTCTGAGATTAGGAAGCTGTGTGGGCCGGTTATTTGGGCTGAATGAAATGAGAACTCTTTTGGTGTTGTTTTGGGCATTTCTCGTGGCCAAAGCGCAAGAGGTTAGGTCGTCAATTGATGAGGAACTGCTAATACCAAATGAGACAGAGTCGGCCGGCAGCGCAGATGAAACATGTTTCGCTGAAGACTCGTCATTTGGGCTGGATTCCGGGAACTCTACTTCGAGCGACAAAGAGGAATATATGGGAGGAGAATACGACAATGAGGCGCTGCAAAAGCCCGTTTTTTTCGAAAAGCAAGACGCTATTAGGTATCCTTTCGCTGAGCAACTGACGCTGAAACCATTGCCACGTAATTACATGGTGGCATCCTTCCAGTTTCAGATGGAGTCCAACAATCTTACCGTGGGCCAATCAGAAAGTGACTTCGATGCCTACAGGCATTATACTGTTTTTCCTAAGGCCATCAGCCCCATTCTTGAGTATACGAACACACGACAGCTGCATCTTCGATTCACTCACGGGTTATGGGACTCGGAGTCTTGGGGTCAGCTACCGCACAAAGGGTCCAAGTCTGGCGGAAATGGGGTGGAACTATGGGCGGTAATAGAAGCAGATTCAAAAGAGGTTGCGTTCAGGCACTGGGTGTCGCTGGCTAACTCGTTAAGCGGGCTGTTTTGCTCTTCTATCAATTTTATTGACTCAGAGAGGACGACTTACCCAGTTTCGTCCTTCCAGCCCCTGGGCGAAAACTCGCTGCCAGTTTTCAACGCTACTAACGGATTGTTTTTGATACGAGCGGCTCTGGCGAACGAACCCATCTGTACCGAAAACCTTGCTCCATTTCTGAAGCTGTTGCCAACAAGAGGAAAAAGTGGGATCTCGTCCCTGTTAGACGGGCACAAAGTTTTTGATTCCAATTGGCACAGCATGTCTCTCGATGTTGAAACTATCTGTGATGGTAATGATTGCAAATACCACATGGAAGAGCTTGTTGAAATGGTCTTTAATGTCCCTAACACGCTTGCTCGCGCAGAAAAACCAATCCCAAAGCCTGCTAAAGAGTCAGATTTGATGTGTGACGAAAGTAAACCACACGACAATTTTGAATGTTTCCCGCTTCCACAGAGTAAGAAAATTAAATTCCGACTATCTGAACTCTTTGGAAAGAAAGTTTTGGGCTCGAGCTTAATATCAGAGTCTCCATCGCAGATTTGTGCGGATGTTAGCGAAAACTGGAAGGCATACATTGATGTGGATAAAATGCTTTTCGCCACTGATGACAATTGCTTCAGTGTCAAGGAGAACAAACAGCATGATCTTTACTTAGAATCTGAAGACACAACCCAAGTAGCGCCGCTGGAAAGCGTGCCTCTGTATGTCTCTCGTTCCCTCACCGGATATGGACAAGACAGCGGTGGTTTGAGAACCGTTTTCAAGAACCCAGGAAACGAATCCGTCAATGCCATATACTTTGAGGCCCTTCCTTGGTACATGAGGATCTATCTTTCTTCTTTAAAAATCGAGAGCGCAGATGGTCTTGAAATTGAAGATGTCGTTAGAGGCACTTATTATCTACCAGCTATTGATAGGGAGCGACCCACACACTTGGAGTACAACCTATCAATTCCCGCGAACACTACATTTGCGCTCTCCTACCAGTTCGATAAGGCATTGCTCAAATACGCTGAATACCCACCGGACGCGAACCATGGATTCGAGATAGAATCCGCAGTAGTAACGGTGCTGCAGCCCATAAGATATGAAATGAGGACAGCTACTTTACTGTTATCTTTGTCAACTCCTGATTTCAGCATGCCTTACAACGTTATTATTCTCACTTCAACAGTAATGGGGCTAGCTTTCGGGACCCTGTTCAACTTGATGGTCAAACGGCTTGTTTCTATTGAGGAAGCTGATAGGCAAGCATCTCTACGTCCTGGTTTAAAGGGCAAAGTGGCCAGAATGCTTAAGTCTTTTTCATTGAAACGGAAAGGGGTTGACGAAGCTAAAAAACAGCAGTAGTCTGCCTGCCTGCGGCAGAAAAACTATTGACTGTTGCGATTAGAAGGTCATCTAGCATTAAACTTAGTACATATAAGAAGTCACATTTGTAAACACAACTCCGACAAGGGAGGGCGTCATAAGGCCGTCCCGGCTGCCACAAGTCCTGTATAGAGCTTAGAATGGGTCCTCATAAGGGTCTTCCTCATCATAATCATCATCTTTTTCATATTCGTAAACAATCGCACCCCCTGCATTAAAGCTCTGGGCTTCCAAAAACGGTAGGGCCACGTTTTCACGGGCCGCCTTTTGCCGATTAGAGATGTTGAGATTGAAGGTTGTAAGCCCCTCGAGCATCTCTTGATCATCACCTGCATTCCCATTAACTGCTTGCTCCTGTAGTACGTTGTATGAGTGACTACCGGAATCAAATTGAAAAGTGTATGTTAAAGCCCGCCCTGACTTCCTGCGATTTGTTAACACGAGTTTGAACACATGCAAGTTGAGACCTCGTGGAATTACGAGCTTTTGGATCTTCGAATCTAATGCTTCTTCGGCAGCCGCATCTTCTGTAATGGGCAGACACTCCAGAATCGATGTGGCCATAAATTGAAGTAGCTGCAGTGACGATGGGTAGTTCTCCATCGAGCTCGGCCTAGCCTCAGGCTGCTGCTTGTGGTATATGCCTAGCAACACAACAGATGGAGACACCATGCTAGAGATGAACTGCGATAGTTTACTACTTGGTATCAGGTTCAGCGTATCGATGATGACTAGGTGCTTTCTTGGTGAAGGCTTGGATGGCAGATATGACCTTATTGTATCCAAAAGCTTGGACTCCGACCCTGTTCCCTCGATAAAGTGTGTGGCATACGCAGGCTTGTTGTTTGTTTCATAAGACACGTATATGATCGTAGCAGAATCGCCCACCTCTCTCGAAATCTCCTCAACAAGGCAGGCTGCAGACCTTTCTATGCAGTCGACACATAAGATAAAAGGTGAAGACTCTCTCAGGGACAAAACCCTCTTCAATAATATCGCGGGATTATGTGACGAACTGGCCATGATACGCTATCTTTTATATCCATTTTCTTGACTACGGCGTCGTGAGAAAGCCGATGGCCTCTATCTTGAAGTCGAATTCGATTGTTCAAATTATATCATGTGATCACGAATAATCATGAAACTTGACCATCTTTCCATTTCATAGAGAGGTATCTATATAATCGCGAAGTTCAAAAGGAAGAGAATCCGGGCTTCTCTCTTAGATCATGCCAACGACCTATGGGCCTCAGCCCCTCCGGAAACTTAATACGGAAACGAGGCATGGGTTTGGTGATCAGTATTCTTCGGAACAATACCTCGAGAACCTGGAAAATAACTTTATGTTTTATTTTGATGATAAAAGGCACAGGACCAACGGCAACTCCACTTCGCCTGAGATTAAGGCCAAAGATGATTACCACTACTACCAACCTATTCCAGATTGGAAGATAGTTAAAGAGCGACAGAAAACTGTGTCCGCAGCACTACTACTGTGCCTGAACCTAGGAGTCGACCCTCCTGACGTAGCCAAAACACACCCCTGCGCGAGGCTGGAGTCTTGGGTTGACCCGCTCAATTTCCAGGACTCTAAGAAGGCCATTGAGCAGATCGGAAAGAATCTGCAGTCTCAGTACGAAACTCTGTCTTTGAGGACTCGATACAAGCAATCCTTAGATCCCTGTGTCGAGGATGTGAAAAGATTCTGTAACTCCTTGCGGCGGGCCTCCAAGGATGAAAGAATCCTTTTTCACTACAACGGTCATGGTGTGCCCCAGCCCACAGCTTCCGGCGAAATGTGGGTCTTTAATCGCGGATACACGCAGTACATTCCGGTGTCACTGTACGACCTCCAGACTTGGCTTGGCGCCCCCTGCATCTATGTCTATGATTGCAATAGTGCTGGCAATATAGTGGCCAACTTCCAAACGTTTGTACAAAAAAGAATTAAAGACGACCAAGATGGAAACCATGATGCTGCTGCACCGTCACCCACCCAGGCCTACACCGAGTGCATTCAGTTGGCATCCTGTAGAGCAAATGAACTGCTCCCAATGAAACCAGAGCTTCCAGCAGATCTTTTTACATGTTGCCTGACCTGTCCAATCAAGATCAGCGTTGAAATATTTCTCATGCAATCCCCACTAAAGGAGTCGAAGTACTCGGTTCTATTCCAAGACTATGACTCGCGGTCCCATCGATCAGGGGAGCAATCTTTTTCTACAAAGCCCAATGTTACGATCCCTGGCAAGCTATCCGACAGGAGAACTCCACTAGGTGAATTGAATTGGATTTTTACTGCAATCACGGATACCATAGCTTGGACATCTCTACCGCGTCCGCTATTCAAAAAGCTCTTCAGGCACGACCTCATGGTCGCAGCACTCTTTAGGAACTTTCTCCTCGCAAAGCGAATTATGCCCTGGTACAATTGCCACCCGGTTTCTGATCCAGAGCTTCCTGATTCGATAGCAGATCATCCTATGTGGAAGTCTTGGGACTTGGCTATTGACGAGGTCCTAACAAAACTTGTTGATGATCTTCAAAGTGTGCCATCTACCTCTGCAGATCTAGAACCGCAGCCACCTCTACCAGAGCAGCAGGCACCAGATACATCCATTGACGACCCGTTGCGTTCGAAAGCGGCTGCAGGCACCCTGAGTACGATGTCATTGGCTAATCATCAAGCGGGAAGCCTTTCACAAGTGTCGCAACACCTTTCGCAGCAGCAGCTGTTACAGCACCAACAGCAGCAGCAACAGCAACAGCAGCAGCAACAGCAGCAGCAACAGCAGCAGTTTACAGGATTTTTTGAACAAAACTTGACTGCTTTTGAGCTGTGGCTTAAGTATGGGTCGAACACCCGCCACCCACCAGAGCAGCTGCCGATAGTTTTGCAGGTTTTGTTATCTCAGGTTCATCGTGTTAGAGCGCTTGTCTTGCTTTCCAGGTTTTTGGATTTAGGGCCCTGGGCCGTCTACCTTTCGTTATCAATCGGAATATTCCCATATGTCTTGAAACTCTTACAAAGTCCTGCTCCAGAACTCAGGCCAATCTTGGTTTTCATATGGGCCAGAATTATGTCCATAGATTACAAAAACACTCAGGCCGAACTGATCAAAGAAAAAGGATACCTCTATTTCGTTAAAATACTGGTACCCGAGTTGGGTGTGCACCCACAGCCGGGAAGTGCTCCTCAACTTCAAAGGACTATAAGTGGCGGTGGGCTGACTATGAATGCTAGTACAAGTATTGGAACTCAGCGTTACCAGTTCTATCAGAACTTTCAAAATACCAATAATCCTGGGGTAGCAATGGCGAATAATACGACTGATGAGCAAAAGGCCATGGCTATGTTTGTGCTCTCATCTTTCCTGCGTGACTTTCCTCTAGGACAAAAGTACTGCTCTTCCTTAGAACTTCTCGGCAAGATATGCTACTATGTGGAAACGTCCGATGTGCCGCTTCTTCGGCAGTGGTGCATCGTGCTCATGGGTCAGTTATACTTGAAGAACCCTTTCAACAAATATCTGTGCATGACTTGCGGATTCTTGGACAAAATCTACATTTCTATGAAGGACCCCATTCCAGAAGTTCGCTGTGCTGCGTTGTTAGCTTTCAATATGTTTATTTCAGAGAAAAATGACTCTGAAATGGCTCTTCAGATGCAACAAGAAATGCAACAACAGGTGCAACAGCTTCAAATTCAGCTCCAATCGCTTCAAGGTGGCCAAATGCAAAGACAGCAAGCTCAAGCTGAGCGTCAGCTGCAACAACTACAAGCTTCGCTATCTCAAATGAGAACCATGGATTCAAGAAAACTGAAACAAGACGAGATCAAAATGACTATTGAGGCTTTAAGCTTAGTAAATGACGGATCGCCGCTAGTGAGGAAAGAGTTGATTATATCCTTGTCTCGCATTGTGCACCGGTACATCAACTTCTTTTTCGTCATTGCTTTCAATGAACTGTGCGATGAGATCTCTCAGTTGGAGTCTACAGGTGACAGTGCAGCCTTGGAAAGCAAGCAGTCGATAGCTCACGGGTCAATTTTCAATACAGTTTGGAAGTCACTTCTTATTCTCGCAGAGGATCCCTACCTTGAAAACAAAACATTAGCGCAGCAGGTAGTGGATTATGTTTTTACGAAACTGAATGTTCACCCTCAGCTCAACGAAGTAGTGTTGTTGATGGAGCTATATTTAGTCAAGCATACCTCCTGCAACGCCACCAGCCACGGGACAGCGACCGTTTCTACACTTCCCACAGCCAAAAGACCTCTCAGTTTGTCTGCTAACAAAAGGGAAGCTGCTAGCGATTCAGAAACCCCGAAATCAGGCATGTTCAAGAGAAGTATTTCTTTGAATGGGCTCCTGAAGGCTCTAGGGTGGGAACAGGATCAGGAGGACTCTTCGTTAGAAACTCCTTCTAATAGAGCGTTTGGAAGACTTCAAGGCAACAACCTTTTAACTGTCCCGTACGGAGTATCGCCTTCGGCAACTACCCCAAGATACAAAAAAACTAAAGGCCCTATTGATATGCCTTTAAAGAGCAGCTTCTTGGACTACTCGAGGGAGTATTTTCAAGAACCTCAGATGAAAAAACAAGAAGCAGACGAACCTGGCAGTGTGGAGTATACTTCGAGACTCTGGCGTAGGAACAGAAATGAGTCCATAATCCAGAGGACCCAGGCCCAGAAGAGACTGGCACTATATGGAGACTGGTCTAACAAGATCGGGACATTAGATAACAAAACACAGCCAAAGTTGTTAAAATTCAGCCAATTTGAAAACTACATCGCATGCTCTGACGACAGGGATAACATATCGATTTTTGACTGGGTTGATAGAAGCAAGCTTTCTACATTTTCAAACGGCAATCCCTTTGGTACCAAAATTACAGATATGAGTTATCTAAACGAAGATGATGTGCCCCTGCTTCTTGCAGGCTCCTCAGACGGTATTGTGAAAATATACAAGAATTTCCAGAACCTTGACGAGCTAGAACTCATCTCCTCGTGGAGGGGTCTGACTGACTTGCTTTTGACACCGAGGTCAACTGGGTTGCTAACAGAGTGGCAGCAGAGCAGGGGGTCGCTCTTGGTAACAGGAGATGCCAAGATTATCAGAATATGGGATGCTTTGACCGAGACTATTGAAGTTGATATACCTGCCAAATCTTCGTCGCTTATCACTTCTATTACGTCGGACCAACTTTCGGGGCACATGTTTATAACAGGTTTCTCCGATGGATCGCTTCGAGCATATGACCGCCGCGTCGACCCCAGGGATTCCATGGTAAGACTATGGAGATCAGGAGATGGGAAATCTAGTTCTGGAATAAACAACATTCATTTGCAGAGAGGCGGGTATCGTGAACTAGTAAGCGGGACTGAAAATGGCCTTGTCGAGCTTTGGGATCTCCGATACCAAAATTCGATAGGGAAGTTCAAGGATGAAGGCGACAAGAACTCTCCCATGACTACCATGACATCGATGAAGGTGCACGAGCATGCGCCTGTGATCGCTACTGGTACTAAATCGTTAAAAATCTGGACTACTTCGGGCGATCTGCTGTCCTCGTTTAAGAATAATACACCAGCACACGCAGGCGGTGTTGCTGGCACGCTTGCCACAGGAATAAGCGCTTCAAGGATTTCAAGCTCTTTCATTTCCACGACGGCTTTCCATCCTCATGAGATGATCCTAGCCGCCGCAAACTCTCACAACTCAAGCATTAATATCTACGAATGTTATGGGGGAAAGACAGACTACCTGTACTACTAAGTTGTTTCGATTAGAAGCTCGGGTGAAACTCAGTATGCTCAGCGGCATTCAATTTGTTTGGGGTCGAACTTATTATGAAAGTAGTGTTTGATGTGACATGTAGCGAGTATTTATTGATGTAGTCTAGATGACGTTCATTTAAAATAATTTATCATTCCAAATTCCTAAACTAAATCAACAATGCCTCAAAGGGATTGGCGCACATTAGCAAGACAACAATCAGGTTTCACGTAGTACAGAAGTCGGAAACAAGCCATGCTATTTCTCTAAGGCTTGAACGTAAATCTAAGTACCAGAACCATTAATTGATCTGAGAATCTTTCTGTGATATGCACTGAAACAAAAGAAGCATGTTTGTATGCACTAATCTGCTTCTACAACAAGAAGTAGTTCTAATAGTGTAGTGGCTATCACGTTGCCTTCACACGGCAAAGGTCCTGAGTTCGAACCTCAGTTAGAACATTCTTTTTGCCAATATTATACAATCAAGCATAAGGAGGAGCAAGTCGCTGTTCTCTAGCAGAGCGTAACCACGTTCAGAGGCCAAGCAAGCACCTGCGGTGGCCAGTTTGCTTGCTTTATCTTGCTCATTAATAGTCAATTTCGTTGGAAGCGACACTATGGACGACTGGCATCAATGGAACCCTTATATGGGAAACCCAGTGCCGCTTCTTTATCAAGGAAGTTGCCATAAGAAAACTCTGGTCATCTGTTGAAGTATTCCTCACACCATTGCTGAGTGAAACAGGCAGATGGGTGTACACGCGCTATGGGATATTGTTGGGCCAACAGCGAAGCCTGTGCGACTGGAGTCACTTAGTAACAAGCGTCTAGCAGTGGACGCATCTATCTGGATCTACCAGTTCTTGAAAGCTGTCAGAGACAAAGAAGGAAATGCCATGCGGTACTCCCATGTTGTCGGGTTTTACAGACGTATCTGCAAACTGCTGTATTTCGGCATAAAACCAGTTTTTGTCTTCGATGGCGGCGCTCCGGCACTGAAGAGGCGGACAATTCAGCAACGTAAAGAAAGAAGGCAAGGGCGCCGAGACAATGCAGTGAGCACGGCGAAGAAACTTCTCGCTTTACAGATGCAAAAGGGAGATCGGGACACAAATAGAGAAAAAGCTTTGAGAGGCACGTCGCAGACCCACGTTCATAGACAAGATGACGAATATGACCTGCCGAAGATTCCAGGCTTCAAGTACGATGAGAGCGACACCAGAATAAACGCAGATGACTTCAAAGCAATTATGGAGAATATAGATGAACTGGACGGTGTAGACCTTGACGCTGTGAACCCTGCATCCAGAGAGTTCGAAGAGCTCCCCAAATCAACCCAGTACATGATTTTATCAGCGCTAAGGCTCAAATCTAGACTTAGAATGGGATATTCAAAGGAACAGTTAGAGGAGATCTTTCCAGACAGTATGGATTTTTCGAAGTTCCAAATTGATATGGTAAAGAGAAGGAACTTCTTCACCCAGAAGCTCATGAGCGCGACGAATACACACGACGGCGGCGCCTCAAAATTAGACGCAGAACCGTACAAGAGGGTAGCTGGGCAGCGGGGCAAAGAATACCAGCTCATAAGGACTGAGAATGGCTGGGCATTAAGTCTGACTGGAAACGACGGGTCTGAAATAAGCAAAGCCATTGTTGTCGATGAGCCTCAGAGACAAACAGAAGGCGAATTTACAAAGCGCCCCGAATTCCAGGGTGAAGACGACGAAGATGAAGACATTGATTGGGAGGACGTGGACGTTGAGAAAAAAAAGAGCGAAAAGGAATTAGATTACTCTATCAAAGCCTCAATGCTCTCGGTCAAGGCCAGTACTGTCCGCTCCGGGGGCGGCCAATCTTTTCTAGATAGCCGTACTACAGGAACCCGCGGGGATGGCCCTCAGGACAAATTAGTGTACGTTTCGAGCGAGCCTGAGCTAATAGAAGACGAAGATGAGGACGAAGATGACTTCTCCGAACTCACGAAAGAGATTCAATTAATGGAGGACCTCAAGAACAAAAGAGGAACCAGAAGCAAAGAAAGTCAAATGCGAAACTCTAGCTTCCAAGAACATGATAAACGAGAAACTGATTTCAAGAGACCAAGCTCCTTGGCCCGTCCCTCAACTAGAAATGAATCTGCTAATACCAAAGAGCGAATGAAGACGATTGATACTGAGAAGGAAGCTGACGAGCGGGAGAAAATTAAGAAAAATGGAGTGTTAGAGAAAAGTCGGCAAGGAAGAGAATTGGCTGACTTTATTGCTCCATCTTACTCACAAAAAAAAGTCCTAGACAACAGCCCCCAAAAACCGAGCTCAATCGAAACTGAGAAGCCGAACTCCTCTTCGAACTCTGAGCAAAACTTGCAGTTCGTTATGGATAAAATTCATCATTTGAATGAAAAGCAAAACCAACAAGCGGAAGTCACTCCAGCTACCGAAAGAACTAAAAGTCACGATTCGGAACTCGCTCAGACTTACTCACAGGGACCAGAACATGAAGAAAGGTCTGTCCAAGAGGTGCCCGTCCAAGAGATGCCCGTCCAAGAGACGCCCATCCAAGAGACGCCTGCGTGGTTCAAGTCCGCGCCAGACTTTAACCCTCACTTGGGAACCTCGTTCCTGACTAGCACAACGGAGAAGGAGCCTACGCAAACGGAAGATGAAAGAATGGGTCTATTGACTGGCTCGAAAGCTGCTGAGCTGCTATACCAAAGAGATGTCTTGGATAAAGATAATAAATATAATGGGAATCAGAGCAATGCAGAGGATGATGTTATAGAGATAGCGCCTCCGGAAAACGCGGCTGCGGGCAAGACTTCCGAGGAAGAAGAATCAGTTGATAGTACTGTGGATCAAGATGAGGCGCAAGTACCTGTGGTAGATTATGATTTCTCAGAGGATGAGGAAGATGCTTTGGTCCATCAACTGAGGGAAGAAGAACAAGACTACAATGCATTTAAAACAACTTTGAACCCGTCAATCGCAAGCGCCACATTTGTGGACGAAGAGCTACACAATCAACAGATGAGAGATAAAAGAGATTCTGACGAAGTCACTGCAGCAATGGTTGCAGAGGTGCAAGATCTTTTGACGCGATTCGGTATTCCATTTATGACAGCCCCTATGGAAGCAGAAGCACAATGCGCGGAACTGCTAATACTGAAACTAGTCGATGGCATTATAACCGATGATAGCGATATCTTTTTGTTTGGGGGCGATAGGGTCTACAAAAATATGTTTCAGGAGAAAAACTATGTGGAGTACTACTACAGTGACTTGATGAAGAAGGAGCTTGGACTGGATCGTGAAAAGTTTATAGATCTTGCTCAATTACTGGGCAGTGATTACACTACTGGGGTGAAGAGTGTTGGGCCTGTGTCGGCAATGGAGATTCTTGCCGAATTTGGCAGTCTTCAGAAATTCAGAAACTGGTATAATGAGGGACAGTTCAATAAGAAAAAGCAGGAAGAAGAGTCCACTTTCGAGAAAAGACTTAGGAAGAAGCTTGTGACGAACGAGGTAATCCTTGATACCGAGTTCCCGAGCGACCTCGTCAAGGAGGCTTATCTGCGACCGGAAGTAGACCATGATGCCACGAAGTTTACATGGGGCGTACCTGACTTGGATAGGCTACGAAATTTTTTTCAATCTACTGTAGGATGGCCGCAAGAGAAGACTGACGAAGTTATGATTCCTCTGATCCGAGAAGTCAACAACCGAAAAAAAACAGGCATCCAAAATACTTTGACGAACTTCTTCCCGTCGGAATACATCAAAGCCAGTAAAGATATCAAACTTGGAAAACGTATCAAAAATGCTAGTGGGAAGCTTAAAATGAAGAAGCAGCGAACCGAGTAAAGTGGCGCTAATCGCCACAAGCACCTTTATCCTGGCTTCTTTTTTTTTAGAGCAGGTGGACTTCTGACATTTTTGCGTCAGACTGACGTTAGTTCTTGCAAAACAAAACTATTTGAACTAGAGAAATTGCTAGCCACAGATTCATCAAGCCTCTTACCTAGCTAATATATACATTGGTGTCGATCTGCTAACAAGTTGGAACTATGAAGGCACAGAAAGGTCATCAACCCAACTCGAGAGTTTTGGCTGCTAATGGAGCCATCACTAACATTGAGCGCGCAGGCCATTTTCCGGGTGTGAAGCCGGTGTGCGAGAGATCGCCAAAAAGGAGGGAAAGCTTCAAAGTTACCAAAGGCAAGAGACTTGATCCGGGAGAGCTGTATAGCCCACACGCAGACACATCCGACAAGACTACAGGCTTTATGTCTAGTCCCATCGGCAACATTCCCGATAGTAGCGCTGCGAGGCGTGCCGGCTACGTGAACCGCGCGTATGCGCCAGGGGACAGCCCTTTCGCGCATTACGCATTGATGAACTATTGTAACAGCAATAGCCACCTCAATACTTCGATCTATGCCAATCCAAATATGTCGTCTCTTGTTGGTGTTGAACATACTGAACAAGACGTCAACAATATCTTTGATGATTTTGAGCATTTCAGTTTCCAAAGCTTTCCCTCTTACTTTAACCCACGCGAAGCTTCTAACATGCCACACCAAGAAAAAGTAAATAAGTGGATCGAAAGTGTCCCTACATTCAACGTATCCGAGGAGCTTTGGGAGAGCGAGTGTTACAGTGTGAGCGGGGATCTTGACTGGGAGGAGAAAGAGTTCGATCGGGGCCTCGTTTGCCATGGGTCTTTGCCCTTCTCCCTTGCTACTGCTGACGAGATTTTGCATCTACAGGCCAAAAGGTTAGATACGCTTGTTAGAAAGAACTATGAACTCACCCCTGATGTACCATTAACTCCTGGGGAGTTTTAGCAGGCAAGTTCCTAACAATTTCCATATTAACGCATCATGTATTCTGTTGTTTAAGTATAATTTGAAGTTTGTCACTAAATTTCAAACCGACACAGTTTTTAGGATTTTTCTGGGTTGTATTGTTATTCAAGTGAAATCGATAGAGCCAACGTTTAGATAAAGGTCTAATATTTGGAAATTTAGAGCGACGCACCCCACTCTCCAAAAGCTAGATAGGAATATCTTCAGCGTGCCATTGAAAAGCCATGTCCAATGAGAAAAAAGAAGGGATTGGTTTGAAAGAGCGGTTGCTGAGCGCCGTGGCAGGCTCATTACTCACCTCACTGATCTTGACCCCGATGGACGTTGTGAGGATACGATTGCAGCAGCAGCAAATGCTGCCAAACTGTGAATGTGATGCAAACGGCAAGCTCTCCCTCAAGACTGTAGCACCTAAAGGCGTTTTTTGGCAGGACGCATGTTTCGCCGACGTACATTGCCAAACAAGTTCAGTAAACTATAACAGCACTTGGGATGCTTTCACAAAAATTGCAAGAATTGAAGGGACAAGAAGTCTTTGGCGAGGTCTATCAATCACCCTGGTGATGGCTGTTCCAGCTAACATGGTTTATTTCATTGGTTATGAGTCTCTCCGAGACAACTCAATCCTGCAAAACGGATACGCTAGACTTAACCCACTAGTGTGCGGAGCCATAGCCCGAGTCCTGGCTGCTACTACAGTTGCACCACTCGAGTTGTTTCGCACAAGGTTGCAAAGCATTCCTCGTTCTAGTCCTAACAGCACGGCTGCGATGATGGCCAAAGACCTAATAAAAGAGTCACGGTACGAAATATCGAGAGTTGGATACCGAGCCTTGTTCAGAGGTCTGGAGATAACGCTTTGGCGTGATGTTCCGTTCAGTTCTATTTATTGGGGCTGCTACGAATTTTACAAAAGCAATATTTCTATCAAGTCGGATTGGAGCATTGTTAACAGTTCCAACAGTAATTGGAACCACTTCGTGAACAGCTTTGTCGGCGGAAGCTTTGGTGGAGCAGTAGCAGCCATTTTAACACACCCGTTTGACGTCGGAAAGACCAGAATGCAAATATCATTTCTGAACAACACGCCAGGTAAAAGTCCTTCCAAAAATATGTTTAAGTACCTCAACCAGATACGCAAAAGTGAAGGCTTGGGGGCACTTTATACCGGCTTGGTACCGAGGGTCATCAAAATTGCGCCAAGTTGCGCAATTATGATATCAACATATGAGGTTTGCAAGCGCCTCTTTAGCACATAAGCAACATCAAACAAAATGCATCACCTGTAAATAAACAAAAAAAGACTTACGTCTTCGAATTTAGCCCGAGGCCATCATGTCTTTGGGGACTCTGCCCATTTGTTTCGGTCCAGATCTTGTTCAGGCTCGTAAGCGAACCTCGACACATCCTCACCATGCGGAGGAAATTTGATTAGGGTTCCGCCATCAGAGTTCACCGCATTAGAAGATGAGGGATGTTTAACTCGTACGTTGTTGTCAAAATTGAACTTCAGGTTAGGAGCTCGGATTGTTTCATTTGTTTCTGGGTAAGGCAACCGCGTTTTGAGAGTTGGGCCTTTTCCTGCAAGACCCTCGCATCTCAACGTTCGGTGCGAATCAAACGAGAACCCGTGTGCATTAGATTTTGAGTAACCATCCGTTTGTTCAGAGGTTTTGGTAGAGATTTGATTCAGGTCCTTTTTCTGCGCGCTCTCGCTAGGGAAAATTGATAAAGACTCATCTAGACCAGTCTTGAACTCGAGTTTCAGGTCTGGTTGGCTGTCGAAGCGTGGTTGGTTTTCTTTGCAATTGACGGGTGATTTTTCAGGAGCTTTCATATGTCCCCGTCTTTCTACACATCTCATAAGCGAGTCCTGGCCATTGTACATTCCGCTCATGATTTCAACAAGCCGGTTAGGGTCATCCCTCTCTTGAGCATTTAGCTTGGACCAGTGCTTATCGGCCCTTTTTCTTCTCAAATCTTCAATATGCTGCTCGATGTTGTCTGCTCGAACAGTTCTGAGGTACTCAACAGAGTTCTGAAAAAACGCCTTGCTAGTGTCTTTGATGTCGGAAGCCGTTTCAAAATATTCGACACTAGCGTTGACAAAAAGCTCTCTCGCAGTGGTACTGAGAGATTGCTGATAGTGGCCCGTGATAACCGATAGCGAATTCTGTTTAGTAATGACTTTTTCTTTCAAGAAATGGGCCTCTTCGCTGTGATTGCCTTTCTTGGCCCGCATTTGCCCGTATTTCTTTATGGTGTGCTGCAATTCCTTGCGTTCTTGAAGCATTTCCTCCTCTCTCATTTTGGTAAACTCTAGGGCCTTTGAAACCTCCCTCAATTTGTCAGAAAGGCGCTGCTCAAAAACGAGGTCTTCGTGGAACATTTGCTGCAGGTCCGAGATCAAAGACATGTTTTCTTCGGCTTCGATGGTTTCTTGCCACCACTCGTTGAGCTCTTTTAGTAGCTTCTGGTAACCTTTGGAAACCTCGTTTTTCTTGGATGAAATCTGAAGCAGTCGTTTTTGAATAGTACCTAGCGTAGTAGCACTCCTCAGTGGCGACTTCGCCGTGACTTTGTCCCAGGGAGCACTGTTCTTACTCAAGATTGCGTCGCGTTCGAGCCCAATAAAATCGCATATGCCTCCAGAAGCAAACGGGGATCCGCTAAACGGGACTCCCGAAGCCAGGTCTTTCCTCTTTGGTGAAGCAGTAGACCTCGCATAATTGTCATTTTGATTATCCGTAAGAAACGTGTTTGCACTTTCCGGAGGTTGGCCAAACTGTTGCGGCTCTGCTACTTGACTCTTGTCGATTGAATCTTCAACTATTAACTGTATTGGCTTTCGCTTGATGGCGTTCCACAGTTGGCTTTGTCTTTCAGCAGCGGAGTCTTGGTCTGTCAAATATTCCTGCGAATCATAACCGCGGAACATGCTAAGTTTGGATTTTACCCTATCAAAGAAGCTATGTGAATCCGCAAGGAACCCTCTTCCGCGCGAGTAGGCGCGCTCATTGTTGGGCAGATCATAATTAGAATGCATAATCGAAGATTCCTCCAAGTATGGAGGCTTTGAATATATCTGCTCTTGCTCTCTATAATAGTCACTCATGCACACAATTTCTACAAGCTCAGCGGTAGCCTTTGAGTATATACTGGTTCGATAGTTCTTCTTATGCGACTTGAGCACCGCTTTTTGTGAAGCTGACGTTGACACTGACGCCAATCTTAAGATAAACTTGTCATGTCCGCACATTTGATACGGATGCTTGTTGAAGAATCGAAAATATCAGTGAAAAGGACCGCCACCTCAGACGCCAAGGGACTACTGACCTAGATCACGAGCTCTTCCGTGTAATTTGTTGTGTATTCGCTAGATAAAATCGTTATTTGAAAGGCCTTTGGACTGCTGTCATTGTACAGCAGTCAGAAAGACCAAGGTTTTTCACTAGTAAATTGAAGTTCCGCAATCAAGCCTGGTAAGTAGAAGCGGAGATGTTACCACCTCTACCGGTCCAGTTGATGTGGATGTCCTGGCCCTCTGGGAGGTCCTTGCTGGCACACTCTGGCAAAACTCTGAAGGTGTGAGCACCGAAGTAGTCACGTTGAGCCTGCAACAAGTTGGCTGGGAGTCTCTCGGATCTGTAACCGTCGTAGAAGGACAAGGCAGTAGAGAAGGCAGGAGTTGGGATACCCTGGGTGGAAGCCAAGGCAATGGTCTTTCTCCAGCCAGTTTGGGCCTTGGTGATGGCGTCGGTGAAGAACTTGTTGAACAACAAGTTTTCCAACTCTGGGTTCTCTCTGTAGGCCTTGGTGATCTCAGCCAAGAAGACGGATCTGATGATGCAGCCACCTCTCCACATCAAAGCGATGGCAGGGTTGTTCAGCTTCCAGTTGTAAGTCTTACCGGCCTCACGGATCAACATGAAACCTTGCGCGTAAGAGATAATCTTGGAAGCGTACAAAGCCTGCTCCAAGTCGTCGACAAACTGCTGCTTGTCCTTGACAGCGTCCTTGGCGACCTCTGGGCCTGGCAGGATGGAGGCGGCTCTGACTCTCTCACTCTTTAGAGAAGAGAGACAACGAGCGAAGACGGCCTCGCCGATCAAGGTAACTGGCATACCTAGATCCAGAGCGTTAATGGCGGTCCACTTACCGGTACCCTTTTGGCCGGCAGAGTCCATGATCTTCTCGACCAGTGGGGTGCCGTCCTTGTCGTCGTATCTGAGGATGTCACGGGTGATTTCGATCAAGAAAGAGTCCAAAACACCAGTGTTCCACTTGGCAAAGACGTCACCAATCTCCTTGTCGGAGAAACCGCCCACACGCTTCATGATGTCGTAAGCTTCGGTGATCAGTTGCATGTCACCGTATTCAATACCGTTGTGAACCATCTTGACGTAGTGACCAGCACCTGCGGGGCCGACCCAGTCGCAACAAGGCTCGCCGTCGGACTTGGCGGAGATGGCCTGGAAGATCTCCTTGATGTGTGGCCACGCCTCCTCGGCACCGCCGGGCATCAGGGAAGGACCGTAACGAGCACCCTCCTCACCACCGGAAACACCGGAACCGACAAAGTAGATGCCCTTGCCCTTGAGCTCCTCGTAACGACGGTTGGAGTCTGGGTAGTGCGAGTTACCACCGTCGATGATGATGTCGCCCTTCTCAAGGTAGGGTAGCAACTGCTCGATGAATGCATCGACAGCAGCACCGGCCTTGACCAGCAGCACAATACGGCGAGGTCTCTTTAGGTTGTCAACCAACTCTTGGATGGAGTGTGCACCGATGATTGGCTTGCCCTTGGCCTCGTTCTCAATGAAGTGGTCCACCTTGGACACTGTTCTGTTGTACGCGACAACCGTGTAACCGTGGTCAGCCGCGTTCAAAATCAGGTTCTGACCCATGACGGCCAGACCGATCAGTCCCATGTCACCTTTAGGTTGAGCCATTGTGATGTGTGTCTATAAACAGGGATAAATGTCCAATTGAATGTGTATAGTTCCACAGATCAACTGTATCACTAGAAGCACTGCCAATAAAATCTGGGTGGCAAATACCTCTATGACCTCTCCTTTTTATATACTTTGCATAATTTTTTTCAGCGTGGCCGCCAACGCGTTGCTGGGCGACAAGATCACGTGCATTTAGATAATTACGCACTTTTTTTGCGGTTGTGGTTCGCGTTCGTAGTGATGCAGGTTCTGGAAATGTTCAGGCTTTATAAGCGGTCTCGCAACGCAGTGAAGCGCTGCAATACAATGTGGCTGGTAGAAAGTCGGTTTGGGTACACTGGTCGGCACTTTTATAGTCAATGCACGCTCTAAGAGGCACTATTCAGGCCCAACGGCTCAATTTCTGTTTCGTATGTTGTGATCTTGCTGTGGTGATTTGAGATCTTTTTGCTTATGTAAAAAGAGCTCGGCGGCTAATCAGCCAGGTCCGTGGTCAGCGTATGAGGTCCTTTAGGATCTGACTCACTCTCTGAATCAGACTGTCCAACTACAGCTAGGTCCAGTCCGCTTATACGTTTGCTGCTTTGCCGGGACGATGATGCGTCGCTGTGCGCGGCCTTCAGCGGCCGGGGCACGAACACCGCAGGCGTTGTTAACCTTGATGTCGGTGGTGGAGACGAGCGCGTTGAGCTGCCCGCCTGCAGGTCAGCGCGCGCCTCTGCTCGAGCGTCCGTTCTCGCGTTTGCGCTCTTTGCCATGTCACGCAGGCGTTCCGCCGAACCTTCTTTGCACAAGATCTCCCGCACAACATCTGAGACGACAGATGCATCTTGTGGGTTTCTGGTCCTCGTGCGGGCAAAGACGTGATATAGCGGGAAGTCTGTCCGGTTGTCGAACGCCGCGCGAACTTTGTTGTCGCCGCAGTGCTTAACGAGCCATCCGAAGTGGTCGCATATGGCAGCCAGATTCACCGAGTGCTCGGCGGGCGCCATAGACATACCTTCTATGCTTTGTGTCTTGCTTATCTCCTCGTAACAGATCATGGGTATTAGGCTATCTGGCAGTTCCAGCAGCCAGCTCTGTAGCAGGCCAACGACGTCAGCTAGCGGTCTTGGTTTGCTCGTGAGAACGTTCGCCAAGCTAGTCGAATGACTACCGTCTGCTTCTTTGAACTCAGCGATGCATTCACGACGCAGCCGCGACACGCGCCTCAAGTCCATGGGGAGCTGCCAAGCCTGCAAAACCTCGACCGCGTCACACCCCTGTAGATATTCTAGAAGGATGTGCAGCAGGACGATAACTCCAAGCTGATTTGCAGGAAGTTCTTGTAAGTCTGTATGAAACATTGCAACCCCAGTCAATTCCCCTAGTTGATTATGCTTCGCAAAGACCACCCCAGGCTGCGGTACGTAATGGCCCACAATTCCGTGGTTCGCATTGTAGATGCGTCTAATTTCCTGATCCGTGTCGACTGGCGCCAGGTTCGACTGCGTCGAAAATGCTTCCTTTAAGAGGGAGGAGAACTGAAGCGATGTTTTATTCAGTATTCGGCTCTTGTAGTGCGTCATTGTGTAGTACTGGTTCATGCACTTCTGTAGCTCGAGTTCGAGCTGTGTGCGCCAGTAATCTAAATTCTGGCATTCTTGAAAAAAGTGGGTTTCACTATCAACAAGCTCACGCTGCTGTACCTCGAGTTCTTCAATGGTCGATATCCGCTCGGAAGAGCTACTTGATCCTCCAATCTTCTTAAACAGCCCATTAAAAACATCAGTCCGCCTCAGCGGTTTTCCTTCGGGCGGCCTGACAACTGGGCTCGAGTTTTCACCCCAAACATAGTATCCGTCTCTTGCAAACTTTACTTTGGCCCCCAGCATTCCATTGTAGGGAGAAATTACCCCATTGTCTATAAGATTCTGACCTAAACGCTCCAAGTTGTAAAGAGACGCGTCCATGCGAGGCTCGATCCGCTTAAGAGATTCAAATAAAGCTAAGCTGGAAAAGTACTCGTTGGAGACGCCTGGTATGTAAATTAATCTTTTGGAAGTTTTGGTCAGCTTTTTTAGCTTATCGCAGAATTCGAAGAAACTTTCTTCGTTGGAGAATGAAAGTTTGGCGCCTAACTTTAACGGAAATCGATCTCTGGGCTCCTCCTCAGTGTGATCAATTTCTTCCTCAGAGCTCAAAGACACTTCCTCATTACGAGGCAATGGCTTTTGGGATGCCTCTCTGATTCGCTGCGCTCTTGTTGTTACGTCGCCTTGAACGCGTTTCGCAAGCGCCAAGTGTTTGCTGTAAAGTTCGAAGTTTTTTTCGATGAGCTCCTTACTCTCTTGCTGGTATTCTTCGAATTCAAACAACAGCGCTTGCAGTTGTGACAGACAAGCAGTTTCAAGGTTAGATCGGTTTGCGACCTGCAGCTTCCCAAGTATTTCGGTCAAAAGCTCCTTTCTTTGCTGCTGCAGTCTGCTGCTTATTGATCCATTATCCAGCTTACTTGGTATAGCGCGCACTAAACTCTCTAGCGATTTAATGGCGGGGCCAATAGTTTTGTTGTCAAACGTTTCTACAGTTTCGATAAATTCCTTCAACTCCGAAACATCGTTGTCAATATTGCTCAATAAAACCGCAATTCCGCTAGTGTAGTCTTCTGACCAAAACGTAGCTCGCAACGTTCCTGAAGTCATGAGCTGAACTTTCTTGCTGACTACTGCTTATGGCACTTTTGTTTATGTTTTCGTGGGATCGCATTACATTGAAATTTCAACATTCGACAGAATCTCCCACACAGTTTCAGTCTCTTGTGGCTTGAGAATCAACAAAAACAAGGAACCACGAACCATTTTGGTTTGTCTTTGGGGGTTTCGTCAGTTAATTATGCAAATACAGATCTTTTATACATTATGGAGCGCTTGTAATAAAACGCTACACTACAAGCCTTCCTCTGTTGGGGTCGATATCGTAACCAAGCACACGGGCTGTGGAGTAAAAATAAGCTCTGATTGAATCGATAACCACACGGACTAAGCCAGTAGCTTTCTTACGGAATCTGGGAGAGTTGGCATCCAAGTTGTCCGACTTCTTTGCGAGGCCCGCGGTGGTCGTGGGTAGCACGTTGTCGCCCGCCGAGAGTGAGACGAAAAGCGCAAAAGGCACAAACCACACACATATACCAAAGAAAGAAGCAACTTCTGTGAAATTTGCACGCCTCTTAGGAATGTAATTGGGGTCGTAGCGAAACTGAGGAGGCACTTCCGTGTCATTGAAATGCTTGAACCAAAAGTAGTGATTTAAAGCCACCAATACGCAACTGGCAAGCAAAGTGGGGCTTTTAAGCGAGATGAAAGGGAAGTGTTTGAGATTCTGCAAGTAGACCAAGTATGAAACAATCGAGAACACGCTCAGTTTGAAAGGGAAAGAGTCCAGGACAAGTAAGAACACATAGAGGATAATTATTCCGTAGATGGCCCTTGTTAAAAACCTTTTTGTTGGCTCCGAGTGCTCCTCCACAAGCTCACTGATATAATACAAACCAGAGGCAATAGACAGTGTTAGGAATAAGAAACCCAACACAGTACCCGCATATGACAAGGCTTGAAGAATCATAGTGGCTTCTGTTGACCTGCTTCACATTCGTAGAATGCAATTCGTACAATTACAATACATCAATAATTTTGATGAAGTTCACGCCGCGTACCAAATGACCCGCTAGAAAGCGTGGTTAACAAAACACGAAGGCTACGATAGGATTATGGCAGATCGCTGGTAAGCTTCTATACATCATACAGCGTGTGCTGCATTTTAAATCGTTGTCTTTCCACGTCGTTGCTTTAACTCAAAAACAAAAAATAATTGCCACCTGCCAGAATTGAACTAGCGACCTTTGCATTACAAGTGCAACGCTCTACCACTAAGCTAAGGAGGCAACTTTTGATTTCTGGGATTAATAACTGATATATAATCGTATGGCATAGCTGTGGAACGAATTTATATGTCGTACTCCAAGTGGTTTTGATTCTTCGTCATTCCATTTAAATTATACAAGTCTATCCACCCATGATATATCGACGTTGTTATCATCAAGAATATCTTGATATTCGTTACTGGCCCCGAAGAGTTCCCTTGTGAGCTTGTCCATGTTCGGAACCTGACCGTTGCTCAAACTGATGTCTAGGATAGCATTGCTGATAGTTTGAAACACGTCTGCGCATTTAGCCGCAAACACCCACTTTTCACCAAAATGCTGCAGAATCTCCACACATTGTTGAATCTCTATTTTACTTTCGATGAGGTCAATGCTCCACTGACACAGACAATAAAGCATGGTGTTGCAAATAGTAAGGGTCCTAAAAAGGGTGATCCAATTTAGAGGCTGAAGCTTTTTCTTGTATAGTGTGTAAGTGTGTTTCAATGCTTGAAGACAGAAATCGCCTAATATTGATAGCGACTCCATGGGGGGTTTTGGAATCAATGCAGAAGGCCGGTACAGCATGATCTGTAGCTGAGCATACCGCATGGCCAGCCAGATGTCTGAAGTGTGGAATGATATGCATGAACTGGCTTTGCTCGGAAATGAAGCGGAGTTGGCAACCCTGATCTTTTCTCGTTCCCGCTCGTAAAGGGCATCCAGCTGGTGCCGCAAGTCATCTATAATATCCTGCTTCTCATCGGATGACAGCTTCTGTTTGCCAGCCCCCACACTGTGAACCTTCTTGTATATCGTGCCCCCCATCTTTCGAAGCGAGATCATCATTATCGTAACCTCAATGTCCTCGGTTTCTTCGACGTACAGGGCCCGTGGTAGTGGAACGCTGATGTCTTCATCGTCTATTGCCGAAATTCTGCCCAAGGAAGTTGAGACCAGTCTCTCGAAGCTGTAAAAGCTCCAGAAAGCCCTGTACCGCATCTCGACTTCAACTATAGTCATACTCTTCATTTTCCTCGCCGTCAGCGCTCTGTGCAATCCTAGCCCTATGGTAAGTCTCATTATTACCCCACTGATAGTCCAGGATGATACACCTTGAGGCTCAAAGAAAGAGTAAATTCCAAGTAAGAGGAGGCAAGCTATTGTATCCACATTTTGCTGGTGCATTACGGTGCAAAATTTCTTCATCGCGATATAGGCAAAGTGCTCGCTCAAGTGCTCTTCGTTTTTGCTTAGAATGCCTGCTCTTTGTAAGGTAGTGCACCCAATAGCCATTACCATATAAAGCTCGAAAATGAAAGTGCTGTCGTACTTTTTGTCCATCTCTTTGAAGTCCCGGATGGCGGAGACTTTGTTAAGAAATTCGATCTTGTTGAGAAGTGGGTATGATCTATGATTGTGTTTGAAATAAGCCGCTATGAAGCGATCGTAGAGTGGGCGTTCGATAGGCTTGAAGCTGCCATCGGGCTCCACCATCGATGTGGTTCGGCCACCCTTAAAGACTGCAGTTACTGTCTCTATTTGGATCGAGGAAGCCTTGATCGGGATCGAGTCCGGTTTGTGCAGCTCGTGTTCCAAGAGGCCCTGGGCGTGAACCTGTGCTGACGGACTAGCATCTTTGATACCGGCTAGCATGTTGAGGATCGATGCTGGTTCTGAGGAGTTCGCGCTGTCCCTTTCGGCGTCGCTATCATTAAGTCCGTAAACGTGGACCGGCTCGTTACTGTCATAGTCCTCGTCTGCCGTTTCGTAACGGCTTACAGATTCTGAGCTGCGCCGACTTTTGGTACTAGGCTGTAGAGACGTAGACATTTTCCGCCGTACTATTTCTAACTCTCTTTTGGTTCTTCGTGGCGCTCTTCCGGGATATGTACATGCCTCTCCGGCTTTCGCGCAACTGACGCACACCGGTGACTCTTTGGAGCACCTCTTTTTTAACTTCCGGCACCTAGAACACGAGTAAGACTCATAGTGCTTCCCACTGTCGCTAGCCTCTGTGCTTGGTCCATCCTCCATTTTGAGGTCTCATCGGCCAAAGCATTTAACTCATCTTCTCAATTAAGCGTCTTTGGTCGAAGAAGAATCACAAGAGCATTAATTACGAAGTCACAAATCTGATTCAAAAGATTCAAGATAATACAACCTCGTGTGTATGGTACGTAGACAGCGACATATAGTGATTATCACGTGAAGAAGACGGCATTTAAGCTCTGTTCGTTGAGCGGGTAGCAAGACGTCAGCTGAGAGCCCTACGTAACATACTGTATTACTGCTTCAATACTCCGCCTGCAAGCCTCTTAGTTTTATAAATATCCTCATTGAGTTCTTGTGAACACGGTAGACTCTTGTAATTTGTGCGGTACTGAATGGGCTCTTCCTGTTCATCTTCGCGACTGAGATGAGTACGGAAACGTGGCGGTCTACCAAACTGCGAGTGCAGGGATCCGGCAAGTTGCGGCAAGTGCCAGTTGTGTTCCATTAAAAGAATAGGCACCCGCCAAAAAATGCTGTCGGTCCATTAGGTATTGCAAAGCGGAACGTTTTACCCGCGTGGATACTATCGGCGTAACTGGTTTATTTCTACCTCTGTCGCAGAGATAAGTCTTCTCACATGAACTTGATTTTATATTTCTTGGTGGGCGTAGCGGGCTCCCTGAACATCAAATGGCCCCAATGCCTCTTACACCCACGGAAACTGGACCACTACCGGCGCAGGAAGAGAACAAAAAACAATTTAGTGGCGTGGAGAAGACGAAATTCTCGTCTTGTTTCCCACTTTCAGCAACTTTTTCAATGTCACCAACTGCTCCCGCCCAAGAGCTTTTAGGGCGTCAAAAGAAATTCGGACATCTTGCCGTAACACCGCGAAATCTCTGGAATTTTGTGTGCAGCACAGGCTCTCAATGCACAAGCAAGGACCGCTATGAGCAAAGTTGTATTCTGGCAAGAAATGTTCGGACGCCGAGAGCGCATTTCTAGCCCTCAGTTACCGCGCCAGTGTCCGCTGACACATTCTGTACAATTTGCACCAGAGGAAGGGGGAGCAGGCCGTTGGTGGGGTTGGAGGGCGGAACAGATCATAGGTGCTCTATGTATTCTTCAAAACGATTTCTTAGTAGCGTAGATTAAGGCAGAAAACACCTTCACAGGGGTCTTTACAACATTAGTATTGGGATTTAGCAAAAAATAGCGCACTCTCAATGTGTGCGTTTTAAAATAAGGTGGTACAAGCCACGCAGGCTCATACAGTTTCAACAGGTATTATGGGAGCCTGTAGGGCAAATTTTGTTTCCTTAATTCTTTGGCGTTTTTGACCAACAATTTTGTGCGTTCCTGTTTCATAGCACCGGTTCGGTAGCGTAAAGCCGCCATGCGCTCGTCCCAGCGCACGGGCTGGAATGAGTCATCAGCACCGCTGTGCGCATCGAGGAGAGCCTGAAGCTCTCGATAGTACTCAATATCTCTGGGAGTAATTAGCGAGTGATAGTCTTTCGATGTGTTTGCCGTATCACTTGCGGACTCGTCAGCTAACGCAGCTTGGCCACTGGAGGGAGAAACTTCAACCTCGCCTTTGAATACTTTCGCCATTACTGCAGCTTGCAGCTCAGCGAGCGGGAAGGGAACGACGTTTTTGCATAGCAGCGAAAAAGCCAAAGTGGGGTCTTCGGTGAATATGAGTTGCTCCCAGACGTTGTAAAGCCTCTGCGCAGGTTTTGAGTTGCAATTGGTTCCCAAAACTAACGGCCGGTAGCTGCGTAGAAATGGCAAGTCATACATGTAACCTGTAGCCCAAATGATGTAGTCGATGTGTGTTAAGATACTCCCGTCCTGTAGCCGAACCGAGCGCTCATGCGAATAGTCCAGCTCCGAAATGGTAGCGACAGCGGTTACCGCGGGATTTGCCTCCCAATCCGTCTTGGAAACGTCTGTAACGCTGTGGAACACATGATTAGCCGTTGTGCTCACCTGGTTTGTGATGTCAGAGCCGGAGCTGCCGTTGCCGACCACCAAAACCGTTTTCCCGCGGCAAAACTTCGACGATTCAAAGCCTTTGGAGTGCAGAATGCTCATGGGGTCTTGCGAGATCCACTGCTCTAGTCCTGGGAGGTGCCAGGGGATGTAAGGGACATCGAAATGTCCGTTGGCAACCACGACGTAATCGACTGCCTGTAAAGAGTGCTTGGCATAGATATGCCATGAACCGTTGATCTTCTCTAGTCGTTCCACGCTGCACCCTAATTTGACTTCGACGCGCGAACTGGGTTCAATGAATGTTTTGAAGTACGCTTGTAAATAATCCTCGACTTGGCTTCTGCTGGGGAATGTTGGAACAGGTTCAGGGAACGGGAAGCCACTGAACTGCATAATTTCCTTGCACAAGTTTGTTTCTAGCTGGTCATACATGGCAGTGTCCTTGTGAGGCGCATTGTGTGGGTAGTACCACACTCCGCCGACGTTTGGATTACGCTCATAAAGAACTATGTCGAAGTCAGAGTTGGCTAATAAGACTCTCGCAGCCGCCAGACCGCCCGGACCTGCTCCAATTATCGCCACCTTCTCTACGCTCCTTGTCATTTGTAGGTGATAGATGATCCTAGATCTGAAATAGTTGTGCTTGTCAACTTCCTTGTCTGACAATTCGTTTGATCAAATTAAATGAAGAGTTGAGTCTCAAGATGATACCCTTGTGACGAGATTTGCTAATAACATCCAGTGTACTGCTATCCATCGTTATATATAGGCTTACAGGTTTGCACATTCAATGGCATGCTAGGGAGTTGTAGGCGAGCCCTTCCGTGAGGTTTCCCCAGGAGTAGTGGCCCCATGCTGCACCGACAACGACTGCTAACATCAACCACCCGTTAAAGGTCATGAACACTAGCATCAGCATAAACGAAAAGCCAACCTGGGCACCATACCAGCTGGCCCTCTTCAGTTTCGCGGCTTTGCTGTTGCTCACACTCGCCGCGCCTGCAGTCCGGCTGGAGGCTGACTTCGCGCAGTAGTATTTCAGATACTCATATAAGTAGGAGGACGCAGCAATCACAAGAATGCTGAGCAGCAAGTGCGGTAGCGTACGTATGTGCCACCATTTGAACACAACACACGTGTTCTTGTAGTTCCACGTAAAGAGCATGTTCATGGAGCACATGTCTTCGTGTCCCATGTCGCCGTGTCCCATGTTGCTGTGATCCATCGTTGAGTGGTCCATCGTTGAGTGATCCATTTTTAGGTATCTCTTAGTTGGCGATACAGTCTCGAGCTTGGACCTGAGTAAACGTAGCTCCTCGAACCAGAACCAGGACACGTATCCAACCTAGGTGTATATATATATATATTTATCTTTACAGGTACCGTCGGGACGCACTGTTAACGGTTCAAATCGCCAACAGAACAAAGAGTGTCAAAAATACTAGACAAAATAGATCACTGAGAAATCACGTATATTTTCGTTAAAACTTTAAATTCATAATCTGTATAATTTCAAGGGTTCAGTCCTCTTGAAAAGCTTACAAGTTTTGACCGTTGTGGAACTTCTTACCAGCGAAGACAGCCTTGGAGCCCAACTCTTCCTCGATTCTCAACAATTGGTTCAACTTGGCCAATCTCTCAGATCTGGCTGGAGCACCAGTCTTGATTTGACCGGTTCTCAAACCAACAACCAAGTCAGCAATGAAGGTGTCCTCAGTCTCACCAGATCTGTGGGAGACCATGACACCCCAGCCAGCGGCGAAGGAGTCCTGAGCAGCCTCAATGGACTCGGACAAAGAACCGATTTGGTTGACCTTCAACAACAAAGCGTCGGCAGCCTTCTTCTCGATGGCGGTCTTGATTCTTAGAGGGTTGGTGACAGTCAAGTCGTCGGCAACAATCTGGATGCCGGCGGTCTTGTAGTAGTGAGACCAAGCCTCCCAGTCGTCCTCAGCGAATGGGTCCTCGATGGAGACAATTGGGTACTTGGAGACCAAAGAAGCGTACATCTCGGCCATCTGCTTACCAGTCAACCACTTGGACTTGTCAGAGTCTGGGTTCTTGAAGTCCAAGTCGTATAGACCGTCCTTGTAGAACTCGGAGGAAGCGGAGTCCAAACCGATGCTGATCTTACCCTCGTAACCGGCGGCCTTGATGGCGTCGACAATCAAGTCCAAAGCCTCCTCGGCAGTCTGGATGTTTGGAGCAACACCACCCTCGTCACCGACGTTACCGGCGGAAGGACCGTATCTCTTCTTGGTCAAAGACTTCAAGTTGTGGTAGACCTCGGAACCCATTCTCATGGCCTCGGAGAAAGACTCAGCACCAGTTGGGGCGATCATGAACTCTTGTAGAGCCAAAGCACCACCAGCGTGGGAACCACCGTTCAAGACGTTCAAGAAAGGAACTGGCAAAACGAAAGTGTCCTGCTTGGAGTTGGACAAGTCAGCCAAGTGCTTGTACAATGGGACGTTCTTCTCAGCGGCAGCGGCCTTGGCAGCAGCCATGGAGACACCCAAGACAGCGTTAGCACCCAACTTAGACTTGTTTGGGGTACCGTCCAAAGACAGCAATAGCTCGTCAACAGCCTTCTGGTTCTTGACGTCGACGTTGGCCTTGACCAAAGCTGGGGCGATGACACTGTTGACGTTGGCAACAGCCTTCAAGACACCCTTACCCAACCATTTGGACTTGTCCTCGTCTCTCAACTCGATGGCCTCGTGGGCACCGGTGGAAGCACCAGATGGGACAATGGATCTGAAGATACCCTTCTCGGTGGTCAACTCAACCTCGACGGTTGGGTTACCACGGGAGTCGTAGACTTGTCTAGCGTGAACCTTGGAGATAGCCATTTCTGATAATTTGATATGTGCTGTGGAAAATGAGATTATTCCTGGAGAAGGAGAAAAAAAAGATTAGAACAATACTAATTCAACCTGTTTGCCCATTCCGTCCCTCTTCCAGCCTTATATATCAATTTTTCCTCTCCGCCACTTCGTCTTTGCACACAACCACACCACATCATCGTCACCTTCACTGTCGGCACCACATCGACCACCACCATCACCATCATCATCCCAGCCATAACCACCACGTTCTCCCGGGTTCTTCGACCTCGTCTACCTCCTGTAGGCAGCTGAGCTATAGACGCCCTGATCTGGCTTCCACTATGCTGTCCGCGTGGGAAGCCGAACTCACCCACACAGGAAGCTGGCTCCATCAGCCAGCGCAGAAAAAAATGGAAGACACATTACCACGCACCAAAAAAAAAAAGAATACCACGGTGGGCACACCGCCACGCGCGGGAAGCGTGAGATTTTGGCAGCTGGAAACTGAGGACCGCTGTAGCATGGCCTCTTGCAGTGGCAGTGTGACGCTGTTCCGGACTTTTTTGGTGGGGAGGACCTTACCTTGTGGATGGCGTGGTTAACTTGGCGCTTCGGCGGTCCACTAAGCCTGTTCCAGCAATGCCGCACGGCGGAGATATGGCGAGCTTGCAAGCCCTGCCCGGGTAGGGCTCGGGATTGAATTCCCTCGTGCTCTCACCAGGCTCATCGTACAGTGTGCGCCGTGCGTAGGCTGGCTTCCTGCTGGCAGCGCGAGCTTCCTCGAGTTAGCGGAAGCTGGCTAAAGAGGCATGAAACGCACGGTACACGAACGTGACATAAGCAGAGCGAGCGAGAGCGAGAGAGAGAGAAAGAGAGAGAAAGAGAGACTCGGCACGTGGTGTGAAGGGTCGCGTGATGTCGATCACGTGACTAGATCGTTTAGCCGCTCTGCCAGTGCTAGAAGCGGGTTTACGCCGAAGCGCGAGGAAGCGTGGTCGCCGTAGTAGTGTGCTCCTTCTGCGAAAGCGGCGCTTAGCTGATGGAAACGGTCTGAGACCACCGCAAGGTAGTTCTGCATTTCGCGCAGCTTCGCCAGCGCTGCAGCCTCGTCGTAGTGGTGCTCGTCGCGCAGCTGTGCTTCGTAGCGCGTGTACAGGCGTAGATCCAGTAGGCACAGGGTCTTGCGCAGAGAAGTGACAAACTTGCAGAACTTGTGCACGCAGTCGGTGATCTGTACCAGCAGGCGCACCAGCGACGCGCTCGTGAGCAGCGAGTGGGAGACGAGATTCGCCAGGAACTGCTCCAGTTGCGCTTGGCATTGATGCAGGTCGAAACCTGCTGCGTCGTATGCATGCACACGTGGCTCCAGCGTGCGCCAACCATCGTGCACCACGTCCTGCGTCGTATACTCGAGCAGCAGCTTCATGAACTGGGACATGCGGTGGTGCACGACGCGACAGCGACGGATCCAACGCGCCACGTCGGGGCCGAAGCCGGTGTGCCTCCATACCTTGTTTTTGTTGAGTTCGAACCAGGTGTTCTGCAGGATCTCGTTGTAGTAGTGGAGCAACAACATGTGACGCTGCATCATCTGGTACTGCATCACGCAAGTCTTGGAAACGACGGTGTTGAGTGGGAAAGGCACCAGGAGCTCGAATTGGAGATAATGGATGGAGTACTGAGAATCGGCGCGCGGGCTGCCGTCGGCCCTGCTTGCATCCTGCAGCTCAAGGTCGCGGAGGAGCATGTCCCGGAGATTCCCAAAGTCGCGCGCCTGCAGGAGGTCCACATTGCCCCTGTCGGCTGCAGCCTCAGAGGAAAACTGTTCAATGGTGCTGCTGAAGCTGCGCCTATCAAGCTGCAGGTTCATGAGCGGTAGTACCAGGCTACCGCGTTCGGCACACCGTGTCTTTTGGTAATCCTCGAACAACCTGCGAAGTTTCGATTGAACGGTCTCATGCCTTGACTTTGTGAGTTCCACGAGGGACTTGCAGAAGAAAGTCCGGAAAAACGTTGGGTTGCTGTGCATAAGGAAGTTCTGTTGTAGATCCTGCAGCACCCGAGGGAGGTTGTAACCTTCGTACAGGAGCTTCCACACCAATTGATTTGCTCTTGCGTAGCGCGCGTCCACATACAAAGTGAGTTGTGTACCGTGGGGAAGCTCTTGCAGACCATGCGGAGGGCCCAGGGGCAGTAAATTCTTCAGGTCCTGCATTTCACAACATGTGCGGAATAGGTCCAGAGCTTTCCCAGTCATAAGCACCTTGAATGCCACGTCGCCTTCGTTGAACTGTTCCAGTAGCCCGTCCTTGCGGATCACATACCTCGTGTCCCACATACGTTCGCTGTTCAAGGCTGTCAGAGCCACCTGGGCCTGCCCTTGCGAGACTCGTGCAGTATCTGCCACCATGAACTCGTCGTAAGGGTCTTCTAGAGACCCGTTTGTAAGCCACTCTTCTAGCATACTACAGTATTGCGCCGATATTTTGCGCAGCAGTCCCTGCAGGAACTCGACATTACGGTGGTCTCCCCAGTTCGCTTTCAGCCTGTCCTGCACCATCTGCAGGATAGCGCCTCCGCGCGCATGTGCGCTAATGCGGGAGTCCGTCATAAATAGAAGGCCGCTGTGCTCCGTGCTCTCTTTTTCCATCTTCAGATCCTTGATAAAGTTCTGGAAGTCGGCCTCATCACGGTCCATAAGCGCTCTGCGCGTCATCTCCTGGGACACGTCCTGCACCAGCTCATAAAGCAGCTGCATCTTGTAGACACAGCTTTTGCTCAGAAGCTGACCTAGTTCGCGTATCCCAAACTCTGCGTTAGTCTTGAAGTTCTCTTCAGCCACATCCACAAGGCACCTCATGTATTCATGCAGCAAAAATACGCGTATTTCGCAGCACAGCCGGTGAAGCACTGCGCCGTACATAGGTTCACTGTACCGTTCACCGAACTTTGTTAGAACCACAAACATTTTGCCCAGCTTCACGATCCATTTCGCAAAGTTTTTGAGTGACAGGTCCATACTCTTCGCGATCTTGAAGTCGGGTCCTCGAATCTCATCCCCCTCCATCCCTGCCTGGGGCTCATAGCTATTATTGTATCTGATGTACACGCCTTCAAGACCTACCAGTACAAGCAATAGGTCCCGCACCACCAATGACTCCTGTACTCTCTGGCTCTTGATCTGATCGAGCGGGTACGACTTTACCTTCAAGTGCACATGTGTGAGTGGCTGGTAATTCACCAATCGTGACAAAAAGCCATTATTTGGGATGCTCTCAAGCTCACAAATATCAACCACACCTTTGCGAACCTCCATCCGGCGTTTATCCGTTGCCGATGCCTGTTTAACTCAGTTCTTCTGAGTTTCCAACTGTTTTGGTTTACAAAGAAATGTATAGGCGCTTTGATATTTATCGTCCTAAGTGCCAAATTCTGATCTGGATCAAAAATGCTTGATCCAACGGTCAAACATCGCGACTGCAACGCGTAAACTAAAACATCCCTTGACACCCTGAACACTACTCCTAGTGGCGTATCTCAACACAAACACAATCTAAAAGTTATAAAAAAAAAATGGAAGAGAACAGAAGCTTTTACAGTCCACTAGATCGCTCACAAATAGCGTTTATCCCAGCAGATCTAGAATCCATCAGCGAGAATGATCCCCCGGCCGAACCATCGCCAGGGCTGCCTAGGTTCAGCGGAGACTCCCACATATTCAAGGAGTCGTTCAGAGACTCTTATGTGCCTTCAGTGACATCGCAGAGTATTTTCAGTGAGGCGCACCCCCCAAGCTCACTGAGCTCTGTGGACGAGCTGGACCGTCTTTCTAGTCTTTCAAGCGGGTCCTCGTGTGGCACCAATATGAGCTACGCTGCGCGCTACAAGATCGTTCTAAAACTGTCATCCCGTGAGATCAAGTTGATCCGTGAGTCTTGGTCCATGATGTTGAACGACGAGCTCTCTGGCGATAACTTGCGTTCGTTTATTCGGAAGATAGTACACGAGATAGGTGGGTTGCCCTGGGTTCGTGCATCTGGCCGTAGGACCCGCAACAACTCTCAAAACACGTCCCTGTCTGCTAATTCGTCCGCGTCTTCTCCTGGAAGCGGGTCCCCTCCTTCTCCCAAGCAAGCTCCAGCTGTTCCAGCCGGCAACACTGGTGCCTTCGCCAGCTCCATTTTCTGTCAGCAATTTTACGGAAATCTGCTTTACATGGAACCGAGTATAGAGGCTATGTTTCCCTCGATCCGCCACCAGGCTGTATCATTCGCGGGTGTTTTGACTATGACTGTCAACAATCTCGATAACCTTTCGGCGTTGGAGGCATACCTGTGTGCATTGGGTAAGCGTCACGCGCGCATTCTTTCCATAGAGCCTCCTCATTTTGAGCTCATGGGGCTTGCTTTCCTTAAAACCATCAAAGACCGGTTTGGTGTCCATTGTACTCTAGAGCTCGAGGAAACATGGTCGAGACTTTACAGTTACCTGGCAAACAGCATCCTGCAGTTCGGGATTGATCCAGTGTTAAAAATTGACGCGTTGAAAAACGAAATGGTATTCCCCGTCCCCGATGTTACAAAGGGTCTTCCAAGCACGAAGAGCATGTTCCAACCCACACAACCATCTGCACTTAACGCTCACGCGCTAACAACCCAAAAGCTTCGGAACAACTCCAGACCCGAAAACATATCGCCCCTGACAAAGCCTCCAATCTCTAGCAAGAAAAGCCTCCCTATCTTTGCAGCAAACCGAAGTGTTTCAAGCCCCGTCCTGCCATCGCAGCACAAGAAAGAACAGCAAAAATCAAAGCCATTGAACGCAACTGTAGTGAAGCGTGACAGCGACAAAGACTGCGTCATTATGTAAAGTCAAATTGTTCAACTCCGTTGATCAAAAACTGTTTTGAAACATGCTGGTACTCACTTCAACGAAGACTCCGCTCACCACCACCGGGTGTGTTCTATAGGCGTCCATATATTCGTGTTTATTCTTGTATTTTAGTTGTTTAATACTACCCGGCCAGCTTACTCGCGATCACGAAAAATATCGAACTTTCATCGCGTCAAAAGGTTAGAGGAACTCAGATCCTAAGCAAAGCTCGACAAAGTCATAAGGCTCAATAGGAATATAGTGCTAGAGAGCTCACTGCTAGCATTTGCTACCTTTCACTGAAAGCGCAGCAAACTTTCTTGGTGACAAAAAGGTCACGGGCTCACAGTTTTCATCGCCTTTACACGAAAGCATTGTTCAATTCTCGAGAACATGAATCAGGGCCTTGAAGAACCGAACAACGACGGCGAAAGCTACCTAAATGATACTTTCTACTCGTCCACGTCTACCGACAATTTAGAGCATGCAAGGACGTTTCGAAATTCAGTGCTAATGCAAGACATATCCGGAGAGAAACCCTACAATCCTGAACAGGAGCAGATACCCAGTGATCTAAATGATATTCAGGGAAGACAACACTTCAAGGTACATTCCAATGACGCAAATGACCGAGAAACGGAAACGAAAACGTTAACGGTAACTGCTTCTCCTTCTTTGAGCGCTCTCGCAGGAATTCTCAACGAAAAGGCTATTCAAGCCGAGAAAAAAACAAGATCTAGCATGGTCCTTGACAATTCGGTGCAGGAGTCAATCCCTGAAGAGGATCACAGCGTTCCTAACTCCCCCGTTCTCATTGATATAGATGGGACAAACGACAATAGCTATAGGCTCAAGTTTCCTCCTCGAATGGCACATCTTCAAAATGAAATTGAACAACCAGATTTTCTTACTACACCAAGAATAGACCCTCCGACGCCTCGTGTTGAGCCAGCCGACTCTGATTTGCCGAACGGGGAGCAGCAAGAAAAACCGCAAGAACAGGTTTCCAATGTCTCCTCCGAGCGCGAAATTGAGACACAAAATTCCAAATCGCTTAATACATTAGCAGAGCCTGCGGATGATTCGCGTCCTCCCCCAAGGAAGCAGGCTTCTTTGAGGTCCTTTTCTGGCGTATCTGTAGGCTCTTTTGCGTCAAGCGAGCAGCCTCGCAAAGAATCTAGCTCAGTAAAAAAGAGAAAGAGCATCTTCTCCTTTTTGAAGAAAAAACCCCGGAAAAACGAGTCGTTTTTGTCTCAAGACAACAGTTCCAATGCTACTCTCCCTACTTCGGCGACCTTCTCAGTTTCGAAGTCTTACAATGAAAATGGCCTCCCAGCCTCCACAAGATTAACCAAAAACTCTCCTAGTAATGGAAGCATTTTTAGTACGTTCAGGAAAAACAAGGCTTCCAAAAAAGAGGCTGCTGCGGTAGATCACACTTTATATGTTCCTAAACAAAGGGCCACCTCAGACGATTCAAAATCATCTAATACTGGAGGGGCTTCTCAGCAAAAGCGTGGTATACAGACTAGAAAGCCGACGCCTCTGGATTTCGAGCATGTCTCTCAAAAGGCTCCTTCTACACAACAGAGCTCCCCCATTCTTACCGAATCCATTACCGAGTTGCAAACTGCTCCTCAGCTAGTTGTGAAATCGCCCGTGATATCAGAAAATAAAGCGCCCAGCGATGCCGGCGAAAGTTTGCTGAAAACAGATTCTGGAGGTGTTTTGTTCCCAAAGTCTCTTAGTGCCCACGAGGTCGAATCCATCGTATCGCTAGAGAGGTCAAGATCAGTAAAATCTGCAAAGAGAAACTCTTTGAATTCGCGCAGGGTATCTTTGACCGATAATATGTCTGCTAAAATAAACAATGATGGCATGTTTATTACCGAACCTTCGGCCCCTAAATTATCCACGCCTGATCTTACTAAATCTCCAACAAGCAGTATCTTGAGAAACGGAACTTTTGATACCTTAGAGTCTTCAACGCAGCGAGGATCCTATGCCGAACCAAATAACTTCAGCATTTCAAGTGCTGGACTTCGTGCACAAGACAGGGATTTTTCCTTTACATCAATTGAACAGAAGCTCAATGACATCACCTTAGATAGCGAAAGTGAGGAAGAGCTAGCTGTCAACACCAAAAAGGCTTCTACCTCAGCGGGAGAGAACTTTGATACAGAACTTATGTCTGACATTATGGAGTTTGCGAGCATCATCGATTTTGGAAAAGATCTGGACCTGAACCTCGATTTGAGTCAGGAAGACACTAATTATAAGTCTCTCAATCCCTCCGGCATAAAACAGACCGAGCGTCTTCCTCATGATGAAATGTCTGCGGACTCGTTCAACTTCAGTAGCGCCGCTCAGGTTCCGTTAAACTCTGATGGTGACCGGCAGTCTTTCTCACAGCAAAGCTATAGGAGTAGCATCGAAAAAAATGATACTACCAATACTGAAAGGGCTAGTTTCAGGAGGCATAGTACACTTTTGTCACCACCATTGAATGAAGACACGAGGGCTGAGCAGATGAGAAATATTCTCAGTGCTGATGACGACGACGACGAGTTTGAGGGCGAAGACTTCAATGAGTTGGAAGAAAAGTTCGAGTCCCAAATAATTGGTTCTCCTACATGGCAGCCACCCTTAGATAATCGGAACAGGCCTATATCGATGTCCTTCAAAGGACTCCGAGCAAACCAGTTGAACAGTTCCTCCAATTTATCTGCCCTGCGGCTATCACCACCCGACCACACAGTCTCGAATTCACATGAGTTAGCGTCGGAGAGCAGGTCTGTTTCTTTCTCTGCCAACATTGTATTGTTTTCAACTTACACTGAAGACGAATATGATCGGCACCCTGAGGTGGCGACTTGCAATCAACTAACTCCGCAACTGGCACAAATAATCAAAGAGGAGCTGAACACACTCAAAGCGGAAATGGAAGTACATGAAGAGTCTCGATGCTACACGCACTTTTTTTGATGTTTTTTCAGAAGTTTTATCAGGCCGAAAATATGGTGACAAGCAATGTGCTGCAATTTTCAAGTAATTTGGGATTAGTATTAACAAATAATCGTTGGGTTAAGGTCCATCGGCGGATAAAATCTTGCCTACCTGTTCTAACATTTATTTGTCAAACCGGCATTTGAAGTTCGTAAAAAGACACGATTTCTTGATCAAAAAATTTTAAGCGTATGAAGTTTAAAGGTGGAACAGCGTCAACTCATTTAAGGCTAAAACTAAACTTTTAAAAGATCTCAATGGTGTATTACGCCCAAAGCGCGCGCTCGGCTTATCCAGGTCAACTGATTTGCCCGTCTTATGAACTAGAAAAAGGCCCAGATTCACAAAAAGTTATCAGGTACATCGCTGGCGCCGGCGTAGCAGAGCAGGACTACGAACTAAATGGTCAGAATATATTAGCATTGACAGCAACTGTCGTTGGAGAGATCAAGTTTGATGAGAAAACGAAAGAAGCAGTACCGAGCGCTGGAGTAGCTGAGCCCAAAGAGGGTGAGATAGAGGAAACAGTCAGCACAGAGGATGAAAAACATTATATTGTTAGTGTTACTGACAAGCGCCAAGACGGACAGGCAGTGAATGCCGATTTTGCCAACAATCTACCTAGAGAAGGCGACATTGTCCTCGCGAGGGTTACAAGGATTTCGCAGCAGAGAGCCAACGTTGAAATTTTGGCCGTGGAGAACAAAACTACACCGGTAGACTCAGGAGTTGGTAGCAACGGCACTGGCGTAGTTGCAGCTGGGGGTGGTTCAGGAGGGGCTACTTTTTCGGTCTCTCAGGCTTCTTCTGACCTTGGAGAGACCTTCAGAGGTCTGATCAGTTCAAGGGATGTTAGAGCTACAGACAGAGACAAAGTCAAGATAATAGAGAGCTTTAGACCAGGTGACATAGTCAGAGCGCAGGTTATTTCATTAGGCGATGGCTCGAATTACCACCTCTCTACTGCAAGGAATGACTTAGGTGTTGTGTTTGCAAAGGCATGTAACGGAGCTGGTGGCATGATGTATGCAATTGATTGGCAAACGATGATAGCTCCATCTACGGGATTTACAGAGGCGCGGAAGTGTGCCAAGCCATTTTGAGGGTCTGTGGAAGCATCATTGAAAGGAATTTATAATTAGACTCTCCAAACTGTTTATAGAATATACTCCTATATTTTATCAAATCATCTCTGTGTCGTTGAATCGTTAAATGAAAATTTCGAGGTCCGCCTCAAGCCTCTACTGGATGAAGAGGCTTCTCATGGTCGCCTCTAAGGTCGTATTCGCTCAACCCAACCTTGCTGCCAAACTTTTCAAACCTCGACAAATAATGTGATCTGTTCCTGGTCGCAATCTCTTTCAGTTTTGGCCAATAGACATCATGCTTGTACGTGAAATCCAAGTAACCGCCGTAGAGCTTGTCCAACTGATCTTCGGGAACGTATTTGGGGAAGGGCTCGTCAAACACCAGTTTCTCCCTCGTCAATGGGTCGATGAAGGGGTGAATCATCTTCAGGAAAGTCCAAGCCAACCATGGAATGTTTGTCAGGAGAGCTTTACCTAACCGCTCGGGGTAATGGGTCTGAAGAATATGTAAAACCTCTTTACCGACCCCGATGGGAGGAATTTTGCTATTTCCCGAGACCTTGGGCACATCAGGGTGGTCTTTGAAGTCAATCAAGAGAGCCAAAGAGTCCTGTCCTGCTGGCATAAAGTCAATGACTCGCTCCAGCATGAAAACCAAATGCTGCACTTGCCTGTGGGATGTCTTGGTGTTCTGCCTGCCGGGCTTGAGGTACAAGATGGGACGAGCATCGTTTTCGAATCCCAGTACAACCTGCTTACCACTCTCCTCTTCGACTGCTACTGCGTCAGAGGTTAGTCGGTCGCCGTTTTCTTCACCAAAGTTGTTGATACCAAACTGACGTCTCCACGCCAGTGACAGAGCAATACGCTCAATGCATTCCTTAACGTCCCACTTGGTGGCCCGCAGGTAACGTCTGAAACACTCTCTGGTCAACCAAGCCTTTTCGAGGGCGGACAATGGCTCCAGCTCCGCGTCCTTATCTTTTTCAGAAGTCGAAATTTTCAATTCAGGGTCACTGAAGTGCTTCAGAACCTCCTGGTACTTCTTGAGTTGTCCCTCATCTAGTTCCTTCTCAGCGGGAGGCTTGACAGACGCAGGTGGCTTCTCAATTGGCGTCTCTATTTTTATCAACTTCGAAGGGTCGACTGTGTTTTCCTTCGCCTTGTCTTTGTTCCTTCTAAACATGATTTCAATTGGTGTTTTGGTTCACTGACTGTATCTTTCCCAAAGCTTCAAGGTGACCTTGGAAATGTCTCAATGTCTTGATATATATATTTATCCTATCGGTCCTTCACGATGCGCTTCGGCCGTTCCTTTAGTCATCTTTAAATACATCTCTCGATCAGTCAAGAAAAAAAGCCCAATGTAACGGAAAACGGACACGGAAGAAGTATTCCTTATAGGCCGCAGAAGACACGTGATTGCACGTGACTTCTTAACTAATCATACGATGAAAATGTGTCTTACACGTGATATATATATAATGACAATGCGGGTTGGGTATTAGTATGGACAGCTAGCCCTGGCGGGGCTGGTCGAAGATGTAGGCACTGGGGTTGCCACTACGCTGGCTCAGGACCTGCTGCTGGGGTGATGGAGCTGCGAAGATGCTAGTTTTAGTGGTTTTTCTGTGGATTTTGGTGGAACTGACCTTGACCACAGTGGGCTTTTTCTTTGGAGACGGCTCTGTTCCGGACGTGGGAGGTACTTTAGGCTTCGGCAGTGGCCTTCTACGCTTCAGGAAAAGGTTTTGTTCGGGGATGGGTTTACGGCGCGTAGACGCAGCGGCCGCTGGCGCGCTTCTCTTAGGCTGTGGGGTAGCCTGGGTTATTGCGGGAGGTGAGGCCGGCGCCGATACAGGCAGAGCGGGGGCTGCGCATGTGGTCGGGATGACAGAGCTAGAAACCGGCTTTCCTACCTGACCGCCGAACGCCAGCCGCTTCACCGGCCGGCTCTTGGCGTCATATCCACCACTCTTAAAATGGAGCTGTCGCTTTTGGTGTTCCTTGAATGATTTCGCAAAGAGACCAGAACGCTCGCCTGCTCCGGCTCGTGCTGTGGCCTTAGTGCGTCGCTCGCAGTACACAGGATCGTCAAGCGCCACGATCTGCTTCTTCTCCTTCTCCTGCTGCATCTCCTGCATTCGCATCCGTAGCCGCTGTGTGCTGAGCTCCTGCTTTCGTAACATGTCTTCTTGGTACTTGAAGTAGAGCATTCTGCTGGGCACCTTATACTTGTGTGTCGTGGGCTCCTTGCGCACGGCGAAGCGAAGGAACCCTCGCATGAGCTCTCCATCCCGCGATTTGGCTGGGTCGTGTTTTTCCACAAAATCAGCGTAGAATGCCACGATTTCGTCTCGTTTGCGATTGTAAGTGTCGTGCACATGCAGCGGGAAGTCCTTCTTGAGCAACTCCGCCCAGGCTTCTTCATCCTCGAATATCAGCAGCACGTTTGATTCCTCTAACTTACAAAGGTGCTCCATCTTCACCTTCAACAGCACATTTCGTATCAGTCGGTAAGGCACGTTTGCCACATTTTGTAACATTAGGTGGTTTCTCATTAGGCTGATCTCACACAGAGAGCTGAGGCTTTTAATGTTCACCTGCTTGCGTTCCATGACAGGGATTTGTTCACTTTCCGGTTTTGACATCATTTAGAAATTGCTAGCGCTCTCGCGACGCAACCCTGACTTGAATTTGCTGCGTCTCTGAAGCGATATGCCCAGTTGATGGATCATTACCTTTAAAGTTGCCAGAGATGATGCCAATAACGTAGAAGCGATGCAAGTTGAAAGGAAACCGTGGTTAATGACATAAATTCCAAAGCAGGATTAACGTCCGAAAGGCTTGAGATCAAGGTAGCCAGCTAGCTAATACCAGCTAGAACTGGCCCGTGAACTATTATCGCTGTAATTCTCTGGTTATCCGCGGCCAGAGGAAAAACTATGTGAATTGGGCGTTGTTAGTGACTGAATTTCTTCTAGGGCAGCTACTCGGAGCAAGGCTCGCTCAACCCAAATGATAGTACAGGGGCAACATATTGTTTATCTTGAGTTTCAGCTATAGTTTATAAGATTTCTTTGGGCTATAATCTATATACACAAGGCATGATTTTTTTGCGCACCAAACGTTCCAGGAACGGTACTGGCTTTACCACGGTATATAATATACCTGAGATATGATAGTGTATTCATCAGAACTATTCCTCGCCTACTTGGTGATTATGCTACTGTTCAGCTCTTTCGCCTATTCTGCTGTCTGCCATTGTTTTTAGACGACAGCGACAGAAACGTACGTTATGATACATAAACACATGGGAACTGAAGGCCAAAGGAACCTAGTCCAAGACATGCTCCTGCTTGGCACCGGTGAGCACTAATGGGCACTGCAACCCAGGAATTGAAGTCGGGATTGGCTTATTTATGTAACGCACCTCGAATTTGGTTCTGTTAGCGCTATGAACAATTATGTTTTGATGTTTATCGCATGATGCGATTGTTCCTGCCTTCAACGGCAATTTACGCTCGCTTTGTGGCTGTCCCAATGTATTAAGAAGTTCAGATGTCATTAATCTCTTAAAACTACACAGGCCCTCTGTGTTAGTGGTGTTTATCGCACCAGGGGCCTTCTTTATGAACATGCTCAAAACTAAAAATGCGACAGTATACTCGCTCCCGGCTCTCTTGCCACTGCGGATAGGCTGGCTGCTTCCGAATTCTTTGCTCCTCCAAATCTCGCCTCCTGCCAATTTCTGTGCCATTATTCACCGCGGAGCGCTTTGATCACTGCAGGTCTCCTCATCATATGCTTTGTCCACTTGTAGACCTCTGGGAATTCAAGCTTAATGTTTATGCCAATCCTATCCACAACGTTGTTCCAAGGCACGAATGAGAGGTCCGCCACAGTGATCTTGTCTCCCACGAGCCACACAGGGTAGTCAAAGAATCGACTTCTGGAGAGCGGGGTTGTGCCCGCAGAGTATGCCGCAGCGTTTTCTGTGTCGAGCTCCATGATCAAAGCTTCTCTCCGTTCCGCCAAAGCCATCTCTACAACGCCGTACACCCTCCTTACTTCATCAGTGTATCTGTCTACAGCGCTTTGAATCTTTTGCGAGTGGAAGTATCTGAAGTGCAGAGCCTGGCCAATCATTGGAGCGTGGCCAGAAGTCTGGAAGAACAGCCACGCGGTTATATGTGCTTGCTCACCCATGTTTTCAGACCACAAAAGAGGCTCGCCGGTCTCACGGTAGTATCTGTTCACAAGGTGCAGTATGATAGCACCAGACTCCCATATCGCCAGGTTGTCCATGCTGTGGTCGATTAACGCAGGGACGCGCGCATTAGGGTTGATGGCCACGAAGTCGGGCGCACGGTGCTCGCCGATGTTAAAGTCCAAAAAGATTGTATTATACTGAAGGTTTAGCTCACTGAGAACAATGGAAACCTTGAAACCGTTAGGCGCAGACCTGTGAGAGAAGATTGTGTATCCTTCTTCTGGTTGATTCTGGAAAAACTTGCTTATCCTGGAGCTGTCAATCTGGGCGGGTCCAACATACTGTTGCTGTTGCTGCTGTTGCTGCTGAGCCTGTTGTAGCTGTTGCTGCTGGTGTGCCTCTTGTTGGCGCAGTAGCTCCTCGGCCTGCTGAGCGTTCAAGTTGTTCCTCTGCACTTCGTCCATCAGCTGCTGTCGGTTCATGCGATTATGGAAATCAATGTTTATGTTGCTTTGGTCTGTAGTTGTGTTGCTATTTCCCAAGTTTACCTGACGGAGCGCGCTGGATAGATTTGATACAGCGGCGCTCGCGGAACCTCCTCCAACTGGAGTTTGTTTTTCCCCAACCATACTTGAAGAAACGCCAAGCACTTAGCTGCTGATACAGTTATGTCAGCCCCGAAATCGATTCCAATCGAGTTTTCAGCGACTAAAGTCCCTCTTGAACCTCTACTACTTTACGCTTTGTCGTGTCTCCTTCCAGAGATGATGGCTTACTTTAGAAAAACTTTTCATTTTTTCATTAGACAACCAATTTCTAAGCTTAAGGCACCTCGTACTATGAGACTCATAGGCAACGAATGGAGTAAACTTAGAGGGCCACCGCGCGCATGCGCCAGAGCCGCCGAGTGAATTCTGAGAATTTCACAAGTTCTTGTTATGGAACATGCGACTTCAGCGTTTTCCTTTCTTTGTCTTAGTGGCTTTTACTGGCGCAGCGTGGTTGCTTTTCTTAATGTGCTTGAATAGAGTGTTTCTGGTGGCGAACTGGTCAGAACATGTTCCACACTGGTAAGTTGGCGGAGGCGAGGGTTGTGCAGGTGAAGCTGATTTGTTTTTACTCTTTTGCTTCTTCTTAGATTTCTTGTCATTCCCCCAGCTGTCCGATTCAGAATCTTCGCCTGCAGCTCCCTTAAGCGAAGCTAACAGCTTGCTCAGTTCATCCACCTCTTCCTCTCCTTCTTCTTTTGAGATACTTGGAGTTTCAGCGCTGTCTGAGTTTCCGAAATCGCTGTCAACTTCGTCGTCTACTATGAAGCTTTGCTCCTCTTTATTAGCCTGATCCTCGAGAGGAGCAGGCTCGTCTTCTTCCGGCTCCGCTGTCACCGAGTCTAAAATCTCTGGTTCGCTAGAAGACAGGGACTCGTCATCATTGTCGGAAAAATCTTGCAGTTCTTTTTGTATCCGCTCTAATTCTGCGTTGATCATGTCAAGCTCGTCCAGTTTCTGCTGATCCTCTGCGTCTGATCTCAATTCCTCGCCGGCGGAACTGAAATCATCAACATCCGAGACAGCGTCCAGCCCTAGGACCATGTTGTCTTTATGCATCTCCCTCTGAATTTGCCGCAGCACCTTTTTGTGGCTTTTAGTGTTGTTGTGATTTTCGAGCTGGTTTGGTGACTTGAACGTTTTATTGCAGATGAAGCACTCATACACCAATATTTCATCCTTAGACCCTTCAGATGCGCCATCAGCGGATTTGGGTCCATCAAAACGGGCTTCCATTTCGTCCCAATCAAGATCATCAACTGTTTGCCAGCTCTGTAGTTTGAAAGGGTCACCAGCGTCTCTAGAGTTTGCGAGTTTGTCCTTTTCTATTTGCTTTCTGAGGTCCTCTTGAAGCTTTTTGCGCTTTTCCTGCTCGAATTTGGCCGCACCTTCCTTCATTCTTTTGTCAAACTTTTTGATGAAAGCAACAAATCTTTTAACTGTCTTGTTGTATTCGCTACGGGCTTGTTGTCGCAGCTTCTCGTTACGTTTTTTTATCTCTCTTTTGGTTCTTCTATCATAATTGCGCGAATACATATATTCGTCTTTCCAGCTGAAGGTTTTGACAGTGTTGAAGCTCGACCAATCGCGGTAAAATGCCCTCAGGTACTGAAAGTCTGCGCTTGAATCACCAAAGGGTGGGAACAGCATTGTTTCAAGCTTAAAATATTTTTCGAAAGCTTTGCGATAACCTTGGGAACCAATTTCCGCTTCGAAGAAGTCATCTTGATACTTGGCAAATTTAGGCAGGCCTTGCATCCTTCCAAAGCGCACTTCCTCACTTGCCAGTTTCGCAAATACCTTTCCTGCAATTTGATAAAACCCTGCCGGCGTGTCATCTACTCGCGAGTACAACCCGGTGTTAAAAAACTTTAGTAGGTCGTCAGTAGTCACTCCTGAAATTGTAGCATCCACCTCGTAGTCTTCGTAGTCTTCACCATCTTCTGCGCCAAAATCGTCGCTTAATATCTGCTGTTTGTGAGAGTCGTACCATGCGCGTTCCTGAGGATCGGCTAATACCTCGTATGCAGACCGAATTGTTGCAAATATTGTCGTTGCTTCATCAACATTATCAGGATTCTTGTCAGGATGATACTGTAAGGCCTTTCGGCGATACGCTTTCTTCAGATCGGAGTCTGATGCTGTTACCTCTACGCCGAGAAGCTCGTAGTAGCATGTTTTCATGGTAAACACCTAACTACAGCGTAGCAAAGGTACCTCCTTGTTATTCTAGAACAAATTGTTGAGTTCTTATCCAGATGATACACATTGATTAAACAATTCATTGGATCTAACCTAGCGGCAATAAAGACCCAAATTTTTAGCCATTCGTTAATGGTGACGAAGACAGCCTGGCGCCAACCTCTTTATAGAGATTATCAAGGCATGACTCCAGAGGATGGTCAAGGTGGCATATGTCGTGATGATCCAAATACTGGCCGTACGCGATGTTGGTGTACCTTTTTATATCGATTGTCTCCCGAAACATCATATAGTGGATTTTATTGGCGAAATGGAGACAAATGTTCTTTTCGTATCTCAAATAGATACCTACTAGTGGCATCTTTTTGGTGATCTTCGAGAGAGGAATCTCCAGAAGCAAAATGATGTTCTTGATGATGTTTTGAAGTTCAACCATGTCCATGTCGTTGACAGCGTCAACCATGAGAGAGTCGTAGGCTTTGCGACTGAGATGAGGGCGCGACTGCGACGCCATCTGGAACGTAATTTTTCGTGACGCTTTCCCTTTTAGCTTCGCGAGATCTTTGCGCAACTGAGCCGCCTCGTCCTGCGAAGCGGCGTAGTCAGAACGCTCTTGACTAAGGAGTGTGTTAGCTTCCTCTAACAAAGTTTCAGTCGACCTGAGTTTCGAATCCAGAGTCCGCAAATTCTGCTGCAAATCAAGTCTCTCCTCGCCCAGGCTTTCAATTCTACTCGATAAAGTAACAAACGCCCTATGCTCTCCGTCTACCAACTCCGCTTTCAAGCTATTAACTTGATCGTTTAGCCTTTGCTGCACCTCCATACTCTTCTCCTTCTCGTGAAGAAGACCGCGTTTTTCTGCCGCCAATGCGTCAACAGTCGAATTCAATTCCTCAACCTTTAAGTTACTTTCCTCAAGCTGCTTAGCGATCGTGCCTTCTTTGAGTTCTTGATTTACTAGCTTTTCTTCAAGATGCTGCACTTTAACCGTCCACTCGTTTTTTATGGAATCCTCTAACTTATGGAGTTCGTTGTCAAGGGCCTCAAGCCTTATAGCGCTGCTTTCGGTTGTTCGAAGCTGATCTTGTGTGAAAAAACCCAAAACATCAGGGTTCCGTTCTTGAAAAGCGGCGTCCATTTGAGTGACATATTTGTTCAGCTGATATTGTTCAACAATGAGGTCACCGGCTTGTTTCTGAAATAAGGAGACGGACTTCAGATAGTTCTCAAATTGGTCGTGCTCCGATTTTTGCATCTCTAATTCCGAGTTTTTGGCCACGATAACATCTTGCAGCTGTCGTACTTTCTCTTCGAGCTGTTTCGAATGTTTTCTTGCGCTTAAAAGAGAGTTTGCTTCTTTCTTGCTCTTTCTTTCCACTTCTTCTTCGAGTTTCCCTATGGTTTGCAGTTGATCGGATGATATCTTTTCAAGTCTAGTAACCACTGACTTCAGCTCTTGGTTCGTTTCCTCCAGCCCGTCTCGGAGGTTCTCTGCCTCTGAGTGTTGTTTCTCTAGCATATTAAAGCGAACAAGAGTATTTTCGTTTTCCTTCCCTACGTCCGAGAGTCGCTGCCTTAGGGTCGCAACATCACTTTCTAGAGCATGTTCTTTCTTATTGGACTTCGTTCTTTCCAATTCGAAAACATTCTCTAAATCTTCATTGGCCTTTTTCAGTGAAGAGATAAGGGCCTCATAAGAGCTCGACTTCGAATTAAACTCGGATTCTTGTGACTCCAATCTCTTTTGGAGCTCTTCGTTCCTATCTTTCAGAGACGAAAGCTCTGTATCATATTCCCTCAGTCTGCCCCTCAAGGTATTTTCCTGAGTGACGCTTTCCCTTCGGATCTTGTCCATTTGCACTGCGCACTCATTGAGTTCTTCAATCTTGTCGTGCACTGTTTGAGAGAGGTCATCGTTATGCTTTTTCATAAGGTCAACTTTCGATCTGAGTTGTTGTACACACAACTCACTTTCAGTCAAAGCGCTCTGAATTTCGATAGCTCTATTTTGAAGGTTTGCATTATTGGACTTTAAATCTTGACATACTTTGTTTGCGTTCTCTGTCACGTTAAATATCTCATCTTCTTTCATTCTTATCTGCCCTTTGCATTTAATTAGCTCTTCTGCAACTTGTTGATGTCCTTCAAATTCTGAGCGTCTATCATCTTGTGCAACCTTAAGTGCTTTCGCTGATTCTTCAACTTGGCCCTGAAGCTCTTGCAACTTCGCCCTCAACGTTTGTGCAGTTTGGCTTTGTTTTTGTAAGGTTTCCTGCAGAACTTGTATACTCTGTTCTTGATCATCATGCGCCTTCTTGTAAAAGTTAAGCTCTTCTCTAAGCCGTACATTTTCAAACTGAAGTTCATCAACATTACCACTTGCGCTCCTCCCGTTTTGAGTTTTGTGGCTCTCCATGAGTTTCTCTTTGAGAAGATCTCTGGGCTGCGCGTTGCGGCTTGTAGGGACAGATTTGCTGGAATTGATCGGTGTTGATTGCACCAAAAGGTCATTAATTGTTTGGTTGTGACTATTATCACTTCGTGGAACTTCCTTCATTGGTGTGGAAGAGCCCAGATTGGGTTCTGCGGTAGATGCTCGAGCCCCGGATGGAATTCGGCGAACTGTAGCAGTTGGGTGGGAAGAAAGCTCCTGCGTACGTTGTGTTTCAGTAGAGGCACTCGTGGTGGAGTCGATGGATCCAGCGCTCATCGTTGCATCCTGGTGAGTAACTCCACGCTGCGCATCGAGTTCTCTCGCAATCGCCAAAGCCTTTGTCTTGGCATTTATCTGATCAATGAATGATCTAAGGCTGAAACCTTGCTCGGCCCGCACCTTCGTCAGCGAAATGCCAGAATCTTCATTCTCGTCAGATACCTCATCTTCATAATCGTACTTTTCATCTTTTGACATGTTCGAAACTGTGCTCTGGTTTGCCATTGAGTAGATATGGCCACTGCCCAGCCCAAGCATTTCTATCCTTTGGCTTGAACTTGGCCGATAATCAGAAGACGGCTTTTGGTTTTGTATCTCAGGTTTAAGTGTTTACACAACTCAGTCGCGGCACAATATATATTTCAGAACACAAAACATGGTAGTATGTCAAAGATCGTAAAAATGTCTACAAATCTTTATAAAATACCCTAACTGCAAACAAAGCCCTCCTCAAGTCTCTTATGAGTTCCAATAAATACCGTACTGAATTAAGACATAATGCTGTGAGCCTCAAGCATGGCGCAAGCCAGATTTATTTTTTTTAATTTTGGCGAAAATGGGTTCACTGATGCCCTCATTGCCGTGTGCCCCAAGACCTTGCCCACTAGACCAGCCAAGCTTTTCTAACATCCTCCTTCCTATATTGTCCGTACCAATTTCTGGAGCGTCTTCGCCTACGATACCTCCTTCTTTAACTTGGAATTTGCCCTTTCCTGAGACTCTCTCTGACGGTATACGATCCTCACGAGGCTTGCGAACATCTATGCGCATGAACACAGGTCGCTGTGTCATTAGTTGATTGATGTAATTATAGTTTGGGAAACTCCATTTGGTCTTCTTGACTTTTTCTACTATAACATGCGTTTTACCTCCTTTTCCAGCCTTTTTGCCTTTCATAAAGTATGCTTCTGCAAACTTCATGAGTGTTCTATTGCCATGGGGGTCTAGAGGAGGAAAAGCCATAGAGGGTTTGTTTCTCGTTAGAAACAGTTCAAATTCGTCCTTAAAGTTCTGGACATGAAACCCGAAGGGATATTTGAGAAAGAGATCTTCCGAGGTACTGTTTTGCTCGCAAATGTAATCCTGCTTTGTGAGCTTTTTGCTGGCCTTCTTGGCCTTGCGCGTTGTGAACTTATCCTGAAGTACATCTTGAATACCCTGGTCCAAATCCATCTGCTCAGTAAACAGTAGCTTCTTCTTTAAACCCCTCCCAGTGGTCTCTAAACTCTTAGTATCAAACGTTTGGTTCCTGACTGCCTCATATTTCGTGCTGTAAGCAATGAGATCATCAAGATCCTCACCGAGATCTTCATCACTGGAAAAGCCTGAAGCTAAACTGTGCTCACTGTCGCTTTCAGATTCGCTCTCGCTCGCGAGCAAAGCGGCTTCCTTAGCAATTCTACCCTCCAAAGCGTCTTGCTCATCCTTTTTTGGTACGATAGAACTCATGACGAACTGGAGATAGGCGTCGATGCGGTGATCGGGTAGGCCTAATTCTATGATAAACTGAACGAGATCGCCTTGGTCGACCCATCTTGGTTCGTAGTCACCAAAGTATCGGTAACTCCGTAGATAGTATGAATTATCATATGCACCAATTCTGATGTTTGTAACATTAACTTCGGAGATATTAACTGCGAAATCCTCCTCCAGAAAGCCAAATTCTGGATCAGCGTTTGTTTGCTTTTCTAAAGAGTTCTGAGTTGTACCGGGTATTTGTTTCTCGGAGTCTTCGATAGTTAGTGATTTGATATCAGACGAAAGCAGAGGGGATGGACGCGACCGAACTGAGTTGGAATCTGAGACTAATTCAGCAGCATTGTCGACTGTGTAATCGAAACCCAAATCCGAATTATCTTCAAAGTCACTTTCAAGTTCTACAGTAGGTCCCTCCTCAGACTCGCCCTCGGATTCCCACTCGATTTCTACAACCTCTTCATCGCTTAGATTGCTTTCCTCACTATCTTCTGGTTGGAAAGGATGCGATTTCCATTTTGGCAATTGCACTGAAACGGATCCATCGTTATTCTCATTTAGGTCCAGAAGCGTTTTACCGATCGCAAGAACTGGTTCAAATTCTGTGGCTTTCGTCTGTTGGTCTTTCCAACGCTGTGGGGGTTCGCGCTCAATGTGCACGGGAAGAGACTCCACATGTGCGCTGGGCTCCTCGTCTACAAAATAGAGTTCTTCGTCCGGGAGTTGTTCTACGCTTATAGTACGCGTAGTTTCATCGTGTCCTGAGTTTTCGTCATCTTGGGTTGAAGATTTACTCTCTTCAGTGTCTTTGCTCGTATCCGCGGCAGAGACGTCTCTGATGTTAGTTGCCAGTTCAAGGCTAGGAGAGAGGATGCCATCTGACTTCTCTTCCGAGTGGTACTGCTGGCGCTTTTTGCTTGCCTCTCTCAGCCTCAGAATGAGGTCGTGTGAGGGGTCAAACACATCTTTCGCCTTGGTAAACTCTACTGGCCGTTTGCGAAGGGGCAAATTGCGTTGTTCATCCTTTGTCTCACCCTCTTGCTGCTTCCCTGGCCTAAAACCTCCCATACGCATGGAATCCCCTCTATAGTTGTGTCCAAAGTAATAGTCGTCCATCATATCGATATTGCTGAGGTCGCCACCGCCTACTGGTGCGTGATTGGCATTATTTCCCCGCTTGTGAGACTTTTTGGCCGCACCTTTTGGCTTGCCACCAGAGTTGCGGCCTCTGGACCCTCTTCCAGTACCCCTAGCTCTATAATGGCTATGCCTTTTAGCCATTTCCTTGTGTCTCTATATTTGAGGCTTTGATACTATTATTGTTTAAGTTTGCTAAGTGTCAGTGCTTTGATCACAACACTTTATTTCGACAGCAAGAATACTCGAGAGGTATAGTGATGGAGTTCCTCCAAAAAGTTTCGCAGCAGCTGTTTGAGCTGGAAAATGTCGACCACGACAACGAGCTCGTCGTACTGGGACGGAAGTATGAAGGAAATGGGTCTAATGAACGAAAATCCGATGAGGGAGAGACAGTTTCCACGGGTGTATTCGCTCAGTTGTTCCATCGGGAACGGGGCTGGAACCCTAAGTTTCTCCTAGAAGTGCACTCACTGCTGCACTTCACGTACAGAACGAAGTTCGAGCCCATACCCAAAGACCCTAACGGCCCATCACCAATGAACTTTGGAACGCTATTTAGGGATAACCCGCTCAACTCCTTCGAAAGTGCGATAAATCACCCAGACTGCTTTTGTAGCGATATCGGATGGGGCTGTATGATTCGCACTGGCCAGGCATTGCTAGGCAATGCGCTGGCGCGGCTGCATACCCCGCCTGAAGAGAAGCAGTTGATCGGGTGGTTCGAAGATCGCTCCTCGGCACCTTTTTCGCTGCACAACTTTGTTCGCGAGGGGAATGCGCTTTCTCGTAAGCCACCAGGTGAATGGTTTGGCCCCTCTGCAACTTCCCGGAGTATTCAGAGTTTAGTTCGAGCCTTTCCTGAGTGTGGTCTCAGCAACTGTATTATATCCACGGATTCGGGGGACGTTTACGAGGAAGATGTTGGCCCAATACTAGAGAGTGAGCCTAAAGCTACGATATTGCTACTTCTGGGTGTGAAGCTTGGTCTCAATAACGTGAACTCGCGTTATTGGCCTGACCTGAAGCATATTCTAGGGTCGTCGTTTTCAGTTGGGATCGCGGGAGGCCGGCCCTCATCGTCGCTTTACTTCTTTGGCTACCAAGGAGACTACCTTTTCTATCTCGACCCGCATACCTCACAGTTGGATTTGGCATCATGCGCTACAGATAGCGAGAAGTACGAATCGGTTCACTCTGCGCGGTTTAACAAAGTTCACTTTTCAGAAGTGGATCCTTCGATGCTCATTGGTGTACTCATCCAAGGCGTCGACGACTGGAATGCGTGGAAAAGCTACATCGATCGCTCTCAAATTCTTCATGTTTTACCTCAAAGGCCGCGCGACTACTTCATGGATGAGCCAGAAGATAGCGCCAGTGAGAATGACGACGTTCCCGGCAGTTTTGACTCAAAAGACTCCCAGGAACCCACTATCGATGGCGATTACGTGGATGTCGCACCCATGGTCCAGCACGCAGGCTCGTGCCGAGACGATGAGTTCCAAGATGTAAAGTGTAAGAATCAAAAAATCTTGGTTGTCGGAGACCATGATTCTACTATTGCGGACACAGAGATCGAGAGGGTTTTGGTGGAGCATGAGACAGTGCCACTCATTGCCAGTGCGCGCGTTCCTGACACCGCATTCCTCGGTTAATGTTCAATAGAGATATTTTCACGTGATCTGCTGGGTATCAAATTTACTTATTGCTAGGCTTTATTAGATTAATGTTTCAACCTTCTCAAAACAATATCAAGCTTTGAGATCAGATCTAAAGAAGCCGCTTGTGAAAGTATCTGCGTCTTCTAATTGCTGTATACTAATTTCTCTACACCAATGCCTAACGAACCAACCAAGTCACTGAAGTTCTGCACCGTATGTGCGTCTAACAACAACAGATCGATGGAGTCGCATCGAGTACTGCGGGACGCGGGTTACGATGTCTCTTCGTATGGTACAGGCTCTGCAGTACGATTACCTGGATTATCTGAAGACAAGCCAAACGTGTACGCGTTTGGGACGCCTTACAACGATATATATAATGACTTGCGGTCCCAGTCTGTAGAGCGCTACCGTTCCAATGGGCTACTAGAAATGCTGGATCGCAACAGGAAACTCAAGAAGGCGCCTGAGAAATGGCAGGAAGGGTTCAAGGTATTTGATTTTGTGTTTACATGCGAAGAGCGCTGCTTTGACGCTGTTTGCGAAGATTTGATGAGCCGCGGCGGCCAGCTCAACAAGATAGTACATGTTATCAATATAAATATCCGTGACGACAACGAAAACGCAAAAATTGGAAGTAAAGCCATTTTGAAGCTGGCAGACATGCTATCCCAGGAGACAGTGCGCTGCGATAAAACTGGTGAGCCGCTAGAGGACTGCATCATCTCCCTACTCGCTCAATGGCAAGAAATGTATCCGCAGCTGCCATTGTTGTACTCGCCTGCATACTATTGAGCTGTAAGGGCAGCATTACAGTGCACTAGTCGGCCAGCCACCCATACACGAGCAGTGTTTCTGTCATCGCCAGTGAATAGCCACTTGGCCAGCAGGTTCCGCGCAAGTTTTTGGTTTTCCTCTTCCCCTGGTGAGTCGTTCCACGAGGTGCGCTGCCAGCTGAAGACGTCCACATTAGAGCTCGTGCGGTCGAGATCAATGAGCTGCGCGTCAAACTGTTTGTTCACCTCGAAGCTTCCGACGACGCCACCAATGCTCAAAGCTTGGGCTCCGCCCAGCGAAGCTAAGAAGAGAACATCCTCGACAGATAGGTTTACATGCTTTTGTTTCTTTGGATCTTTTTCTTTCATTGCCAGATGTCTTGACACCAATAACGCCTGTCTTGCAACGGCCAAGATGCTAGAGCTATAGCCCCCAGATAGGTCAGTGCCAAGGCCGACGTTGATGCCGTTGTCCAACAGCAAGCGAACACGACATTCCCCGGATGCCAGAGACGAGTTCGATATTGGGCAGTGCGACACACCACAGCCTCGCAGTTTCAACAGCTCTATTTCTTTATCCGACAAGTGCACGCAGTGTGCCAACACGGTTTTTTTTGTAAGTAGATGATGATTGTCGTAAACATGAGAGTAGCTCTCGCATTCTGGGAACAACTCTGCAACTAGCTCGAGTTCCACTGAGTTTTCAGACAGATGCGTCTGAACATGCAGGTCCTCTTCACGCGCCAGCTCGCCTAACCACGACATCAGCTCTCGAGAGCAGCTAGGGGCAAATCTCGGGGTCAGCACAGGCTGGATCTTCTCGTCTTTCAGTTCTTTTGTAATATAATCGATGACTTGGTGCGTCGAGCGTTTGCACTCATGGAGTGACTCAATATAGTAATCCGGCGAATTCTGATCCATACAGACCTTGCCAATGAAGGCACGCTGGCCCTTCTCGGCGCAGATTTTGGCCATCAAGTTTGAGGATGCTGCATCGATGGTGGTGTAGTACGAGGCTGTAGTGGTGCCGTTGGCCAACGTTCGGTCTAGAACCCGGTTGTACACTGCACGCGCGGTGTCTATATCCTTGAGCGACGCCTCGAGTGGAAACGTGTAAGTCTGCAACCAGTCAAGCAGCGTCGATGAGCCAAAAATCCCTGCGTTGGGATACTGCGACGCATGCACATGCGTGTCGACAAACCCGGGAAAGAAGAATGAGCCGTTTTGACTATCAGGGATTTTGACAACGGCAACCTCCGATGCCTCGAGGGTCCGATCGAACTCCAGCGCGTCCTTCAGCGCATCTTGTGAGTTCTCCTTGATGAACAGTATTTTACCGTCCGTTCCAACACCGATTGTTGTTTGGTGTCTGATCCGCACACCCCCAAGCGAAGGGGTATCCACAAAATTCCCATGGTACACGGTAAGCTTTAGGATCATGATACCTGGGTTAAAAGGATGAAGAAGTTAGTGAGTAACTGAATCCGAATACTACTACCCGATAGATCCACAACGTGCGAGGGCCAAATCACAGGGGGAACCTGTGGCTACTTCATTTTATTTATAATTCAATATTGTTTGTTATCTGATAATTACAAGCCGACCGCTTTTTCCGTAAATCTAGGCAGTAAAAGTTCAAATCAATACGATAGGTCCCAAACTGCTGCTGTTTAAAGCATCCAACGCCGAAAGCCGACACCGTCTGCAGCTAAGCAGAAACACGGGCTTCTTTGCTGATACGATATTATGCTAGCAGGAGAGAATTAGCTATATTATGTATTTATTTTCTCGGTGTCCCGAACAGCTATGAAAAGTCAATGTCTTAAAAGAACATGGGATCCGAAGTGCTCGTTCTGTTAATGTGGCCTAGTGCGCAGATGAAAAACTGCGCATGCGAATGTGGCATTGCGAATATGGTCCCCTGGACCAATGCACTTCTTGGGGCAGCATCGCAGAGCACGCATCCTCCGCATGCCAACAAAAGTGGCGCAGGACGAGGCAGAGCAGCGCGGGATAGGATAGCGAAAGTCCTTATAGGCAGTACAGTGCTTGCTAGCCGTCTTCAGCTAAAGCCGTTCGGCAACGGTTAGTGGCGTCACTGCTCACGGTTAACTGGCACATGTCTGTCTTAATATAATGAAATACCTCTCATCTTGCTTGCACTTGTGAAAAATACTCATCGTAGGTTGCCAACACACTAACAACGCACTAGCTTCAAATGATTGGCTCGCTCGCAATAGGCTTTTTCTTGATGATAGTGTCCTTCTGGGCCGGCACTTATGTCAATGTGCGAGGAAAACCAGTCGTGCTTGATTTCGGTGATGGCGCCAGCGCTACCCGCGGCGATTCAAGTGCACATAACAATCTGGGGCTAACCGGCGCCGACTTGCTGTATTTTTTCAGGAATAGGATGTCAGACACCAAAGATCTGACAGACGCAAACAGCGTCCAGGTTTCCAAGTTTTACGATGAAGTGATGCGGTATTTGACCGCGGAGAATGCTGGCGCGGGCACGACCGAGAAAACATGCTTCCCCGAGGGTTCAATCGTGAGCAAGCTGACCAGGAACGTAAACGTGGTGCCAAAAGTTCACTCGCACAACGACTACTGGCGGGACCTGCCGCTGTTTGAGGCGCTCTGCCACGGGATACCGAGCGTGGAGGCCGACGTGTGGCTGGTTGATAACGACGCTCAACTAGCTGTCGGCCACAATGAAGCGTTTCTGGACCGCGATCACCGCACACTGCACTCGCTTTACACTGGCCCTCTGCTGACCATGCTGAACGAGGTGAATTGCAATCTCGGCGACAAAGACCACAAGTACGGAGTTTTTTACAACTCCCCAGAAACCACGCTCAACTTGTACATTGACTTCAAGTCTCCCAACAGCACCCAAACTTACGCATTGCTCATGGACTTGTACCTCAGGCCATTGATCGACATGGGTTACCTCACGTACTTCGATATGGACGAACAAAAAGTAGTCTGGAACCCCGTCACGGTGATTCTTACCGGTGACTATCCTTCCGACCCTACCGTGCTTGACGGCGCGGAGCAGAAAGGGTATTACAACACAACTCAGAGGTTTGTGTTCTTAGACGCGCCAATGCACAAGCTTGATGAACACTACAGCGGTATATCTGTTGTGGCGTCTGCATCGCTGCAACAGTTACTGAGAAACTGCAACGACTTAGGCCAGGGTACAGACAGCTCCGTGCTGTTTCAAGGGTCCCTGCCTACAGAGTCAGTGGAATGTGTTGCGAAACAGGTGCAGAAAGCTCAGGCCTTGGGCCTTAAAACACGCATCTGGGGCGCTCCCACCTGGCCCGAGTCGTCCAAGCAAAAGCTCTGGGCACAGCAGATCTTCGAAATCGGAATCGACTTCCTGAACACGGATGATCTGGAGGAAGTGACACACTTGTAAACTGAATATATAGGCCTGGGGACCTCCCCATCAATTGAAGCACATCTGCTGATATGAACTGGAACTGATGACGAAGGAAATATCGCTAGTGGAAAATGAAACCGCTAACGAAACACGTTTCCCTCCTCATACTTCCTTCCCTGTCGGGAGAAAATAAGATTGAACATCAAAAATTATAAGACCTACCCGCCCCTACCAAATGCAGAGCTGACCTGGGTAGTACACCTTCTCCGCGTACCTGCGTGCTCCAGTAGCCTTCGGTGCCATCCGAAGACAACACCAAAAACACCAGGGCTCGCTGTACACAGGAATCGACTACCACACAAGACTGAGGGTCCAGTGACTGGATCAATTAGCTCTGCATCCAGCTCTCCCAGCGCTGACTTGTAATCAGCACCATCCTTCTCCAGGCAGAAGAAACAAAGGGTCCCGACAAGCACACCGCTGCCTCCCAGGTGGAAGACAACAGCCCACAAGCAAGACGAGAGAACGAAGCGTCAGCAAATACACCTTTCGCAAGTGTGTGCAGTTGCAAAACAACTGAGCAAGCGAACCCGCCCCCTGTAAAAGACGGGCATCGCTCAAGAAAGATATATCCGGCCGGAAGGACTTCTTGATCTCCTCCGGCGTCTTAAGGTAAGTATGAGGAGAGAAAACCAAAAATCAAAAAGAGGTCGCTAAATGGAAGCTAAAGGATATTTTCACCACTATTTATACAAAAATTTTTATTTACCCAAATCCATAAGCGATCATCGCAAGCCGGGTAACGAATAACACCAGTTCACGACTAGTCCACCTTCGGAGTCCTCGAAGGCCAGCGCGAGAATTGAATTGAGCTTATCAGGATCATGCTTGTATCTATAAGGTGATTTGCTCCCATTCAGCAACGCGGTAGACATTTGTGCCAATGTTTCTGATCAATACGTAGTTGTGGGAACTCTTACAAGCTTCTTGGGCTGCGATAAAAGCTGTACAAGCACCTTTACCGTCGCCTAGGTGAAAGGTGCCACTTGTAACAAAACCGATGAGGTCTTGAACTCCAGGAACAGGTTGTACAGTGTCATGGTCTCTTTTACCATTGGAACGGGCCCTGACATTTACAATTGATAACCAGTAATCCGTGTCTTGAGGAGGAATAGCGTAGACGCGAGCGAAATCCCTTGGGTGGCCTCGCTCCTGTAGCACGCACGAAACTGCGACGACAGGGAGCGGTGTCGTAACTATCTGCGTGCGTGGCGAGTCACTGTATTGGGAGCAGCCAAAGTCGGTACCCTTGACAGGCTTTGTAAATATACCCACAGGCAGGGCGCTGGGTGTCAGCTTTTTGTCTTGCACGTCGGAATACAAATCGATGACATCATTGATGTACATCAGCTTACGTGCGTTCAATTGATCGAATTGAGAGGTGCGCTCAGGGTCATACATGCGAATGGGGCCTTGATCGCGAGATCGCAGGAATTCGACGCCATTTCTCAGAATTTGTAAAAGCCGCCAATCACAACTGAAAGGGTCGCCAATCTCACCAGGGAATAGAACTGGATTTTCTGCATGAATACCAGAAATTTTGTCGTAGTTCACTCGCTTGCCGGTTGGTTTACGTTTCCATAGCGCCTCCTGCGAAGTATGCTTGAAGATGGAGTTTTCATCGTAGCCCGCTTGTGTGAAAGGGTAGTCATCTGGGAAATAAAGCCTGCGCTGCTCGAAGCTCAGCTGCTGTAGCTGGCGCAATCCCATGTGATAAACCCTGGAAACTCGATTCAATTGATACCACAATGGCAGCAGCCAAAACCACGGCAGTAAAACTACCCAGGACTTCTGCCTAGGCTGCTTGAAGATAGCAATCGGGATGGATGGGTCCTCTTTGGCGTCATGCGGTATGGCGTTCGTGCGTGAAGTCGACTCAAGAAGCTTTCGACGTCTTTGTGCCAACTGCTTCAGCGTCTGCTGGTTTTTATAAGACATCTCGCGCTGATCGGGGTCAGAAAGCTTTCCCAGCACCCTAGCTATCTCCTCGCGGGGGTATTCCGCTTGAAGCTTTAGAATGTCGTCCGCGTTAATGTTGTCCTTAGGAAGATTCCTGGGGTTGGAAAGGTGTCTTGGGTCGATCGCCTCAAAAGCAAAGGCCGTTCTTTGAGGCAAGACACTAGAATCAGTAACATAGGCAACGGTCTTCAATTGATCGTAAGACTTCGATGAAGTAGTGCTGCGCAGTATTTGCGATAATGCATTAAGGGACTTCCCGCCGCTCAAGGTTATGCTCGCGACAGAGAAGCGGCAGTCTTGGATTAAGAACTTCTTTTCAGAGTTCGCTCTAGAAATCTGCTCAAAAACGCGAGGATAAATTGCAGGATGAAGTCTCAACAAAAACTTGTTGACACTGATCCAGAGCATTTCACCGGGGCCCACAGCTTCTGATTTTTCATCATAAATCAGGCCCTCAAACCAGTGTCCCGAAACTCTATACTTGTCTAGCGACGCCCTTCTGTTCGTGAGCTGCTGAGCCAGCAGTCGCAGAGCTTCGGTGTCGTTGGACGCAACAATCATGGTGCCCATGTAGCTGGAGTCACAGCACAGTGCACCATCGGAAGCTGCTGTGTTGCCGCCTATCCGATGCGTAAGCTTGAAGCATTTCTGCGTAGGGGACCACGGCATCTGGTAGCCCCACCGTTTGAGCATGTGTGACCTCTTGGCATTCCAAACGTGCGTGGGAAGCCACGTAAAGACGCGCTGTCGCTTCATGTACTTGATGCGGCCTACAGGGCGCGGTGCCAATGTACCGACACCGGTGCAGTCGTAACTGCCCATCTGGTTATTGCGCAGCAGCGCCGTGCCAGTTTTTGCCTCCGCGCGGAGGCTCTTCTGAAGCGCTCGGATGCGCTGACGGAGCTTGGTTTGAGATCCAGTGACTTGTGCTGGGAAGGCAAGTTTCATGCTTTTGGAGCGCGCGGCTAGTCGTAATAGCTTGACAGTCATGCGTGCTTTGTACAGTTGTTTCGCCGTCAGCCCATTTCGACGCTGGCGTGAGGGCTTCTCTGTGCCGCGTGTCACAGCTTGGTCACTTTTTTGCATCTCACGCAATGCCCTGTTGCGTAACCGCTTAGGAATGCGCTTCACATTGTGCGACGCGGTCCGTCGCCGAAGCTTTCGAGGCAACGCCTGAAAAACCCTAGTCGACGAGGCGCTCTTAGATTTGTGCATTGCAATTTGCAGCTGCTTCACTTCGAACTGCCGTGAAGCCATAAACTCGGGCACTCGCAGCATCCCTCCACTCTCTGATAATTCCTGCGATGCTTGAGCCCCAGACTTCAGTGCCTCCGTCCGGATGTTTCGCGCATCTTGAACTTTCCTGCGTCTGTACAGTTGATTCTGGCTTCTGACTTTCTTTCCAGACATCTTGGCGTGTCTCGTCAAATCACTAGTCCAGTTTTACAGCACCGCGGCTCTCTAAAGTTACTGGCCTGCAGACCTCTGATGCGATGAGATGAGTTTTGAAAGATTGATGCTAACGATTTACCTAATCACGTGTATCCGGTACTGGATGCAACAATCATAAAAGATAAAAGATACCAGTAGGCAAGAACATAATGATAAAGGCTGATATCGTAAATGAAGCGGGTGGGATTGATTGGATAGGGCGTTGCTGCAGTTACGCCGGCCAAGGTTCGGAGCTGCAGAAAACGACGTTGGTTATTTTGAGGGATATCTGACTTTAAGCGACTGGGAAGACCATTTGTCCATGATTGGATAGGATGGTTAGGCGTCCGAGGCTGAGTCTCCAAGAACCCGCTCGATAATACAGTCTGGAATTTAGGAAGAATGGAATCCGGAATTTCTGAGATAAGAGCAATAGAGCGTTGATAACATAGGCACCGGCGAGATTGGGAAGCGCTTACCGTTGGCAGATTAAGGTTCGAAGGTCTGGTGTGGTATAAAGCAAACGTCCCTTTGAAGTTGCTGGGAAGTTTTGGAAGATGAAGTGGACAACTGCCCAAGATGGAAAAATCGCAGGTAGTAGCAAATAGTACAGATGTCAGCTCGTCGCTTGAACCGGCAAATGGCGAAATTCGCCAAATAGGATCCTTGAGAACTATCACTTCAAAAAGAGCTGGCGAGGTCAACTTCATCGACGCAAAGGGTGCGCACGGCGATACAGAGCTTCTGGCAGAAATCGGTTACAAACAGGAACTGAATCGGCACTTCAGTACAGTGCAGGTTTTCGGTGTAGCTTTTTCGATCATGGGTCTGCTCCCCAGTATCGCGTCTGTGTTAGCAATTGGTATGCCAGGAGGCATGGTATCCCTCGTTTGGGGATGGTTCATCGCGGGTATCTTCATCTTAGCGGTCGGGTGCGGGATGTCCGAGCTGGCATCGGCTATCCCTACCTCTGGCGGACTTTACTATTACACATACTACTACGCTCCTCAGAAGTATAAATCGCTTCTGAGTTTTATGATTGGCAACACAAACTCGCTGGCGCTTGTTGCCGGCCTGTGCTCCATCACATACGGCCTTGCGCAGGAAATCCTATCTATCGTTGTGGTTTCCAAGGATGGCGACTACACGATCACAAGCGGCAAGACATACGGCGTGTTCGTGGCTGGAATCGCAGCGACCACGGCCGTCACTTCTATCGCTACTGTCGCGGTGTCCAAGCTGCAAACTATTAGTATTATTGCCAACGTGGGCTTGATAGTGCTCTTCTTTATTGTACTCCCAATCGGCGTGGCGAACACAAAAGACCTCGATTTCAACAACGGATCTTTCATCTTCGGAAAGTGGCTGAACGAGACGACTTGGCCCGACGGATGGCAATTCATGCTGGCTGGTCTCCAGCCCGCGATCTGGACAATTGGTGCATTTGACTCGTGTATTCACATGTCTGAAGAAGCCAAAAATGCCACCAAGGCTGTGCCACTTGGTATTATAACTTCCATTAGCGTCTGCTGGATTTTGGGCTTCCTAATCTGTATTGTTATGGCGGCCTGCATGGGCCCTGACATCGATGCTATATTGGAAAGTTCTTTCGGCTCTCCACTACCTCAAATTCTGTACAACGCACTTGGAAAGAAATGGACAATCGCAATCATGACCTTAATCGCCGTGTGCCAGTTTCTGATGGGATGCTCGATCTTGACTGCTATCTCTAGGCAAATCTGGGCGTTTGCACGTGACGACGGCTTAGTGTTTTCGAAATACGTTAAGGTGGTGAACAAAAAGCTCTCCTCCCCTCTCAGGGCGACTTGGTTTGGAGCAGTGTGTGCACTCGTCATCGGGCTTCTGTGTCTGATCGGGGGTACCGCCTCAAACGCTCTGTTTTCTCTGGGTATCGGAGGCAACTATCTCGCGTGGATGACTCCTAACCTTCTAAGAATGACTACGGGCAAGGACCTGTTCAGGCCAGGCGCCTTCTATATGGGTAAGACTTGGTCCCCCATTGTTAACTGGACCGCAATTGTATTCCAAATCTTCATTCTGTTCATGATCATGTTCCCTTCCGAAAGCAAAGGCATCACGCCAGACACCATGAACTACACCGTGGTTATCTGCGGCGGAGTGTGGATCGGAAGCGTGATCTACTTTTTGGTATACAAGAAGAAAGTATTCCACGGTCCAAAATCGAATCTCAGCGACGAAGAGTACGTAGACGCCGTCGGCCAGGACGTTATTGACCAAATTTTGTCGCATCACAAAAGCGGCTAGCCTCAGGAAGCATGCGCTTAATGAGTAGTGGCTGGCCCTCTCAGCCCGACGAGGCGTGCTATTACGCGCTGCTGGCTGGCTCGGAATTTATATATAGATATATATGACTGGCCAATAAACCGCCTGACACTTGTTCTTTAAACTCAGATCGCAGGCTGGCAGGGATCGAGATAAAAGAATCAAAATTCGAAGCTCCTTCCTCCAGCAGCAGTATTATTGTACCCACTGGAATTGTTCTGAAAAGTGGATCTCATACCCATCCAATATGCAAGTAAGCGTAATATCAGACCTCACTGCTCGTAAACCTTTGGCGCGCCAAGAAGCAACTACGTATAGAAATACCTATCCAGAAGGTCACATGACACAGTCACGTGAAACCCCGCAACAGCCACATAGTATTGTCACGTGACATCACTACACGTGACACAGAACGAACCCGAGTCAGCCTATTAAATTAGCCTTCTGCTATGTTCATATATTGGCCCCTTCCGTAAGTCGCGCTTCCCGCGTTCTGTTCGGCTTATTCCGGAGCGGGATGAAAGTAGCTAGCTCGGGTCTTTCGAGGCTCGAACAGAAGCCACTTCGAAAAAGTTTTGGTTTATATGATTCATAGGCCCGACACAATTTTTCAAGCTTCTTTACACTCTTACAAGTAATGGATTCGCAAAACAGCGTAGACTAGAAGATACAGTACAGGGCTCTGTGACACTGTACAGACTCTCTACACTCAAGTTTCTTACAACACACTTTTTCAGCAATGGTTAACGTGGTCTTAGGGTCACAATGGGGTGACGAAGGCAAGGGCAAACTAGTGGATTTGCTGGTTGGCAAATACGACATCGTGGCCAGAGCCGCTGGCGGGAACAACGCAGGCCACACGATCGTCGTCAAGGGTGTGAAGTACGACTTCCACATGCTACCATCCGGGCTGGTCAACCCCAACTGCCAGAACCTGATTGGTAACGGTGTTGTGATGCACGTGCCGTCCTTCTTCTCAGAACTGGAGCAGCTAGAGGCCAAGGGTCTGACAGACGCGCGCGAGCGTCTGTTTATCTCGTCGCGTGCGCACCTGGTGTTCGACTTCCACCAGCGCACTGACAAGCTGCGTGAGGCCGAGCTTTCTGGCGCCTCGACCGACGGCAAAAACATCGGAACCACGGGTAAGGGTATTGGCCCTACCTACGCGACCAAGGCTTCGCGTTCGGGTCTGCGTGTGCACCACCTGGTCAACGACGAGCCTGGTGCCTGGGAAGAGTTTGAAACCAAGTACCGCCGCTTAGTGCAGACTCGCCAGCAGCGTTACGGCGACTTCGAGTACGACGCAGAAGCCGAGTTGGCGCGCTACAAGCAATACCGTGAGCAGCTCAAGCCTTTCGTCGTTGACTCTGTCGTCTTCATGCACAACGCTATCCGCGACAACAAGAAAATCCTTGTCGAGGGTGCCAACGCTCTGATGCTTGACATCGACTTTGGTACCTACCCATACGTGACGTCCTCGAACACTGGTATCGGCGGTGTCTGCACGGGTCTGGGGTTGCCTCCTCGTGTTATCGATGAGGTCTACGGTGTTGTCAAGGCCTACACTACTCGTGTCGGTGAAGGTCCATTCCCTACCGAGCAGCTCAACGAATCTGGCGAGAAGCTGCAAAACATCGGTGCCGAATTCGGTGTCACCACAGGCCGTAAGCGTCGTTGTGGTTGGTTAGATCTGGTGGTTTTGAAATACTCCACCCTCATCAACGGTTACACAAGCTTAAACATCACCAAGCTCGACGTCTTGGATACCTTCAAGGAGATCCCCGTTGGTGTATCATACTCTCTCAGAGGCAAGAAGCTTGATTTGTTTCCAGAGGACCTCATTGTTTTGGGGAAGGTCGATGTGGAATATGTTACCTTGCCAGGCTGGGAACAAGACATTACCAAGATCACTGAGTATGAGGACTTGCCTGAAAACGCCAAGAAATATTTGAAGTTCATTGAAGACTTCGTTGGTGTTCCTATTGAATGGGTCGGTACCGGTCCTGCCCGTGAGAGCATGGTTTATAAGCAAGTTTCCAAATAGGTTTAGCTTTGAACCTGCGTGTTGTTGTGTCTATAAAACTAGATAGTAAATCTCTTCTGTTAAACTTCCTCTCTGCGCCTCTCAAATATGCAATACTCAAGATACTTCACCTGATAGACTTTAATCCAGCGCGATTGCAGCTGTTTTGGGACCAACCTTGTCATATACTCTGGCAGCAGCAGTGCTCTGCCAAAGAATTTAGACCCTGGAGCGTCCACAAAAGGAGCGCTGTACAGTTTTACCCATTCCGGCGGCAGATTTGTAGGGTCGAACGCGTCTTTTTCGTTGTCGCTGTGCAGCATGAAGTCCACAAAATAGTCACATTGCTCCATTGTTACCAACTTGGATGAATCAAACAAGTTTTGGTTGTTCATGCCCACTGGCTTGTCCCTAATACTATTCAAAATGCTATCTGTTTCTTTGAAGTCGCCAGGAAGTAGGCCATCGAAGCCTGATGAAACAAAGCCAAGCCTGTAATTGTCGGGTAGGAACATCGAAGCTGGGAAGTGAAACCATTCACGACCCACACACACGGTTTGAGGGCCTGATACGGCAGGAAGTTGCGAGTATACATCCAACGGAGCTTTGTAGTTCTGAACTAGTGCTAACATGCGCATGCAGGCTTGGCTAGCTGTTGAACACAATATAATCAAAAATATTGTGCTTCTCATTAGCTTTGATCTGCTCCATCTTCTCCAAGTAATAGAGAAGCCAACACTAGCTGCTAGCGTTACGATTCCGTAAACTGGATACAAAAATCGCTCCTCTTTGTGAGGTTGCAATAAAAAGACCGTCAACCACGTAGCAAGGGCGCCCCAAACAGGCCACAGTCGCAAATTCGAGAGTCCTATTACGGACCCTACTAGCGCAGGAAGTGGGATATTGAGCAAAAGGCTAAAAACGTAGTAGTACCAAGGCTCAACGCCGAAAATGTTTGGCCCACTCTCTTCGTTTGCCCCAATTACATTATACATCACAATGTTCCAAGCGACAGGCGTAAACTTTCCATAAAACATAGAGTCAATAGCAAAGACCACAGCTGTTACAGCAACCAGTCTTGAGAGGGCAGAAACTCCCGCTTTCAGTGTATTCAGAATGCGGTGACTAAAAATGTAGTGAAACACTAGAGGAACGCTCAAGATCATAACGAAAGGCCATCCCAGTATGCCACCAACAAAGTTGAATAATAGTGCCTTCACAAAAGCGTCCTGAGTGCCTGTAGACAAGTATCGAAGCGTAAATTTCAATGACCCTAGTAACGAAACCATAGCAAATGACGAGGGCAACAATTCAACCGACGCATGGAACCATCCGGGGTTAAAGATTTGGAAGAAAAGCCAAAATATGGCAGTTTGAGTCGAGAGGGTTGATTTTATTTCTTCAAAAAGGGACCACTCCATCACAAGGCTGAACAAACCTAGAAAGAACCTCGCGATATAGAACAAATTGAAAATTGGGAATCGGAGAGCTTCCAAAACTCGCATAGCCGGGTTTAGTACACTGTACAAAGGTATCAAGAACGCCCATGAACGGATGGAATACTCTGGAGAGTACTCCCATGTCTGCTTTCCAAAACCCCGAAGTAGGAAATTCAGCGGCTCCCAGTAGTTGAACGTCTCATCGCAGTCTGAAATAAGAGAGTACTTAGGTTGCAAGTAGAAGCGGCAAGCAATTAATGCTCCGAACAAAATTACAGATGTCCAATTAACACTCATCTTGATGCGGATATAAATTGGGCGCCTCTTTAGAAGCGCTTAACAATCTGTTGCTTAAGCTCAATCTCGAATACACGGCGTGACAGCGAGTGCTAGAGTTGAAGGACTGGACAACCTCTGAAGTGTCTCTTGTGTGAAGAGTGAAACCTTATCATTCTAGAACACGTAATATAAAAATGAATATAAAGAATCAATTTCAATCTATAGACAAAACTAGGTACCAGTAGAAAAAGGGCCAATTAATCAGAAACAATGACCCAAGCTAACAGTCCTGTTAAGGTTAACAGCAAGGAAGTAGCGCAAGAACTCCTCGACCAATATGACACGTTTCTATTTGACTGTGACGGTGTTTTATGGTTAGGATCGCATTTGCTACCTCACATCAACGAAACTCTGGAGATGCTACAATCACACGGTAAAAAGCTTTACTTTGTCACCAACAATTCTACCAAATCTCGCACTGCCTACACAAAGAAGTTCGCGTCTTTCGGTATCAGTGTCACTGAAGACCAAATTTTCACATCCGGATACGCATCCGCGCTGTATGTTCGCGACACGTTGAAGCTTACCCCAGGAAAGGACAAAGTATGGATTTTTGGTGAGGCTGGTATCTCTGAGGAACTCAAACTCATGGGAATCGAATCATTGGGCTGCAACGACCCAAGGCTAGATGAGCCTTTTGACATCTCAAGTTCACCTTTTCTCAAGGACGGCCTTGACCCAGATGTCAAGTGCGTCATTGCGGGCTTGGACACCAAAATTAACTATCACCGTTTGGCAGTGACTTTGCAGTATTTGCAGCAGCCTGATGTCAAATTTGTTGCCACCAACATCGACTCAACATACCCTAATAAGGGCCGCATTCTGCCTGGTGCCGGCTCCATGATTGAGTGCGTAGCTTTCTCTGCGGGAAGAAAACCTGCGGCATGCGGAAAGCCCAACCCCAACATGCTGAATGCTATTGTCACCGCCAAGAAGATAGATAGATCCAAGTGCTGTATGGTTGGCGATAGGCTCAACACCGACATGAGATTTGGCATTGAAGGTAAGCTAGGAGGAACATTGTTAGTTTTAACTGGTATCGAGACGGAAGAAAAGGCTTTAGACTCGACTGGTGATCATCCTTTGCCAAAATATTATGCTGACAAGCTAGGAGATCTTTATGAGCTGAGCAAGTGAAGCAGCCATACGGCTTGTTTACAGCTGGGCACTCTCTAAAACATTATTGGAACCGTTTATAAACGCTTTTATACACTATAAAGTACTCATGTTTTTTGTTGATGGTATTCAAAGCTGTTTCTTGATCTAGACGCCGAAAAAATGGAAGTTGTACTGAGAAGCCTTTAATCTGTGATGGGCAAGAAATCCAAAGATGAACACATCAAAAAGTGAACAGTTGATATCATGCCCCGTCTGTAACTTGAAGGTCAAATATTCAGCTATCAATTCACACCTAGATAGGTGCACCGGCGGCGGAAAGACAAGTAAAAAAGAGCCGACCCTGAGCAGTCTTCTCAAGGGAAAGCGGAAACAGGCCAGCGAAGAACCAGAGATCATCGAGCTTGACAAGGAGGCAAAGAACCCACGACTACAGCCTCTACAAGGTGAAAACGCAGATGTTAAAAATCTTCAGAAAATTGCACATCAGCCATTGAGCGAAAAGCTGAGGCCTAAAGAACTAGCAGAGTACGTGGGCCAACAACATGTCATCTCTTCAGAGCATGGGGTACTTTACAAGTTTGTCCAGCAAGGCATTATTCCTTCGATGATACTTTGGGGGCCCCCGGGAGTAGGAAAAACGTCCTTAGCACGGCTCTTAACTAAGGCAGTCAACCAGAACCACGCCAATGGAGTGACGTATACGCTCATCCAAACTAGTGCTACTAAAGCAACTACACAAGAGCTTCGGAAGATTTTTGAGAACTCTCGACGCGAGCTTTCGCTTACCAAAAGAATCACTGTGGTATTTATTGACGAGATTCACAGATTCAACAAAGGGCAACAAGACCTCTTGCTACCTCATGTAGAGGCAGGCGATATAGTGTTAATTGGTGCAACTACTGAAAATCCTAGCTTTCAACTGAATAATGCTTTGATGAGCCGTTGTCAGATATTTGTTCTCACAAAGCTTAGCACTGACGAGATGTGCTTGGTGCTCTCGCGGGGCATTGCAATGCTCAACAAGTGCCGGCACTTGATCTGGAAAGTCAATCATCCACTGAAATTAGAGCGAAGCGTGCTGGAATTCGTGGTGGATATATCAATGGGAGATACAAGGAGAGCTCTTAACCTACTTGAGATGATTGAGGTTTCTACCAGGAACGATGCAAAAGAATTGAAGGAGGAAGACATTCGTGAGATCATTAATGGAAATTCTACGGAGCTGCGAACATACTACGATAGGCAGGGCGAAAATCACTATGATACAATCTCCGCGTTTCATAAATCGATACGCGGAAGCGATGAGAATGCTGCGCTCTATTACCTGGCGCGAATGCTACAGGGAGGAGAAGACCCGCTGTATATTGCGCGTCGGATGATCCGAATAGCATCAGAGGATATAGGCGTGCTCGACCACACATTGCTCCCCTTGGCAGTGGCTGCACATGATGCAGTCATGAAGGTTGGACTTCCAGAAGCAGACTTAGCCTTAGCACATTGTAGCGTTGCACTGGCCAGGGCGCCAAAGTCCGTGCAATTATACAGAGCTTGGAAACAGGTCAATGCCAAACTAAGAGAAAACCAAGACTCGTTTGCGAGCTGTGGTATCCCCATGCATCTACGTAACGCACCAACAAAGCTGATGGCAGAGCTGGGGTACGCGCGGGACTACAAGTACAACCCAGACTTCGAGGACGGCGAGGTCGCGCAAGACTATTTCCCGGACGAAGTGATCGCAGCATGCGACCGACATGAACTGGAGTTCATGGCTGGCCCTCACCTCGGCAGTCAAAAAGACCCCGAAATAAATAAGCAGCCCTGAAAAGGGCCACTGCTCGAAATAAAATGATTATAATGCAATGAATACACACCATAGGTGTGGTTGTGTTGGAAGATTTATGTGTTGACTCAGTATCTAATGAAACTCAGAACGCAGGCAAAGGCGCGCTGACAGCGCTAAAGTTCAGTCTTGTAGAATGCAGAAAGTTCTGCTTTCGCAGCTTTGAACTCGTTTCGGGCGCATTGCAGCGCATTTGTAATCAATTGTGCGTAATGCGAGTCGGGCAATTGCTGACCCTCGACGCCACCCTCGCGTTTGCGCCCCAAGTTCTGGATCCGCTCACATGCCCACGAGATCCGCTGCAGCCCCAATGCCGCAGACGAGCCACGCAGGAAGTGGCCAAGCGATGCCAGCTGCTCGAGGTCGCAGTTTCCCTGTAGCTCCTGCTCTATCTGGTCGAACGTGGTGTTGGCCTGCTCGAGGTACTGGATTATCAAGTTTTTGGAGAAGTCCGGGCTGTCCTCGTCCATCGACACTATTTCATTGAGCGTGTTCCAGTTGATCACCCCGGCTGGGATCGGTACTGTGTTCATTTAAGCGAGACGTTTAAAGAAGTGATCAGAATAAACTAAATGCAGTTGAGGAATCTAATCACGTATGGTTCCAAATCGGTCCTAAGAACGCTTTCGAGGAACTGGCCGCACAATCTGTTGGTGACTTATAGCTTTTTTCCAGTTTGGGTGGGTAGTTTACAACTTGTTGACGATGCCGACAGGGTGTGGATTCGTGATAGGAAGAAATAAAATCGCATCTCACGAAAATCCACTTCTACAACGTGTACGGGCTTGTAACCCGATCATAGAATGTCTCACGAGAGATAACTGACTAGTGTGTGGTTCTTATGCGCGCTGCTTGACGCAATTGATATTATAGTTGTGTTCAGTACAAGAGAAGCTTTAAACCTACCGGTTATCTCCCTGTTCGGCTTGTACTTGGGCCGGCAGCGCATCGGGAATGTGGAATCTAGTAGTAATACAACATATCAAACGGTCCGTAACGCTCCCGGCCAACTACGCTCTTGGGTGGTCTTAGCGGGAAACGGCAGTCACTGCACCACAGTCGGCAAATCCCATGTCTTGGAAGCTGGCAGGCAACTTCCTGCAGAACGTCCGGTCTTTGCGGGACGAGGCGCTGCTGAGTTTCTGGACGTCAAATCAAGTTTGATAACTCCACAGTGCGCAAAGATGACTTCTGTTGCCTATATCCACCGCAGCGCTTCCTGCCTCGCATCTTCCTCGACCTCTGCGGCGACGGTGGCCAGTTTCCGCACGATGGCTGCTCTTTCAAGAAGGTTGCGTTCGCTGCATGCGTCCGGTTCTCGAGCGACCGTCCAGTTCTCAACAAGAATGTGCAACATTGTCTTTTTCCACAGGTCAAGTGCGCCGTTCGACTACCTCTTGCAATGGCTTGTGGAAAGTGCAGCTTCTAAGCCATTGTGCTCGAAAAGCTAGCCAGGCGGGGTCCTGAGAGCCGTTCCATTTCAGCTGTGTTGCTGCGGTAGCTTCGGTCGCGCATTGCATTGTATAAAAAAAGCAAAAGAGCCCAAACATTGTTAAAGCCGCAGGACATAGCACACAACAGCACCTGACTCGCTGGGCGCTTGGCCTCAGGCTGGGGAATGCCACGCTAGCTACGCTACTTATTGGTTTCACGCGAAGTTGTTGCGCAAACAACTCTGCAATTTCGCCACAATTGTTCCGCTTCTGGGGAATTCGAGAAGAGCTGCAGGAAGAGCAGAACAGCCTTTAGTCTACGAGGCTCGGCGACTGCGTCGCGTGTCCTAGTTAAAACAAGTGTTTTGTCTCTTAAGTCGTCTGGTTCACGTCCCAGCAATGGGCATTGAGAACAGAGAAGATAGACAATTAACCTCTCGGGTTGCGACGACGCCGGCTTATTCCAAAGTTAATGCGCCGATAAACTTATCCTTTTCACCACGCTCCCGTAACGCGCGCGGCAGCTGGCTGGTGCCGAACGGTGCTGAGCCACATGCTTCGGAAACTTAATAGCCTCACGTGAGCAGGAATCGCTCGGTACGCGGAAGCCTGGCAGATATATTAGGCTCCCACGCATCGTAGGTCATCGCCCGTCGTTCGAGCAAAGACCAAGGAAATGTCGAGCATCAAGAACGCTTGGATTGCACTGGGCACTTCGCTATTTGTGCTCTTGTCTCTGGGCTATACTTACCTTGTTATTGCGGCCCCGGAAAGATCGCTTCCGCTCATACACACGCAGGGGAGCATTGCTGCAAATGAGCAGCAGCGGTGGATCTTCGTTGGCGACATCCATGGGATGTTTAAAGAGTTCACCGAGCTCATGGCCGAGGTGAAAGCGGAGGACGATAACACCCACGTGGTGTTGCTGGGCGACTTCACGTCCAAGGGCCCGCAGTCCAGGGCGGTGGTGGACTACATACGAGAGCACCAGAACACAACGCACTGCATCCTCGGCAACCACGAAGTCAACGTTATGTTTGCATACTTGAACCCCGCAGGACTCGAGCATGGCCTGTCGAACGGGCGTACGCACTGGAAACCACTTGACTTCAGCTCGGAGAGTTATATCCCTCCGCGCGGCCAGGTCAATCTCATGCACAAGAGGGTAGTACGCGAGCTGGGCGAGGAGAGGGTGGAATGGATAGCCGCGCATTGTCCGGCCGAGCTTACCATCGAATTCGGCCCGCAAACGCTGATAGCGGTGCATGCGGGGCTCGACCCGGACCTCTCGCCCGGAGATGTGCCCAGAGTGAAGGACATTACCACCATGAAGTACATGCTTCCCAAGGACCATTCCAAAACCTCGAAGTTCAAGTTCAAGCACTCGCGGCGCTGGTACAAGCTCTGGGACAAGCAGCACGCGCCCAAAGACACCACCGTCCTCTACGGTCACGACTCCAGCAACGGGCTGACCCTGCGCAAGCGCACCAAGGGCCTCGACTCCTCTTGCGTGAGCGGTGGCCAGCTGAGTGCTCTGGAGGTCGTCTATCGTGACGGGAAATACCAAGAATTCCTTCACCAGGTGGAATGCCAAAAAATGATCTGAGCTTGAAAAGGCCGTCCGAAAACTTATCTGGTCAGAACTGTGACTCACTATCCAAAACCCGCCATACACGTCGCTACTTTCCGATTTTCGGAACCGTGCGCTGCACTCAGAGCTTAGCTAGTGATCCTATCACGTGCCCTCTTAATGTTGTGCTTCCATTCAGATCATTCATAACGACAACCGAGCATCCGCAGATCACTATTTGCAGTGCTTGGCATATTTCTTTCCCTGCAAGCTGCACACGGAGATGCTAGCGCTCATCTCTACGCATCCCTAGAGACTACAGCCCTGCCCTGGTTGCACGCTCCAAGCCTGCATTGCAAGGGCGCGCCCCTACGTTGCTCACGCCATCACTATCGCTTTCATTCTCTGTGAAATCCCAGGGTAAATTCAAGCTGATGGAAATAGCGGATATGATATCATTCTAGACGACATATGTTTATAGATTTCAAGGGCAGAATTCTTTCCTCTTCATGAACGCCACCGTTTTACTCGGGTTTATCAGAGCTCTGTCCTCTAAGCATCTTCCGAATAGCTCTAGAGACTATAAAATGATCTGAACCCGTTTCCAAGCGTCTGGAAAGTCATACCCGTCTCGTCTGATGGGCAAATTGTCATTATTTGAAATTGAATAGCGACCTGAACGTTCAGAAAGCTTTGATTTAACGGAGAGATCACCGCTCACATGTCTGAACCAGTATGGACTCTCTCTCACTTTCTGAGCATCAAGTTCCGCGACTAGTGGGGGACATCAACGCTTAGCCGCCCAGCTTTGGCAAATCACTCGTGTATCGTTACAATCTGACGCTCATTACCCGGAAATTGGCTCAACCGTTCATGGTGATCAGTAGCCAACCAGTTTTGAAAGGTCATGATGGTTCAGGGACATGGGTTTTTAAGTTGTCAACACGCGTCAAGTCGCACCCAGACACTGACATCGAGGAACTCGATCCGTGATGTCTCAGCCAGATGATTTCGAAACGCCGTCCACAAACGCGTTTGAGGATGCGCTGGAACACCAGTCGCAACACTACAATAACGAAGGGTCTGACGCGCGGAATGACAAGGGCGCGTCCGACAAGGATGAAGGCGCTGTCAGCGCAAATGACGATCAACCAGGCATCTTCCAGGATTTGAGCTTCTTCATTGCGCAGGATGAGGGTCGTCAAGAGTTGGAACAGCAGGTCAGTAGCCACGGCGGGACTGTGCTTCCAGAGCTTCCGTCGGGCAAGTCTAACAAGGAATTTGTTGTTTCCACGGTAAACACCTCTGACCTGCCCACTGTGACTCCAACGTACATCAAAACATGCTGCGAAAACAACGTGCTCATGAAAGTACAGTCCTACTTGGTTCCCTACAATGAGTTTCGCGCTGTGATAGACACCCAGCTTAGGAATGAAGGTGGAGAGAAGCCAGCAGCGCCTGTAGCGTCTGTAGCGCCAGCAGTGCCAGCAGCGCCAGCAGTGCCCGCAGCGCCAGCAGTGCCAGAAGCGCCAGCAGTGCCAGAAGCGTCAGCAGCGCCAGCAACGCCAGCGGGCGACGCGTCAGAATCCCCCAAGGAGCCTGCTGAAAATACATCTACAAAGCCTAACGAAGAGAGTGGGGCCACCGCAGACGCTTCGCATCCGCCTGGGACAAGTGAGGGGCCTGGGGCTTTGGTCACAGGCGAGTCCGACCCTGGCCTCAAGGATCAAGGCGCTGGCGCCCGAAGAGAAAGTTTCGATTCTGCCAAAGACAGCGTTAGCGGAGAAGAGAGCGACGTCATCAAGACCCCCGTGGCCCCGAGCCCGCCTCCTGCGCGCCAACCTTCGACTTCCCACAACAAGTCATCCTTCACAGAAGAGGAGGATGAATTTATCCTTGATGTAGTGCGGAAAAATCCCACGAGGCGTACAACCCACACCCTTTTTGATGAGATCTCGCACTATGTGCCTAAGCACACGGGCAACTCCATAAGACATCGCTATCGGGTGTATCTTGCAAAACGGCTGAATTTTGTGTATGAGGTTGACAGCGCTGGCAAGCTGATTCGAGATGAAAATGGTGATCTTATAAAAACTACTGTTTTGCCCAAATCTCTCAAGAATAAGTTCACAGCTTCAGAAGACTACGCGCTCTCCGTTCAAGTAAAAAAACAGTTTTATTGTGACATTTATCAGAAGGACCCTGATAGTGGGGAATCATTGGTCAGAGACATGAACGCTTCAGATGGAGACCACAAGGGCTCTTTCGCTACCGATGGTGACGAACATCAAAACGAAGGGCCCAGTTTTAAAGATTTTCGGGTCGGTGAACGCCGCGGTCCTGTTCCTAGAGAATTCTTCAAAAAATATGCCGACGAGAATCCAAACCATACCGAGAATGCATGGAGAGATAGGTTTCGCAAGTTTCTATTAACGTTTGGTATCGACAGATATATCGAATACTACGAGAACGAGATTGCTCAAAATAGAGTTCCACAGGCGATGAAGAACATGACGAACAGGCCCAAAAGGCCGGGTGTCCCTACCCCAGGTAATTACAATAGCTTTGCTAAGAAAATCAAGACCCTGTCTCAACAGCAGCAGCAACAGGCTGCTGCTATTATCGCAGCGAATGGCGGAGCCATTGACCCTGCTGCGCTTGCGCTCGCTGTCCCTGAAGGTGATTTCTTGGATGAAGAAACGCTTAACTTCATTTCTGGTCTCAGACGGGACCTTTCTAAAATTGAGTCCGCAGGTGGGGCAGCTTTTGCGTATCCTCAGGAAATAGCAGAGTCTATTAGAAACCACTTCACAAACGAGGAAGCTCAGTTTGATGAAATTGATCCTGACAAAATTTCCTTTCCACCAGCACTTGCCACTAACGAACTGTTCATGCCCCAGTTCTTTAACTTTAGTAGCACCCGGGAGTTTTTGGATAAAATCAATGAGGTAATATCTAGAGATTATGAGCCTTCTCAAGCTGAAAAACTAGTCCAAGATCTTTGTGACGATGTGGGTGTTCGAAAAACTTTTAGCACCAGCATCCTCACAGCCCTTTCCGGTGACTTGATGGTTTTTCCCAGATACTTTCTCTGTATGTTCCACTTTGGTTCTAATCCGCCTATGAATGTTCCCGGTATTTGGACTCGAGAAGACGATGAAATGTTGAGAACTGGCGAAGAGTCGAATGTTAAAAAGTTGACGCAAAAACATGGCGCAGGTAGAATTGAAATGAGAAAGAGGTTTATCGCTAGCGATTTGGTATAACGTATCTTTCAAGATGTGATTAAATCACACTTTAATGCATTGTGCAATTCCATTAATTACGCATATATACCCATATAACGAACGCAAGTTCTCCTCCTGCCTTTAATCCCAGAACATCCCAAATTGATTGATATCTTCAATAGGCTACCTTATCGAGTGCTTGTTTCTGGCAGGCTCTCTTTTAATAACTATTTTTTTGGACAGCAACTGCTTCAGGTTTTCGGTGACCAGTGAAGTTTGAGTTGCCAATGCGTTTTGATCACAAACAGCTGAGCTCTCGTTGACAACGTTGCCATCACTCGTCAAAAGGGTATATTCAGCCAATTCAGCTCTTCTTTCAAGTGTGTCCATAATCTTCTTGAACTTCACAAACAGAAGCTCGCTACGGATCATCAAGTCACTCCAATCCATGGTTCCTTTCAACTCATTGAAAAACTTCAAAACTTGATCAAATTGATCGAGGTTGTTCATGACAGGGGTGCTGTTTTTCTGTAGTACAGCAAGCATGAAGAAAATCTGAAACTGTGAAGAGTAAAAATCCGTGAGGAATACCTCCCAAATACTGCAAACGTCTTCAAATTCGAACTCACGTTTGAACCAGACGATAAGCATGCGAAAGCAGAAAAATAAGTTGGAGGAATCGCACTTTGCAAGGTGTGCGCTCATCTTAGGGAGCATTAATTGACACAAGTCAGTCAAAGCCATCATCTGGTCTCGGATCCCAGATTGATCTCTTAAAAAGTTTCTTTCCATGCGGCGCATGAAATTCACAAACGCCCAAAAAGATAGTTCTTCATCCTGGAGGATATAATATATTGGTGACAACAAGTCGCACATTCCTTGCACATATCCCAAGTCGTTATTGTAGATGTTGTAACTCAGAAGGATGCTCCGAAGACTTTGAAGATGAGGGTTTCGCACTGTCCAAACGTCACTGTCGGTTTGGTCGGCTCCTTGATCGAGATCTTGTTGAGGCGAGGCTGGGGCTTCCCCAGTTTCAGTGTTGTGCTTATAGAGCGACAAATCCCTATCATTACGTTTGACATCTTTTTCAACACGAAGCACCTGATCGTGCCAATAGGATTCTTCGTCTTCATCTGGATGTGGTTGGCGGTACTCCCATTTACTTTTGTAGTTTGCACGGTAGCTCTCCCTCAATGTTTGAGCTAACTCTTGCCTTTCTTCTAAAGAAGAATCCCAAGGAAAAACTTCCAATAAAAAGAGCCATACATCCTTTCTTAATTCCATATCGGCTACGCCGCCATGGAAAATGTAGTCTTTGACCTCTTGTACTGTCATAAGCAGCCGCCCTTCTGAATCAAAAAACGAATCCCATTTCTGCCTCGTTAAGGGATGAGATCTCTGCATGGCTACATTGAGTTCTTCGTCAGTTAACTTAATATCTTCACCATCGCTTCCTAGCTCATTAAAAAGAAGGCGCCTGTAAGTGTCATCGAGCCCATTAGCTGTTTGATATTTTTCTGCTTGCTCCTTCACTCCTAAAGCCCACTTTGCAAGATAAATCTTGGCGGAATCAAAATCATCCTGGATTTCCTGAACCTTAGGATTGGTCATTATCTTTTTGACATAAGGGTTGTTGTTGTGCTTATCCACAAACTGTATCAGAGGATGCTGGCTCCAAATATTAACCACCTTGTTGGTAGACTTTGAAGTAAAGTCAGCAAATTTTGACATAACGTTCCATCTCGCTTGATCCAGCATGTCCCAAAATTTGGGTGAGGTGGAAGCTTTTGCGCTGGCTTCGGCTTCGACTTTCTTGTCCTGCGGTGAAAAATTCCTGAGATCGTCTAGTGAAGCGTTAACAAGCCAAATGGTAGGGTCTACAAGCGTCTGCTTGACATCCACAAGCTGGGTTATTGCATCCCTAAAATCGCTTGCGCCCCAATAAATGTCTGTTCCTGAGAATGGGTCAAAAGATTTGTTCAAAGCCTTCTGCTTCGCCAACGTGGACGCACACTCCTTATCATGAAAGAATAGAATAGGGATTGAGCCTTGATCATGCGAATTCTTTGAGTTAATGGCGATCGATCCGTACCACCAACCGCTGGGACTCGGTGCCCTGAACTGAATCGAGTAAATGCTGCTGAGTTTGATGCAAAACGCCCATGCAGCATACTGAGCCTGTAATATTAGCTCTTTCTTGATCTTTGCTGACTTTGCTGTAGCACCATCAGCTCTGTTAAGCTCATTCAGCTGAAGCTTGCTTAGCTCTCTTTCAGGAATCCATGACAAGGTAGCTTCAAGGGATGGTTGCTGCGCATCCCTCGTTATTAGCAAAAATCCAGCAATATTGTCCTCAGCCTTTTTGCTACAGTGCACGTACACCTTGGATTTGCAGAATAGTAGCTCCGTCGACATTTTGAAGCACTTTGCACTTTAGGAGAATTGTTTAGTGTATTCAAAAGAATATCTCTTGGGGGAACATCTCCTAAAATTAAAGGTGACATTAGATCATAAAACGCTGTGTATCATTAACCACCAAAATTTATGGATAAGCGATAGACAGCGCACTGACCAGAATGGATAGCGATCTGTCATCAGTAGGATCAGAGGACGACATCTATGAAGACACTCCTGAAGTTGCGGAGGAAGAGCTGATAGGCTCAGAGCCTGAAGATGACGAATATCAATATACACCTGACGACTACGAGGAAGACGAAGAAGCTGGTCAGCGCTCTAAAACTGGCAGTAGATCCTCGCGCCAAGCGACCACAAACGAGCCGCGTGCCTCTAACAGAAAACGGGCGTCTACGGACGAATTCGAGGAGCCCGGCTCTAGCCCTGCTAAGCGGGCCCGTCGAAACGGGGCTATTGATTTGCAGAACCTAGACGACGATGACGAAGAAGACGACGATGACACGAGTAGCGCTTCCCACCAAAAGCTCAATAGTCGCAATAAAATGATCTCGGAGCTCATGGACAACACCTCGCGACGGAGCTCTAAACTAACCGACCAGGAGCTGCAGCTGCGCAGGGCAGAAAACGCCCGGAAGCGCAAGAACCTCAGCGAAAAAAAGCTTGAGGAAGAGAAACAAGACACAATCAATAAGCTGCTTCGCAGGCGTGCTGGCAAATCAAGAACTGCGGTACCTGCGACACAGGAACAAGAAGACGACGACGCCGCCGATTACGTTAAGCCCAGAAGGGCCTATAATGCCCATGGATTGGTGAGAACACTGCGGACAAAAGACACTGACATCTACGCTACTTACTAATACCACCAGTGTTTTGCAGTGTCGATGCGATGCAGATTTCAGACCCTTTGTTCAACTCTTTAATGTATATTACTCTCTTCAACGCATATTTTGTAAGTTTTTTCAGGTATGTGAAATCTGGAGAATTGACTTTCATCGTATTCTCCGAACTGTGCAAGGCTACCGAACAGCCAGGCTTCGAGCTCTACCGCAGTGAGATCCCAAAGGTTTGACGGTGAAGTTCTTTGCCAGTACAAATCGAACGGGTCCAAACGGTTGCCTTCCTGTTCCTAGCCGCTTCACTGAACTTCAAGGCCTTTGCATGCGCAATAGATAAAACATGAATTCGCAACAGCAGCATCAGGACTCTCAGCAAATGTATGGACACCAAGCTCCTCTGAGGAAGCAGGCGCCCAATTTCCCGCCTGGAGTTAACGTGGGCCAGATGATGATGGGACCGCAGGTGAATGCTCACATGGGACAACAACAGTCGGAAATTGGCATGCACCCAACGGCTCACCAAGGCCAGGTTCCTTACTCGGGAGCACAAATCTCAGGCCCCCAGCCTCGAAAGCAGCAGCAGATGCAATCACAGCCCCAATCGAATGATCTTTCTAATTCAACATCCGCCATTCCGTCACCTTTCGCCACATCTATGCCCACGCCCACTGGGCCAGCGTCCGCCCCTCCTCTTAACATACATGCGGGGACGCTAGCCTCAGGGGCTGCACAAATTCCAGGCGCAACAAGGAGCGCTGGTCCAGGCTCTGCAACAGCATCTACTGCCAACCCTATTTCGGGTTCGGGCTTGGCGCCTGCCTCCCCACAAGTTGGGGCTATGCCCCCCAATCAGTTCTATCCTGTGGCTGGCGCGTACCAGCCCGTAAGCAAACGACACATAGCGAGTAACGCAATGCCGTATCCTATCCGCAAATATTTGTCAAACATGGCCATATTGCGATTACATGAGATTATAAACCTGGTAAATGTTTCCACGGACAGAGTAGACGACTTTGAGTATTGGCAGCGATTCACTAATGATTTATTTACACCATATGGCATACTACGTTACTCCACTCAAGGTGGCGAAGAGACTCGTCAGTTTGAGTTCACGACACCCATTATCCCGCTGATATGCAACTCACTGGGCTCTGTTGGTATAGTACGTTTGGAAATGATTCCACAGCAGCTAAGAGCCCAGGTCTTAAGCAATGGCACTATTTTTTTCGATTGCCCTAGGTGCACTACTACGTTCTATTATCCCGACGGTAGTTACATGACAAACTTTTCTCAAGTGAAAGGGATATTTGACTCGAACCTGAAAATAGAATGGGTTGAAATCTCGAGCTACAGCTTTGTTCCCGGTATTGAATGGAGTTCTCTGGAAAGACTCATAAGCTCAGAACCTGTGTGTCATGAAATCTTCAAAGATCTCAGTAATTCGCATAAAAAGTCGGAAGGTGACGAGGATCCAAAAAATTCAGAGCCTAGCCGAAGCCAAGATCCCAAAGTTCCAGACAACTTCTCCGCCATAACCAAGTTGCGCTCTCAATTTGGTGTATTTCATAACATATCGAGTTTTGGCATTCAAGAAAGCTTCATGCGCGCTTTGCAAGTCAGTGATGTTATATCATATCTCAAAAACCTAAAAGTTTACCAGAAAGTGCATAACCTCCAAAGCCCTCTTACCAGTTTAGAATCGTTCGTAGCGTCATCTCAGGCAGAGAAGGCGTCTAGCATGGCTCCTGGTGTACCTTTCAAGTACGGTAATTCGTCTTCCCCAGCAGCTACTCCTTCAAACCCCCGGCCCAAGGTTCCTAATTCAAGCAAGCCGCGCCCCAAGAAAAGGCGACAAAGTGATCTCTCTCCCCTAAGTACTGGGGACAAAGGTTTGCATGGATTCGGTCAAATTTAGAGCTTTGAAGGAAAGCACAGGAAATTCAGTTCAAACTAGCATCCGCAGATATTTATCCAGTTTTGGAAGCTTTGTTGTAGAGCCCCAATATACATTGCTTCTGCTACGCTTTTACCATTTGTTAAATATTATGAGTTGGGTATAACTTTTGTAATCATATAGATAAACAACAGTTGAGGTTACCAGTCTTAAGTGTGTAGACCACTAGCAATCTATCTAGAACATAGAAGTGGCCTCGCTTTTATCACGCGAAATAGATTATTTGGATCCTTTTAAAGTAGTTGATATAAATCTCGAAGTATTGTTTCAGAAAACACCTTTTCAAAAGCAGACCTAGACAATGAACAGTAACGGATGGAGCAACGTTGAGTGGCCAAACGAGTCCCATATCCGTGAGAGGGCAAGAAAGAATCTCACTGTGGATTTTGTGCAAAAAGTATTCTACAATGCAGGCGTTGTAGTGTCTTTGGCTTACGTTGTCATAGTATCGGTAGTTGAGCCCCTTCTTCGATCACAAATTCATCAACGATTGCAACTGAGTGCGGATATGCTTATTCGTATCAGAAAGTTTGTTAGCTTGCTAGAACATCGGCTGAAGTCTACATCAATCAGTGCTGTGGGATTTAATGAAAAGGTTAATTCTCAAAGCCGCGTTTCTACAGTCGATAGGTGCATGCAAACCGAAGACTTGCTTGAATCGAATGATGCGGAGAAGAAAGTCACTGGGTGGACGAAAGTTATCGCTAGGCTCCAGTACGCTCGGGAGATGCTTAACAAAGCTAACAAGGGAAAGAATGACAACAATGCCTCGGATCGGCTGACGCCTTTGAAGTTCCAAGCACAATCCTTGAACGCATATATCTCAAGTCTTGACGTACGCGACGAGACATTCAGGAATAACAAGAGCAGCGTGCAGGCGATCAGAGATATGAAGGGCTGGGTTATAAATGGAAAAGTGCGTTAGTTACAATTGTGCTGCACTGCAGCTCTTGATCGAGTTTATTGAATTGCCAGTATATAAAGTAATTAGCTTATCAGCTTTGAAAGTAGATTCAGCTTTTGCTTGCCTTTAGAGCTTGATGGGGGATTTCTATCAGCTTTCGCGGCGGTTTTTTTAACGCTTTTTACCTGCAAGTCAGCATCAGAGCGGCCAGATCCAAGAACTAGCCTTTTGGTCGGCAGTTCCTGATGGCTTGAAGAGCCAAGTATCTCATTAATGCGTTCGCTTCTTCTTTTCCAACGCGTTTGCAATTGCGATTGTTCTTCTTCGTTCGGTTGCCACTTCGATTTTAAAATTCGCCGTATTACCTCAGGTGATACATGGAACCGCTCACTAAGTTCAGTGGCACTGGTCTCCGGAAAATGACGCTTCAGTAATCGGACGTTCTCCATTTGTTCACGAGATAGCTTCTTTTTTGGGTTCCACTGCTGGCCTTTGAACTTGTCTTTCAGTGCTAGTTTTTGCCTCTTCCACTCAGGAACCTTTAAATTAGATCTCCAGTCAAGCGATTGACTCTCGGTGTTAGACATCGAGCTTGAGTTTACCAGCTTAATAAGGTCCTTTGCTCGTTTCGCTTGCTCAGATAGAGGACTATGTGAATGGAACTTTTGATATCTTGAGTACAAATGAGGGCACATGCTTGACGCAGTCTTGCATCCTGCATGTAGCCGGGTCAATACTCCTTGCAGGACCGGCTTCATTGATCGGCAGCGTTAAGAAGGTTTTGCAGCGTTTTGAGATCGGAGATGGTATACTTGAAAAGCTCTCGACTGTATCTGGGCTCTATGGCGTACTCTTAACCTCAAAGCTTGAGTAAATTTCACCTTAGTCCTTTATTGTAATATGCAAGCACCGCGATGAGCTTGCGACTAGCAGTGAATTGAAGTCATTTTGTACTAAGGATGGGGTGGCTATAATGTAATATGTAATTTAAGGTGACTGATTATAAAGATCAAACCAAGCTCATCGACTAAATTTCGTCGGTCTCACAGAAGGTGACTAGTAACGTAAGATGAACATCATCAAAAAAATTATGGACTCAGGCTCAAAGCCTGAGCTTGTTTCGATACCTGCTGGCCAATTCTTTTTACTTAGGCCCGAAAGCTCCCCGAAGTCAACCCTGGAGTGCTTGTACAACGATGCGACTCTTGCTATCCGAGAAAGCGGCTCTCATAGATTTGAGATAGTAGTGCGCAAAGAGGTCGACGATACAGAACTTGCTTCTGGAGACGGTGGGGAGGACTTTGAAGATGACGGGTTGAGCGTTCTTTCCGGACAGTCGAAGAAGGAAGAAGAATGGAGCTTCAACCTGGACAAAAGCCTACACTTCCACAAGAGCTGGAGCGAACGAGGGGAAGTGGCATTTGTCTGGAGAAATACTAAAGGTGATGCCGGAGAAAAATTCCAGTTCGTTGTCAACTCTGAGGTTCCACTTACAGACGTAGGCCATTTCTTACACACTGTCAATGTGTGTGAGTATGAGCATCAGTTCAAGAAACCACCAAGCATGGCGTCAAGAGAGAATCTCAGGCAGTTTGAGTTTTCTCACAGGCACAACGAAGAAGCTATATCTGATGAAGATGGAGACCAAAATGACGAAAATAATGAGGATAGCCAACTGGGTTCCAAGATGGGTCTGTTAGATCTCGGAGGCAGCTCTAGTGAAAGCGACGATGGGTTTGATAGTCAAGATTTTGAGGACGCCAAAGATAATCTCGGCTCTCCGAAACGCTCTAAGCAACCTTATAAGGTTTCAAAATCCCCTAGCGAGAAAACTGCTCTACGAGGACATGCGGCACTTCTTGTCCACGAGCCAACTCAATAACAATTTGCACTTCTAGACCCAAACTGCGACGCGTTGATATTAGACCATGGAAAGTTTGAATACTGGTGTCTAATCCACGGCGAAGCGCTCGATTTAGGTGTTTTGGCGCCATTAGTTGATTTCTCTTTTTCAAGAGGACTTACTATCTTTCATCAACTATTTTTATGAAAGTATTACTCTCATCTATATGTTGGAGTTTCAGACGAGGCAGCCTTCTCGGAAATCCAGCATCAGTGGTCAAGGAGCCTCTGAGAAGCATTAAACAAGCAGAAGTGGACAACGATTGGCGAAAAAAAGCAGAGATGCATCGCTAACGCAAACAGAGATGTTGACAAGAAGTTTCATTTATTTCTACAAGACGGCGATGATACCTCTTCAAGTGACTCCGAAGAATCTCATGTGAATAATGAAGAGGAAGATGCAGATCGCCAAACTCAGACGACAACATTTGCTTCGACGAAGACAAAAAGGAAGAACACAAATCGTCAGCTGCGCCACCTGGAAAAAATACATTGACTGCCTCTTATAAAAACGACATGTCATTTGTTGTGCGCAGCGACAAAATTGGCGTGTTCAAGGCCGACGATGATTTAACGATTTCAACTTCGTTACCGCTACCAATAATGTTTCTTCTTCGAATGGAAGAAACTCCGAGCCAGATAATCATGTACTGTACTCGGAAGACCGTGCTATGATTGTTCAGGATAAACATAACCATTCTCTTGTTTTCAAGATGGATATAGAGCGTGGAAAGGTGTTGGGGGAATGATCTGCTGACGGTAAAGACGTGCTTAAATGCTCGCATTCGAAGAAGTTTGATCAATCGACCAGTGAACCAATGTTCTCAGGTGTATCAGACAAGAGTGTATTGAGGTTGGATTCAAAAATAAGCGGGACAAACAAGCTGGTGACTGAGTAAAACAAGGACTACGCTACAAACAATAATTTTAGCTTCTTGGGTACAACGCAGGACAGGCAACTAGCAGTAGAATCCGAAAATGGTGAAATAAAGCATTTTGATTAGATCGGATTGCGCGCAAAGACTTCAATCCTGTCTTTTGGAGAGTACATTGATAATATTTGTAACTTCGCGGATGGCAAATGGAAACTAGCTATTTGTGATTTATCTCTTCTTCTGAATGATTTAACGATAAGGGGGCAAGAATACAGGCAATGTCCGCTTTTTGAAGTCTTTCTCTAAAGAAGAGATGCACAATATTTACGTGCCAAAAATTCATCTCAAGACTGCACCCTACGTGAGGACGTTTGCTGTGCGGCCTATAAATTTTACAAAAGCTTATTTCAATACTGGCTCGAACCAAAAATAGCAAACAGTAGTCACTTTAACAGGACCTTTCGCTATAACGTGGTCTCTGAAAAAGGTTCTAGGAGGCGAGAAAACGTCCTACCGGATTAAGCGGCATAGCTCTATGGTTATGGTAGAATACTTCTGACAAGGTTCCGATAGAAATTTCATCTTGGGGCTCAAAGGAGATCAAAATAGCGAAGAATATTGGGATCAATGAATCTGCTAAGGAAATGTCTCGTCAAAATAACTGGAGTGAAGTTCTAGAGCTATCTGAAAAGGGGAGTAAAGGGGGCAGCCAGTAAGCGCATCATCGCGGCAGGCGACTGGTTCGTGAGCGGTGGTGCCTTGCATTTGAGACAAACCTACGATCTTTTAAACTGAACCCCTTTCGCATTACAAACAACTTCCCGATGTTGCTGTCCTCTATTTAAATTACATAGTTATCCGTAGAACATAATAAACCATATATGTATTCTAAAGATGTCTGTTGAATCTCCGATTGAGCCCAACTACGGCCCTCATCTCATCCCAGAACAGAACCCGGTAGGCTTTGAATTTCTGTAGCTTGGTGGGCCGAAACACTTGCTCAACATGAGCTGCAGGTCTGCCGTTCATTGGTTTCTCCAGTCCATTAACCTTGTAGTAGATGCGGCGAACAAAGCGGTGAAAGCCTTCGCTGTTCATCAACGTTCTGTACAGAAACTCTTCTATACTTCTAGGCGACCCTCTCATTCTCCTTCGGCTTTGAGGGCTATTTAGCGATGTCAACGGACCTAATCAGCTGCGCTTCCTTGCTTGCATGCAACTAGCACTAGCTTTGCTTGGATTCACGTGGACTGCTTGTGTTGTTGATCAAAACGAAATTGAAAATAAATAGGCTTTAAGTTAAAACCAAGTTGTTGTACAACATAAAACAAGAGCAAGATGATCACTGACGAGCAATTGAACACGCTGGCTATTACTTGTGGAATAGTCACTTTCTCCCTTATTGTGGTTTACCATGCCATCTTTTCAACCGCTAAGAAGCTGAACTGAAACAGTAAAATATCAAGGCTTTTGGGTGCCGACGCCAAACACCTTGACTACGGGCAAGTTACAAAAAGCACATGTTCGAACAATTTCATGCAAACGAACGGATTAGAATCATTGGAGCTACAGTCATAGGTCGTAAAACGGTTTGTTTTGTAAAAGAAGAGAATTGACGCTCTTTTATCTGCAAGGAAAATTCTCCCGTGGTGAAAATCTGCTTCTCGGAATGCCAAACTTACCAGGAAGCTCGTTACTGAATAAAAATAAGTGATGTGTTTATTAAAGATTATATTTTGTTAGGTTCTACTTCGCTGTGTGAAGTGCTTTTGGATGATCACTGAACAACCAAAAACACCGTGCGTCCATATCTCTTCAACAGTATTCTTCGCCCAAAATTTCACGACTCAAGTTGGCGAGTTTCTGCACAGCCTCTGCGATATCTGTGAAAGCGCGCGCAAATGCCATACCGTGGATTTGGGTCCAGTGTGATTTCTCATAGTCACCAGAGGAGGGATTAGTATCATGTTCCTTTAATTCGGAATCTGAGGACTCAGAGTGACTCACAGCAGTTGAAGTTCTAGACGCGAAAGTTGATTCAAACTTGGATATAAAATCATAGAGCTTTTTTCTTGACATGATAACATTGGGTAAATACATCGGAATCCTGTTCTTCGAAAGGAAGCAGTTTGATAGCATGTAAAAAATGAAAATAACAGATGCAACGCTATCGCGCCGCAGAGACAACAAAGCCCTTGAGATTTCGCTATTGCTATCTTGATCCCAAACCTCAAAATGCTGGCCGGAGAGCCTCGCCTCCACCATTTTTTCCAGCAGATATTCGCAGGCATCTAAAAGTTGTTCGTAAAGATCAGCCTTAAATTCGGAGATATAATTGGGTTCTTCGCGTGCTTTCTGGAGCAGCCTTTTTACCGCAATCAAGCTCTGTGAAAGACGCACTTCTCTGATACTGGAATATTTTAATGTCAACTCAGTTGGGGCGTCGTCGGCATCTCTGTAAAGATAGCGGTCGGTCACACTTTGGTAGGACTGACTTATATGTGCAAGCAACGAAGAAATAGAGATTCGGAGCTCGTGGCGCGCTGTAAAAGACCAAAGAATCCAGTTAATAGGGATTGAAAGTAATATCCCGCACAAGAGCGCAACCCCTGTAGCCCACGTATTTTTCCAGATAATTGATGTGTTCAAAGCACTTCTTTTGCTGTATGGTTCTAACGCAATCACGACAAAGCACAAGAGACCAGTAAAGCTAGATTTAGTGTGATTGTTGGCGAAAAAGTTGAAGGAAAGAACTGCACACAGCAACCCTGCAAACGTTGCGACGACATAAGGGCTGCCGAAGTGTCGAGCTTGATTAGAGCACCATCCCCAAAATATGCCCAGTAAAGCAGAAGCAAGCCGCCTGCCCATAGATGGCCAGTTTCCACTGTGTCGACGATTGGACAGAATGAGAAAAGATAGAGGAGCCCACCAACATTGATATTCTTGGTACCACCGATTGGACTGGGGAAGCCACGCTGGTAGAGCAAAAAAAGTCATTACGATCGCAATTTTCAATGCCCACCTACTTTCATAAGAGGTGATTTCAGTGCTCAGTAGCCAGAGTTTGTATCTCAAAGGATGACTGGTGGTGTGCAAGCTGAAGTCTTTGTGGTCGATGGCCCTGACTGTAGCGCGAACTTTTCCTTTTCCTGAATTTTCGGCGTTGACTTTATGTCTCGAAGTGTAGCTGTTGTAAAGCTGCTCGAACAGGTCGTCGACATCTGACTTTGTTTCAAAGTAGTGCAAAAGGGATTTTGCTCCCTGATCAATACTACAGCGATGTGGCAGTCTGTTCAATGCGCGGCGCCAAGGATAGTGGGGAAATTCGATACGCCAGCGCAAGTGAGTGCTCATTTCGATGACGCATGTGGCAACAGGGATAATGTTTTTAGCACTCTGTCTTAGGTATCTCAAGAACAGAAAAGAGTCAATGGCTTGTGAGTCTGAAAGAAGTTCTTTGCAAAAAAGGTTCGATTTCGTAAACTCTTTGTAGCAAACGTCAAGATTGTAGATCCTACGGATCAACTTGCTAATGTGGCTTTTCAATTCTTCTTCCATAGCAAGCTTTTCATTGTCGAAAAGCTTACTGTTGGCAAATTTATCGAGCCCTTTTTCGATCGTTTCCAAGAGCGCAATCATCTCAACTAGTAAGGACAAGGTGCTACTTGAGAAAGTGGACCTCAACATGCTAGTAAATAGTTCGCTATTTGTGTGTCCGCCCGGACTCACAAAATTGTTTGCTTTGGGCAGGGGAGTGGCGTTTCCCGAGACTTGCATATGTGTGTCACCGTGAGAATTATCGACGGTTTGACCTTCCTTATGTTTATCCTGGTAGGCTTCGTAAAACTCCTGTAATTCGAGTTTCGTGAGAAGCTTGTGATCTGTGGGCATTGATCTGAGTGGGGCAGCAGCGATAGTGATGGAATTGCGGAAGCTTAGAAGTGACTCTTCACTAATCCTTGTTATGGTTAATTGATTCAAAAATTCTCGCATGCCCTCTGAAACATCAAAGTCGATGCTGGTGCCGATCTTTTTCTGCAATGAGTGATGTCTATCAGTATTCCCACACTCGTCTAGCTCCAGAAATGTGACCAGAAGTTGCTTTATGGCAGTGACAGACGTTGAAAACCGAGATATGATCTCAGATTGCCCAGAGTGGGGGAATACCACGACGCACACAATCATTGAAATGAGAAGCCCAAAGAGGTACGGTATTCCAAAATCCCAATAGAGCTTCCAGTCGAGCATAGACTTGGCGCTAACCAAGTCGACTGTGTGCAGGAAGCAAATGGCAATGCCGTAAGATACCGAGAAATACAACAGCCTTTGCTTAGACGAGCGCAGCCACGTCGACAAGAACACTGCCAGGAACATACTAGCAAAAAGGATACCGCCCTGGTGGTTGGCGGTCGGCCTTGTGGCAACAGAGATGTACCATGCCAGGGCGGACCATCCCATCCCAAAAGCCGCGCCGATAATCGACCAAAGGGAAATTTCCAGCTGCACTCCGATGTTACGCGCCGGGTGGTGTATCAGCACAGCAACTGGCATGAAGTATCTGAAGCGGTGGCCCAGCCACGACCCCGACGGATGGATCAGGCATATACACACAGCGATGAAAAAGGCCAGCCAAAACTTCAGCATAGATTGCCATGACTGCTTCAGTCCCTCTAGATTATGTGTCACCCAGCCCGCGACCGTCGTCTGCCCGGCCTTCTTTAGTACGGCATTATCGCTGTCTTCCTCGGACGGCACAACATTCTCGTGCCTTGTGAAGATCGGGTCGAAAAATCCATCTCTCAGTTCCTCCAGCCCATAGTCTTCTAATATCTCCCAATGCTTACCATCCGCGAGCAGATTAAGCTTCAGCTGCGACAGCGACGTTCTTGAAGACGGAAGGCCCTTGTTCTTTGAGCTCTGGCCGAGCTCTTTCAGCGACAAGAACGACTTGTGCTGGTATGAACCCTTCGACACCTTCGAATCAACCATTGTGGTTCGTAGCGAGCCCTTGAATGTCTCAGCTTCGGGCTTGAGTTTCTGTTTTATCTTAGTTCATCGCATCCGAAGATAACCTGAATTTTTATCCATCGTAATCACTTGATATCTAGAGAATAGTAAACAACCTCGAATAAAGCAGAACCATGGCGTCAGAGACGGTACCGTGGTACCTGAAACAGAGCGCGCAGGAGCTTGTGAGCAAGTTCCGCTTCATTCAACACCAAGAGGACTTACGGCTTAGAGATGCGACACTCAACCCAGCAAAATCGCGATGGAGCTTAGGTGCTTCTGTAGATGAGTCGAACGACGACAGAAACCGGTACGTGAATATTATGCCCTACGAACGCAACCGCGTGAAGCTGCAGACGCAGACCGGCAACGACTACATCAATGCATCATACGTTAAGGTGCAGGTGCCTGGGCAGTCAGTGCGGCCGGGCCACTACATCGCAACGCAAGGGCCCACGCAAAACTCGTGGCCCCAGTTCTGGCAGATGTGCTACCAGCAATGCACCGGAAGTGACATAGTAATAGCCATGGTGACGCCGCTTGTGGAGGGCGGACGCCAAAAGTGCTTCGAATACTGGCCGCTTGACGCGGCCACCCCACTGAAGATACCAAAGACGCAGAGCTCCAGCCGCTCCGCGCCGGGACCCGAGTCCAGCTGTACGACGTTCGACGTCGACCTGGAGCTGCGCTTTCAACGCAGCGAGCGCGAGAACGACTATACCCTCTCGACTCTCGAGCTCGCGCCTGCAGACCCGGCATTCCCGACGAAGACCGTTCACCACTTCTACTTCGACCGCTGGAGAGACATGTCCAAGCCCGATGAGATAGTGCCAATCCTCAACCTCTCGCACCATGCTCATAGCCTGAACTCTAGCGAAAATCCTATGGTAGTTCACTGCTCTGCAGGCGTCGGCCGCACGGGCACCTTCATCACACTCGATCATCTTTTTCACGACACCCTTGACTTTACAGCCGCGCGGCCGCTACAGGACTACCACCACGATCTTGTTGAGCAGATAGTCCTTCAATTGCGCACCCAGCGTCTCAAGATGGTCCAGATGGTGGACCAGTTTCTCTTCATCTACCACGCTGCCCGATATGTCTTCGACCTGGCTCATCCACGTGACTGATGAAGTTTGATTTTTTAGCGCTGTCAGGCGCCAAAACAACTTCTCTACAGATCCTTTACACGGAGTAGACACGCCTTCCAGCAGTTCTACTCCCCTTTGCATATATAACGGCATAGCTTTATAGGAAGACCCCGCGCGCTACTAGCTGTCGCTTGGATCCCACTGAGACGTGAAGGCCGTGATTTGCCGCGATTTTACTTTTGTGGAGTTTGACCCATTTTAGCCGCCGAGAACTATGGACGTCTGCTTAGAGCCGTCTGCTGTCTACCAGAGCCGAGAAGAATGGCAGCACCCTTCCATAGACCGGACAGATGTGCAAGATCCATCGACGCCGCGCTCTGCAAGCTCGCGCGCCGTGGTGAAGGGCGTTCTTGAAAGGCCTATGTCAAGGGATTGCCGCGAAAAGGAAACAAGTCTGAGCGCAGTGCCACGACTAGAGCAGGTTTTTAGCGGGGCTTGTGACTCATTCTCAATGGCTGTGCCATACACAGTTCGAAAAGGCGCGCCCCGCGCGCGCTTTCTAGTTTCGCGACTCAGAGTCCGGGGTTTCGCAGAAGCGTTTGCGCTCGCCGGCGCCAGCCGTGAGCCACCCCCATCAAGCACGCTTACAATATTCGCAGACTCGTACCATGCTGTCACTGTGGAGTGTCCGCTAGACGGTGAGTTGCTGGCCTCGTTATTTGGCGATGCGCCGGTGTGCATGCTCCTGCCCCGCGAGCTGGTGCACGTGATTCGCACGGGCAGACTGAAACTGCGTTCGCAGGTGCGCGCGCTGAGCGCGCGCTCCATTACGCTCGAAGACAGCAATTCCGCACTCGCATTTACCGATTTCGCACGCCTGGTAGCGCACAGCTTCTATAAGTGCCCGCACGCGCCATTCTGCCCTATCCCCGCGCGCGCAGCACCGCGGCGCACCCCCGCCTTGTCCGCTGTCGCAACTGCACACTCGTGCATCTCGCCAGAGATTACTACCCACACTGTGCGCCTGAACAAGCCCGAGATCACCTTCCTCATCGGCCACCAAGGCGCCCGAGTTGAACAACTCCGGCTTCAGTCACGTGCTGTCATCAAGATCCTGCCCATTCCCGCGAAACTGTCCACTACCCAACTTTCCAACCCAGCCAGTATCGAGCAGTGTCTCTCCATTACTGGCGACACTGAGTCCGTTGCTCGGGCCGTGTGTCTAGTCGGCGCGCTACTTGAAACCTTCCGCCAAGCCCCGCGGCACGTGCGCTGAGCTCAGAGCACGTGACCCTAGACTCCCGCACGTGCAATGATCTAGTGCATGTGACTTTCCACGTGATCCCGAAGCGTCTTTGCAGCGAATATCTCAGCACGGCTTCTGCGAATCTAGCGGTCCGTTCAACGCACGCTTTGCGCCCTGCTGAAAAAATGAGCGATGCCTGCCCACAGGCGAGAAGCGCACGGGATACAGCGGACGGGAAAAGAAAAGACGAGGGCATCGGCACGGCGGTTTAGCGTCCAGCGTGAAAAAATTTTCAATTGTGTTATAAAACTTTGCAGGAAAGATGGGTTCTACCTTTTCACTTTTGGTTTGGATCTTTTTGGCCCAGATCTTGCTTCGCTCACAAAGCTCAATCCTCACATATCACAATGGCTGAAGGTGTTTTCGCAGGTGCTGTCGGTATCGACTTGGGTACTACCTACTCTTGTGTTGCGACTTACGAGTCGTCGGTCGAGATTATCGCTAACGAACAAGGTAACAGAGTTACCCCATCGTTCGTTGCTTTCACTCCTGAGGAGAGACTGATTGGTGATGCTGCCAAGAACCAGGCTGCGTTGAACCCAAGAAACACCGTCTTCGACGCTAAGCGTTTGATCGGTAGAAGATTCGACGACGAGTCCGTCCAGAGCGACATGAAGACCTGGCCTTTCAAGGTCATCGACGTCAACGACGCCCCAATGATCGAGGTCGAGTACTTGGGTGAGACCAAGACTTTCTCCCCACAGGAGATCTCCTCCATGGTCTTGACCAAGATGAAGGAGACCGCCGAGGCTAAGATCGGTAAGAAGGTTGAGAAGGCCGTCATCACCGTGCCAGCCTACTTTAACGACGCCCAGAGACAGGCTACTAAGGACGCCGGTGCCATTTCTGGCCTGAACGTTCTGCGTATCATTAACGAGCCTACCGCCGCCGCTATCGCTTACGGTCTAGGTGCTGGTAAGTCCGACAAGGAGAGACACGTCCTGATTTTCGACTTGGGTGGTGGTACTTTCGATGTTTCTTTGCTGCACATCGCCGGCGGTGTCTACACCGTCAAGTCTACCTCCGGTAACACTCACTTGGGTGGCCAGGACTTCGACACCAACATGTTGGACCACTTCAAGGCCGAGTTCAAGAAGAAGACCGGTTTGGACATCTCCAACGACGCCAGAGCCTTGAGAAGATTGAGAACTGCCGCCGAGAGAGCTAAGAGAACTCTGTCTTCCGTTACCCAGACCACCATCGAGGTCGACTCTCTGTTCGAGGGTGAGGACTTCGAGACCTCTATCACCAGAGCCAGATTCGAGGACATCAACGCCTCCTTGTTCAAGTCTACCTTGGAGCCAGTTGAGCAGGTCCTGAAGGACGCTAAGATCGCCAAGTCCCAGATCGACGAGGTTGTCTTGGTCGGTGGTTCCACCAGAATTCCAAAGGTCCAGAAGTTGTTGTCTGACTTCTTCGAGGGCAAGCAGTTGGAGAAATCCATCAACCCAGATGAGGCTGTCGCCTACGGTGCCGCCGTCCAGGGTGCCATCTTGACTGGCCAGTCTACCTCCGAGGACACCAAGGACTTGTTGTTGTTGGATGTTGCTCCATTGTCCCTGGGTGTTGCCATGCAAGGTAACGTCTTCGCCCCAGTTGTGCCAAGAAACACCACTGTCCCAACCATCAAGAGAAGAACTTTCACTACCGTCGCTGACCACCAGACCACCGTTCAGTTCCCAGTCTACCAGGGTGAGCGTGTCAACTGTAGCGAGAACACCTTGTTGGGTGAGTTCGACTTGAAGGGAATCCCACCTTTGCCAGCTGGTGAGCCAGTCTTGGAGGCTATCTTCGAGGTTGACGCCAACGGTATCTTGAAGGTCACCGCCGTCGAGAAGTCTACCGGTAAGTCCGCTAACATCACCATCTCCAACGCTGTTGGTAGATTGTCTTCCGACGAGATCGAGAAGATGGTCAACCAGGCCGAGGAGTTCAAGGCCGCTGACGAGGCTTTCGCCAAGAAGCACGAGGCTAGACAGAGACTAGAGTCTTACGTCTCCTCTGTCGAGCAGACCGTCACCGACCCAGTCCTGTCTTCCAAGATGAAGAGAGGTGCCAAGTCCAAGATCGAGTCCGCTTTGTCCGACGCCATGGCTGCTTTGGAAATCGAGGACGCCTCCACCGATGACTTGAGAAAGGCCGAAGTCGGCTTGAAGAGAGTCGTCACCAAGGCCATGTCCACTCGTTAAGCACAAATGAGAATTGCAAATTTTCCATCTCAATTTTCTTTAAACTTAATGAAATCATCAACGCCTTTCCTGTGTATCTAGTCTTAGTCTTACATATGTAGTTTTAGCTTTTTTGCCCCTCTATAAAGCCGCTGCCGCGCTCACCGAAGCATCGCTTGTATACGTTCTGTTACGTATATTCAATTATTGAAACCTGGATATTTCTACAGAGCCAAGACTTTGGATAGTAATTTTCTCTTAAAATAACTGGCTCGCAGACACTGATGTATACAATATAGCCACCTCAAGCTTTTGGATTCCATAGGAGATGCGGCGCTTGCCCACCGGCTACAGAGGCAATTATCCATGCTGATTTCCCAAACATGTCTTGGCAACAGGGGGTCGTCGCTGCGCCAGCACGTGGAATCTGCCACGTGTGCTCGCCCAAGGGTCGCCAGTGCTAGCTTGGCCACGTATAACGCCCCGGATCAGTGTTCCATCTAGGCTTGGCACGAATCCTTCGCAGCCTCTCTGAGAAGTCACCTGCGGGTTGGTCTATCTCCTTCTATTCGTGGACCGCCGCGACTTAGAAGGCGCATGTGAGGCTGACCTTCTCGTTCCGCTCGCACCTGATTTTGGGCGCAGTTGACCAATGACATAGGGGGCGTGGAGGGGGGCCACAGCGTTCAGAAGTACAACCAAGGTCCCGCACTATAAAAAGACGGGGGTGAGGCGATGAAAGGTCCTGCGTCTAAGTGCATCGGAGGTCAGCATGATAACTTCGCATCCACTTCCCGAAAAGCACGGCAGAGATCAGCCGTCTGAGAGAGACACACTCGACGATGGTGCGGGCATCGCACGAGACTTGCGCGAGAAGCTGCGTCTTGGAGAACCTGAGACAAAACGGCTCGCTGGCTGGGGCTACGGCCTGGCGAACTTCCCACGACTCCACGGGCGCTGCGGCTCCAGATTTGAAACGCGCGACAGAGAGCGCCGTGGCCACGGGCCAGGTGGTTGCGAGGGCAGACACAGACGAGGTTTGCACCATGCGATGACGCACGATGTATACCATCATCGTCGCTGTAACGCGGCCCTGCCCGCGCATGGTTTCATGGAGGGCTTTTCTCGCCACGGGCCTCACCATGCGGCACCATTCGAACCTCCCCTGGGCCCACGACACCACGAACCGCACTTCGACAATGTCAGAAACCCAAACTTTGGGCATTTCGCGACGGGTCCAGGCGACCCAAGAGACCCACCACCACAATACAGTCGTCACCACGGTCACCGCCGTCACCACTACCACCATCAGGGGCTTCCTCACTTTGAGCGCGAAGGCCACAGTGCGCCAGATGCAATGCATTTCCACGGGAGCAGGTTTGATCATACCCCCATGCACTGAAGCGCTCGTATGGGCATTTACAAAGGTTTAAAGCTCGCTACAGCGCGCCCCGCGGGGCAACGCGAGTTAACAATTCCAAGAAGTACGAATTTCAAAGGGCACAAATAGGTAAGGATAAGAATAGGGTGGTAAAATAAGTAAATGAACAGCTATATAGGAAGGAATAACGCTAGCAATAGGCTTCTATGAGAAACCAGACCAATATCAAATTGGCACGTGATCTTGAAAATTTTAGAATTGTAGCATCAAAATGGGACTCGCGATGAGCTACAGAAGTAACCTATCGCAGCGTCCTCCAGAATCTCCCAGTACCGCGATAGCTCATAAGAGAACCTTAAAATGAAGCTCGATATTAGTAATATGCGCTATATGACCGCGGAGGACTTCCGTGTCCTGCAGGCCGTGGAGCAGGGGTCCAGAAACCACGAAGTCGTCCCCACACAGATGATTCACCAGATCTCCGGAATGAGGTCTCAATCAGGGACAAATCGGTCGATTGGTGACCTAGCCAAGCTTAAGCTTGTTTCGAGGATGCGAAACATCAAATATGACGGGTTTCGCCTCACCTACAATGGGTTTGATTACCTTGGCCTCAGAGCTATGCTCGGCCGCGACACAATCTACTCGGTGGGAAACGTTATTGGTGTCGGTAAGGAGTCTGACGTCTACCGCGTTAGTGCCAAAGATGGGAGCGCGAGGGTGCTGAAGATTCACCGCCTGGGCCGTACATCTTTTACCACTGTGAAAAACAACAGAGACTACCTGAAGCGCAACCAGAGCGGAAGCTGGATGTTCCTTTCCCGTCTTGCCGCCAACAAGGAATACCAGTTCATGAGCCTGTTGTACAGTAAGGGTTTTGCGGTGCCAGAGCCCTTTGATAACTCCCGCCACATGATCCTTATGGAGCTGATCGACGGATTTCCCATGCGTAACATGCGCTCGCATAAAAACCTCCCCAAACTTTACAGTGATTTGATGCTGTTTGTCGTGAAACTCGCCAATCACGGACTGATCCATTGTGACTTCAACGAGTTCAACATCATGATAAAGAACTCTGTCACCGGTCCCGACGACGATGGCTTTATCGTTATCGACTTCCCTCAATGTATCTCGATCCAGCATCAAGACGCGGAGTTTTATTTCAAGAGAGACGTCGACTGTATCCGCAGATTCTTCAGAAAGAAGCTGAAGTACGAGCCCCAAGCTGACGAGTCTATGTTGGATGTTGATGGATTTGGTGACGGTTACAAGTATCCTTACCCTATATTCGAAAGAGATGTAGAAAGATGCGATAATCTGGACGAGTTAGTCCAAGCTTCTGGTTTTAGTAAAAAGCACCCTGGCGACAGAAGGTGGGAAGAGGCCGCGGAGCAAATGCGAAAGGAGATGAGCGAACAAGATGCTGAAGAGAGAGACCCTAACGAGCTATTGGAGATTGAGGAAAGTTCTGAGGAGTATTCTGATGATGGTGATTATTACAGTTCCGAGGAAGAGGAGGAGTCTGAGGAAGGTGAAGACACCCTAGAAGAAGAGAATGAACGGATCGTTGAGGCCCTGTCAAGTGGTGTGGCTAACCTCAAAATGGACAAGCTCGGAAACTACGTGCTTGAAGATTGAAGATGGGCGGCTTTGAAGTTCTTGACTCTGGAGATCATATTAAATTTATAAAAGTGACTGTTGGCTTAATAGGAAGTTAGTCGTACTCTACACCCGAGTCCTCTTCATCTTCGTACTGCCCTTCCTCATTCTCGTCTTCCTCGTTGCTTTCATTCTTTACCGCTTCCTCTATTTCTTCCTCTTCTTCTTCTTCTTCTTCCTCTTCACCTTCCTCCTCTGGCTCCCCTGTTGTTAGTGCTATGTTGTGAGATTGCGGCCCATTCTTCTTTTCAGGCATCGCAGGTTCTTCGCTCCCGTCCTCTGCGGCGGAGGCAGAGCCTTCTTCTTCGTCTTCCTGGTCCTCTTGATCCGACCCTGAGCCAGAGTCGCTGCCGTCTGACAAACTACTGTCGACTTCGAAATCGACATCTGCTTCCTCATCATCAGATTCTAAAGGTATATCGCCAACATTCCCCTCGCCCTTCAGCTGTTGTGCAGCTTCCTCCAGAAGCGAGGCATGCTCTGTTGCGTTTTGGTCTTTATGCGCGCTCTTCGCTTTGTTTTCTTCACTCATGGAGTTGTCAATTACCTGTTTTCTCTTGACGTAGTCGTCAATGAGCGTGTACTCGTTCTGGTCAATCATCGAAAACTCGAACTTGTCACCGCTCTTGGTTATCAGTGTGACATTGAATGTCAATCTGGTGATTGAGGAGTATGTGATTGATTCGATTTCCTGGGAGGAGAACAGCAATATTGGTTTTTTGAAACCAAAGAGAACATGGTCTGGCAGAAAGTAGAGGGTCCCTTCTTTAGTACCTCGATGCGCTTCCACATGAAATGAGGGCGTTGCACCTGACGCGGCCGAGAATGGATCAGAAATGCGAAATCCTACCAGAATAGCCTGCTTGCGGATGTACTCGACGCAGTTGGAAAATTCTGCGGACTCGCTGTTTAAAAGGCTTGCCGCCTGGAATTGTTTTACCGTCGCGTCCTTGTTGAGAGTCACAAGGACAAACTCGTTAGCGGCGGGGTCTCCCTCTGGGACGTAGCATATGAATAAATAGGCCATATTTTTTTTCTCCGGGAACGGCAGGAAAGTGGCAAATTTTACACTGGTGTTCAACTGCGTAATGGAGAGTTGAGGGACCATGTCCTTTGACAGTGACAACGCGGGCTTGCCAGTCGTCGGCGATACAGATATTACCAAATCCAGTTTTTTCCTGAATGGCGTAAGAACCGAGACATCTTTTAACTGGAATATTACCGCGTCTTGCGGAACTTCGATCAAGGGTTCTTCGCCCTTGATCTTCTTTCTCAGCTCGGGGTCCTGCTTCGCGTAGTTGTAAAGATCTTCGAAAGTCTTCAGTGCAGAACCGTCGCGCTCACACACTGCTTTGATTCTCTTGCTTAATTCTTGAGGAATGTCCTCTAGGAAGTTGGTCGCCATTGCCCCTCTTGATTGCCACGTTGCAAGATTCCCGACAAGACCATTGAATCAATAGTTGTATAACTTAAACACACACTATGTTTGTACCGATGCACGAAGCCATCGAGTTATCAAAGATGACAGAATTCTGATCCTCGGATATGCTATAAGAGAAAGGGAGCAGAAACAGATCTAGAATTCATGGACTGCTTCTTGAGAGTTAATTTAATGCAGTGTGAAATTGCTATACTTTTTGAATTTAATCGAGGAAAATTATATTAGATAGTGGGATAG